>OY757026.1:10916574-11338482 GCA_963580285.1 Lucinisca nassula
TTTGGTCTTTTCGTATTTTGGCAAATTTGAAAAATTCCGCGAAAGTGTCACATCTGCACGTGCAACCCCATGTTTTCAAGGTTAAGTTAAAACTTAATGCAGATGCACAGGTAGTGGTGGTAGAAATTGTGAGGGTTAAAGTTATTGAAAATGTGAATGCAGGTTGCGCAAAGTAAACGGCCGCGCATTGTTACCGGACTCGACTGTAAATGCTTTGAATGAAGTATGCCGCGATTACTGACAATGTTGCTATGGTGAATACGAAACATGATGTAACGGTGACATAATTATTTCTTTTTTTTATTGTGTGTGTAATACCTGCTTGTTTGTGAATAACCAGAAAAGCAGATTTGGTTCGCTCAGTTCAGCAGTTGCTTTGCTCGACAGAAACAGACGACACAGTTTGTTTATATGGACTTCCAAATTTGGAAGTGATCGACTGGTAATACTTGATTTGTGGTCTACCTGATTGATAATCCGAGCCTTCTCTGACGTTCTCAAAGCCTTTTTTATTTTCTGATTTGGCGGCTTTAACGTCAGAGGAACACCCATAGTGAAAACTCCAATACTGGATTTTTAAGCAGCAAGGCAGAGTTTCCAGTGATTTCTGAACTGATTTTGCGATAACATGAAAACCCATGATAAGTGATCGATTGATAAAACATTTATTATCATCCCTGAATCGCCGAAACAAGTTTACTGACGTTTGAAGGCAGTATTTCTGACCAAGATTTCTGTCGAGCCATAAAAAAACTCATCAAGACACCATTTTGTTTGGTTTGACCTTTTGTGTATGTAAATATGTGACGTCATGTTGGTGTAAACATAAAATTTTACCACCGATATATTATCCGGATAAAAGATGTTGTTGGAGGACGAATGCAACTCCTCTTTTCTTTCTTTCTTTCTTTCTTTCTACTGATACTGCGATCGGTCACATTTTGCCATTACTCGCAGGTGTACATTACATACACTACAGGTTTTGCAGGATGAAAGCCTACACAATAATCATGTAACTACGGTAGGGTTATTTAACCTGCACAGTGCACAGGGGGGGGGGGGGGGGGCTCCAATTAACTTCCCGATCCGAAGGACGGTGCACTTTATGACATTCATCCCTGCAAATGATGCCAAAGGAGCGTGTTCGGACACCGAAATTTTATCGCCGCTGGCGGGGATCGAACCCGGGACCTCTAGCACCAGAGGCAAGTGCACTAACCAATGAGCTATCACGCTCCATTTTGGAGGAGAAAAATTTCAACCTCGCCATAAAAGAACAGCGGGAGATAATTGACCGTGTACTTCAAGGAAATGACACATTTGTGGTGTTACCAACCGACTATGACAAGACCATTTGTTAATTTATATCATGGATTTCGCCAATGCCTTTGACATGGTTCATGTACCTCACAGGAGGCTGTTTGTATAAATTGGATTACTATGGGATAAGAGGATCTACACTCAGATAGTTTGGCTCATGACCCTCTAGGCGCTCACAACAAGTTGTACTTGGGTGGCAAAGCGTCTGATTCAATCCCTCTTCTATCTGGTCTCCCCCAAGGCTCGGTACTCAGACCGGTCCTTTTCTTTTGTATTCGGATAAAATCAGATCATCTGTTCGTTTATTTGCTGATAATTGTTTTGTACAGTAATATATATACTCTTTCTGAGTGCCTTATCTTACAAGATGACCTGAAAAGCCCAGCACTTTGGGAGGCCGATTGGCAGATGAAGTTCAGTGTGGCCAGATGTCACTCAAAGAGGGTGTCATGATACTTAAATTTGGCTACTCATTACACCAGCATACCGGGTACATGCGAGCAGGTTCAATCCGCTAAATACCTTGGTCTCATCATCACTGACGATCTCGATTGGGGTCAGTACGTTTCTGATATTACATCCAAAGCAACTGAGACATTATGATTTCTAAAATGTAATTTGGCTTTTGCTTCAAGGCAGACAAGGGATGTTGCATCCAAACATTGGTTCGACCTCAACTTGAGTATGCATAACCTGTTTGGCACCTCCATGTCAAAACTCAGATACAATAGGTATAGAATGACCGGTGGACGGTTGCTCGATGGACCTGCCGGCGATGACGGAACAAAAGTAGTGTGGGAGATATGCTTGATGAGTTGGAATGGCCATCGCTGGAGACCGGTCATGAGCTGTCCTCTTTAAACTCCTAGCCCAACCCACAGCTTTCACCTTTCTACAGTGTCTCTTAATAAAGATAACTACCTGACCTATGTGACTTGTTCAACTCAAACAAGGGCATCAAAATTAAACAACTGTCAATATCGTAGGTACAAGGCCTAGAGTGATGGCCTGAAGAATTCCTTCTTCCATAGAACTATTCCTCCGTAGAATAGTCTTCCCTCCTATGTGGTAGATGCCAAAAGTACAGAGGCGTTCAAAGGCTGTACGGTATAGATTGGGACTCAGCCACAACAGCCACTAGGAATGTCAATGGTTTCAAAATAACATTGGCTTTTTTCATACAGGATACAGTGTTAAAATGACATTCACTTTCTATTTTATTAAGATTAAAATGAATACATATTCTTTGTTCTCTTGGTCAAGTGTTTTGGTTTATTAATCAAATACTGAACCTGAAGTAAAGGATACCTTTTACTCATGATGCGCGAGGATAGAACACGTAGTTGTTTTTTTTTTCGAAAGATGTTCCCGTCTGCTTGGCGTTGTTTGTAATTTTGTGGCAATATAGGAAACAGGCTTGCGAATTTTTCGGAACTTTTCCTCGGCTTCGCTGAGCTGTTTCCTTTTTACATCCACTGATCTAATTGACCTACATGTAGTACAGGACTCTCATATGAGGACCTCTTTACCTGGCGTAAAAGAAACCGCGAAGTTCTTGCTAAGAGTGGAGGCAATACTCGGTCCATCCTTGAATCTCCCTTCTATTAAGTAGTTTAGGTCGTAGTACCAAAGCGTTAATCCAAAATCATTAGTCCATAGACAAGATGGCAAATATCAATGTTCAGATCAACAGACATGGACTCCAGAAGAGTGTAATCAGGCGTGAGACTCGCTTAAAACCTTTTTTGTTTAACTTCGTAAGGCAGAAGAACAACACGCGCAGTTCATTTTTATCTGTTCATTGAGCATACATTAGTCATATTAACAAGCACCTAGCCTTTGAGAGCATTCTTGCTGACAGTCAGCATGGTTTCCGCAGCCAAAGGTCTTGTGAAACCCAATTAGTCAAATTTTGCCATGACATTTTAAGCAATCTGGATGCGGCCATAATAACCGTGGCCACTAACAGACTGACTTTATTATCATGGACTTTGCCAAGGTCTTTGACAAGGTACCATACAGAAGGTTATTGTACAAACTGGTATATTGTTGGATAAGAGGATCCACAAATAGGTAGATTAGCTCATGGCACACAAAAAAGTTGCACTTGATGGCCAAGCGCCCCTTTTTATCTGGTGTCCCACAAGGTTCGGTACTTGGACCTGTCCTTTTTAGTATTCATAATTCTAATGCACTCGCGTATGTTTTGTTTGTTTGATTTGAGGTTTAACGTCCCCGTCAACACTGTAAAGGTCATTTTGGAGACGTTGCTTCCAAATTTGTGGGACTTTTACCCGACATTGTGATGAAATGACATCTCAAGCCCTGTCGCCCAATGAAACCAATAGGGTTTATTAGCATGGGCGGTCCGCCTCGCACCGCGCTTCCTGGACAGGCTTAGATCCTCTAAGCGGTTTACCAGTACTATTGTGCGGGCCGGATTCAGCTCTGCGTGGAAGCATCATGCAGCCCATATATTTCTTCAAGCCCCTATGGGCGGGGCCGCACTCGCGTATGTAACGCGACGTCTGATTCTATAACGTCGAACATTTGCGACGGTATATTCTGCGATATACTGTCAGATACCAGAACTCATCAAGAAACGTTTTTGATTGGCTGGTATTTGGGTTTACGCAGCTCGCAGTGCTTGCCGTTTTGTGCAAGTAGGACATTTTTTAACAAATCAAATGAATAAATGCATTAGAGTGTAGATAACTGTATTGAAAATTGTCATTTATGGAGGTAAATCTTCGGTTTTACGATCGCAAATTACGTTTTTTGCGGCTCCGCTAGCGCGTAAAACTAAATTTTCGACCGTAAAACCGCCGATTTACCTCCCCAAATGACAATTTTCAGAATCAGAATTGCTACTGGTGACACGTCAAATGACACTCATACACCAGGACCTGTGATATGGGCAGTTAGTCCCTAGCTCGAACCAAAGAGGTAAACTTAGCTACACAATCCTCAGCACCTTCAGCTGTCGAATTAATCAAATGGGGAAGGGCATTCCAATCTCTAAATGGTTCGGGGGAAGAACACTTCTTTATAAAGGTCAGTTCTTGCAGCAAGGGTCTGAAACGTCAATGAATGGTGCTTTTATAGTGACTACATTGTAGCTGGGGAAACAAGGCCATCTGTTGGAATGTTGGCAGCACCCTTTATACGTTTGTATAAGAATATAAGCCTACTCTCTCTTCTTTTCTTGAGAGACCCCCAACTTAATGTTCCTAGAATTTCAGTCATGCGTTTCAAAGCATAAATTGCTTGTTACAAATCTAGCAGCTCTATTCTGAACTTTTTCAATTTCTTCATTAAGGGCCAATCCACTTGGGTGCCAGATGCAACTCCATGTTCCAAGATTGGGTAAACAAGTCCCTTATATGCCGTCTCCTTCACATCCTGAGGACACTGATGAAGATTTCGCCTCAGGAAACCAAGTGTTCTATTCGCCTTAGTACACATGTTGCTATTGTGTGTATTCCATCTCAAACCGTGTGTGATTGTCACACCAAGTCACATTTTCGAGGACCGTTCCTTCTAAAGTGTATGAAGCCTCAATTTTATTTGTTCTCTTCCTAGTTATCTTCATAACATTGCATTTAACAGGCTCAAATCTCATGTCCCATTTTCGTGCCCAACATCCTGATCTATCTATATCCTTCTGAAGTTTCATTAAGTCATCTGTAGCTCTGATTTCCCGATAGCAAACACAGTCGTCTGCGAACAGTGTTATTTCTGACTGAATGTCAGTGGAAATATTATTAATGTACAGGGAGAATAGCAGCGGATCAAGAACAGTCCCCTGTGGGGCCCAAGATAAACTGGCGCCTATACTGAAGATTCACCATGAACAACAACACGCTGTTTTCTGTAGCAAAGGAAGGAATCTATCCATTTGAGTATCTTCTTCCCAATTACATTACCAAATAATTTGGATTTAAGTAGTTCATGCGGTGGGGTGTCAAAAGCCTCCTCGAAGTTCAAAATTAATGTTACCACCTGGTTATAACCGTGCTCAGCTGAGTTTCGCAACTATGCCTTTTCCTAAATGCATATTGTCTGTCTGACAAAGGTTTATGCTCATCCAAGTAGGCCATGATGTTTGCGCAGACTATGTGTTCAAGCAATTTACATAGAACACAAGTCAGTGACACTGTGCGATAATTACGAGCAAGAGCCCTGTCTTCATTTTAGAAAAGTGGGCAGATGTTCGCAAGGAGCCATTCTTTGGGGATTTCAGCCGTATCGAGAGATTGTAGGAAAAGATTTCGGTTTGATTATTCACAACACCACTTTGGAGCAGGTTCAATCTGCAAAATATCGCGGTATCACCATCAAGGCCGACCTTGATTGGGGTCATCATATTTCAGCGATTACATCAAAAGCAACTAGGCCTTTAGGATTTCTAAGACGTAATTTGGCTTTTGCACCTAGGCAGACAAAGGATGTTGCATATAAAACATTGGTTTGCACTCAACTTGAATATATATCACCCATTCGGCATCCCCATGTTAAAACTCAGATTCAGCAGGTTGAGAAGGTTCAGAGGACAGCAGCCCTGTGGACATGTCAGCGATGGCAAAATAAGAGTAGAATCGGTGACATGCTTAGCAAGTTGGAGTGGTCGTCCCTTGATGCCCGTGGTGAGCAGTCCTCTTAAGCATTCTTTTATAATATACACTCAGATATAGTGTCTCTGGATAAAGATAAATACTTGACCCCTGTGACAGCTGCAACTCAAGCGACGGCAAAAAAAACAACAACAACAACAAAAAACACAACAAATAACACGATATCGTAGGTACCTGGCCTATAGTGATGCCCTTAATCATTCATTTTTTCCCAGAACTATTCCTCAGTGGAATAGTCCTCCCTCGTCTGCGGTAGATGCCAAGTCCGCAGAGGAGTTCAAAGATCGGGACTCAGAGGTATGCATTTTAGTATACTTCTGTTAATCAGATTGTAAATAGTTTTAAGGACTCATCCAGGGTCCTCCTTTTTTAAGCTTAATTATAAATTTAACCACCAACCCAACTCAGGTAATGGCCATTTTTGACCGGCTTAGTATATAAAGTAGAGATAGAGATATAATATTCCCGCCATCTTCTTCTTGTAGCTTAGTGTCCCCACGTTTATTTTGCGTGGCACCTTCACAGATTGTGAAGTGAATATTTATCACAGATTTAAATTCATTTCATTTGCACAGATAAACTTGTGGTCTTTAAAGTTTTCCTATCTTATGCTCTCTGGTACTTTCAGCACTTCCTAGTCAGTTTTCAGTAAACGAACGCGATTTAGGTGTAACTCGTGAATCAGTTCCCGGGAATGTAACTCCAGAAGTTCTGTTTGTCTGTTGGTAAACTCAAGCCTCTGAGTAACATGCGGGTGACTTGAATCCAGTAGAAGCTGTACACACAGTTCGGGAGTCTCTAGAACGTGGTCAATTTCTCTGGAATAGTTAAACAAAGTCCTAATTTTGAGAATGTACGGTACTCTTACATAATTTAATCTCTCACAGATGACAATGAAGTGTTCTCTATCCTCAGGTTGCTTATTACAGAGAGGACATTGTGGATTAACATTAAATTGATTAAACCTTGCCCTATTGGCCTGCAACGTATATGTTCCTGTTAGTAGCCTAGCCTTCGTTTCAGCCCTCGTGACATCAAAGATACTATTGTTTACGTATGCGTAAATTTGATGGACCTTGCCTACCTTTAAGGAGTCTGGGTTTAGGTATTTCAGAGAGGATTTACTAGCAATATCCTCCTTCCACAGGGTTTCCACGTGCAAGTGCACATTGGAGTTTACTAACTTTTTCCATTTCTCTTTCTTGGGAGTATTATTAAGTAACGTATATGCAGTTGGAAGGGAATAAATATCCAAGATTTTCCTAACGTTTGAGAAAAAACTTTTGTCATCGGGTGATTTGACAGCTAGTTGTCTGATTGCTATGTCATGCTCAATAGATTTGGGGTCACGAACAGCATTGCAGAACTGAGTCAGGATACACTTGTTAATACAGGCCTCAACAGGTAGAAGGCCAAGCAGGGCCAAAGCGGCAGAATTGGGGGTTTTTGTGGGTAATCCCTGGAGCTGCTTGGCAGTTCTTATTTGAAAAGCATCTAAGGCTTTTAGATCTTTTTTCAGTAGATTTTGGGCTTCAAGGCCATAAATCAGTCTGGGAATAACATATTTCCGCCACATATCAGCCTTTATGCTCTGCTTGATGCCTGATTTGCCATGAAAGCCTGCACCCATTAGTGAGTATGCAGTCCCACGGCCTAGTGAAATTTTCTCATCAATATTTGGTTTACAATCTGCACTCCTGCAGACACCAAGATGTACTGTTTTTTCCACCACCGGGATTTCTTCGCCATACAAGGTTATGGTAGGGGTATCAGAAGCATCGTAGGCCACTATAACCGTTTTGGTCGGGTGAACAGTATAATGCTCCCGGTTAGCATATCCCTCAGAAGTGGACATCATTGGTTGGAGTTCACTCTTGGTCTCCGTCACGTAGCACAAATCATCAGCACATGTCACATGGGGGATGTTCACTGTCCCTATCTTCTTACCTGTAAATTTGTCTTCTATCTCCAAGAGAAGAGGATTATTGTATCTCTTATAGTGGGAGGCAGACAAGATACCACCTTGACGGACACCTTGCCTTATAATGAAGGGAGAAGAAAGGAACCCATCCCACTTGACACGTGCAGTCATATCGTTGTAGAGATCCTTCAGGAGAAGCCAATCATCACCGGCTATGCCGTCAAGATAGAGCTTGTGCAAGAGGAACCCATGATTTACGACATCGAAGGCCTTTTGGACATCTAGCGCAGCGATGTACATGGGTTTCTTTTCGTGTTTGGACTCATTGATGCATTCACTCAAGATGAGGGCAGCATTGATGGAAGAGGTTCTCTCTGTAAAGCCCTTTTGTAATTTTGACTGGGAATTTTGCAGTAATTGGTTATGGCGTTTGTTTAAAATATGTTCAAGGACCTTGAGAAGAATGGGAGTGACTGAGATACCCCTATAATTAGTGGGGTTAGTAGCATCGCCCTTTTTGTATACTGGAGTAAGTAGTCCCTCCTTCAAGATCTCTGGAACCTTCCTTGACCTGAAAATGTTATTTATTATAACCATCAAGGGGACTTCAATGTACTGCGAACACAGGGTAAAATGTTCACTTGTAAGACCAAAGGAGTCGGCTGCTTTGTTATTCTTTAAGCAAGTCAAAGCTTTCCGAATTTCAGTCATAGAGACTGGGAGAATAGGACGGTTTTGTAATTTGCAAATGTTTTCTATGTGAAGAAGGTCATTTTTAACACAACCAGTGTACTCTTCATCCCAGTTTTTACTCTGTTTTGGTGTGGCCAGGGTTTTAAAATGTTTCGTCCATCCGTCACAAATTTCTTCGGGGGTCTCACAGAGAACACCGTCCACTTCCAGAGATGAGGTCTGAA
This sequence comes from Lucinisca nassula, assembly GCA_963580285.1. Taxonomy (NCBI): domain Eukaryota; kingdom Metazoa; phylum Mollusca; class Bivalvia; order Lucinida; family Lucinidae; genus Lucinisca; species Lucinisca nassula. The sequence continues at coordinate 10,925,367 of OY757026.1, forward strand.
TACAGTTGGACTTTCTCTGGAGTCTAACCAAAGTGTGAAATGATTTGGTATTATTTTCACTGTCCATAATTGTACGTAGTTTTCTTTCTCTGTCTTTAGCATTTGTTTGGCGGATAGATTTCCTAAGCTTGGTCTTAGCATCACGCATGTTCTCATGGAGAGCAGGATTGTCCTGTTTACTAGGCATCCCAGCTATCTTCCAGTCTCCCCAAACTTTGCGAGACTGTCTAATGGCATTGGAGATCTGTACATTCCACTTCGGGGGTTTATTTGACGGCTTTTTTACTTTTTCAGCCACATATCCAGGGATGCTTTCCTCAGCAGCCGTTTTAAGTATATCAGTTAGGGCTCTTATTTGACATTGTATGTCATATGAACTAACTGTGTGCTTACTGGGAAAAGATTGCCGGACCTGTGAGCTCACAGATTCCGTGAACAAGATCTGATCACACTTGTGCCACTTTGGCTTTACTGGAATAGTCACACATTTACCCTGTTTAAGACAGTAGCTGACTTGCAGCTTCATGGAGAGCATAGTGTGATCAGACAAGTTTAGGGGGTGCCGGTCCTCCACTGTGGTAGGACACAAGATAATAGAGGCGTCACATTTGGTAAATATATAGTCTATCTCTGAAACGTCCTTCATGTTTTCGTGAAAGAAGGTAGGCTTTCCATTCTGATGTGAAATTAAACCTGTAGACTGTAAGAAACGACAGAGTGCCTGATCTTGTTTGTTACCTTCTCGTTGAAGTAAGGAGGCATTGAGATCACCGCATACGAAGATGCTGTGTGAGTCTTGATAAGTTGAAATGATTTCATTTAATTGCGCAAGTACTGTGTCATACTCGTATGGGTCAGCAGCTAAAGAATTCCTGGCCACATACTTTCGTGAAGGCAGGTATGAAGACACAATCAGAAGGGGAGGTTCACTTTGGATCTCCACAGCACAGATCCTGCAACCACCACCGGGGAAACTCACAACCTTCAAGTCCCAGTCCTTCCTGTAAAAAATACCAACTCCTCCGTACCCACGAGGGGGACCAGCCGGAGATATTGGATCATCATCATCAACCGCTTTACTGTAACAGGCGTGGGAGGGGGAGAAGGAACTGAGCTGTGGAAGCTCAAAGGAAAAGAGCCAGTGTTCCTGAAAACAAAGAATATCAGTTGATTTGAGTATATTCTGAATATATGCTTTGTTTGTTTTTATGTTTTTTACATTCAGAGTTGAAATAGATAAGGCTAGTGATTTATTTCTGTTAATTGTGAGGCACGACCGTTTGCTAAAAAAGAACAAGTATTGGGGTCTTCAGATGGTTGACCTACAGGCTGTACCTGAGGTTGAGGAGTAAATGTTCTATTGGAATTCTCCGAGTTAGTACAATTTGTCGGGTTTTCAACCGAGGGTTGGTGATATAAAATCTCCCGGCCTTTACATGATGCGTTAGGTTGCTTGCCGGGGCTATATGCCGCACCGGAGCAAGATTGTGATTTGTCAGTTCCAGGTAAGTGAGAATCACTATATGTCTGAGCCTCAGAGCTACTATGCTCCGTCAGGTCTATAACATCCATAGTCTCCTTCCGGCCAGAATCATCTCCAGGTGGGGATTTTGTCCTAATTGGATCAGAGGGAATAGGGGAAGAACTATTTTTCTGGGCTTGTTGGTGATCGTCTAGACATGGAACAGCAATATTGGGGGTCTGTGAGTGGGTCTGGGCATTCACTTGCACATAAACTGGAGGGTCCTGCATACGTTGGGGCTGAGGGAGGGTTTGGGTCTGATGTTGCGGGTTTGGTCCCTGAAAGGGTTGAGGAATATGTTGGGTTTGGGCTTGAGGGTAAACTCTATGGTGTGGAGGGTAGGTATAACTCTGGCCAGACGGACGTACATATGGATGATAGCTATGCGGATGTATATTATACCTATGCAGTAAGGGGCCACCTGGCTGCATTTGAGCAAGGGGATTTAGTTGATAAGGGAGCTGTTGTATTACGTTAGGATAGTACATGTAGTTTCCCATGCTAGCTGGCAGTCCATTCGCAGCTGGGAAATAATGAGGAAACTGTATATTTGGTATATACTTGTTCATGTTCGATTGAGGAGTCATCGATTCGATCATCGACACTTTGAGTTTAAGTTGTTCAAGCTCCAAGGCCATAAGCCTTTCTCTAGTAAGTTGTAGATCTTTTTCAAACTGGTGTAAATGAGGCATTTGTGACTGATGTGCCAAAGGTGGGATTACAGGAGGGGGAAATGGCGGAGGAAATGGTGGCATATGTCCCAGATTTATGTTTTGAGCCATAGGATTCCCGTTTTGACTATTATGCAGGTTAGGTAAGTGTGATACACTAATGTTGGAAGCAGTACAGGTGTCTTGTCTCTTCAATAGGGCAAGTTCTTGAGTAAGAATTCTATTTGAGTTGTCCTTGTCATGTATTTGCTTCTCTAATGAGTAAATCACAGACTTAGCATGACTTAATTGTTCCTCTATATCAGTGGGTTTTGTCTTTTTTGGGGGAACTGGTTTCTTTCGTTTCTTTTCAAGTGGTTTGGGGGTTTCACCCTTACCAGAGTTAAGTTTTGGAACTGCACTGTGAGGACTATCATTGCTACTAAGGGCGACTGATAAAGGAGCCTCCTCAACAGTAATTGAGTCTATCCGAGGTGTGTTTGTATCCATACTAGGCATAGATTTCTCCAGACTTTGACGAGGGGATGACACAACCCGAGTGGGTTCCGCATCATCTTGAGTCGGATTAAGAGTGGATATGTCTGAGGATCCACTTGAATCAATAATGATCTTCGTCTGTGTAGAAGGGGTCTCAGAGTTGTCTGATTTCTCAACCACTTCACTGTCTCTGGTGTTTCCGTCATCAATCAATGAGGTGTTTAGACTGTCGAATGTCGTGTCATCAGCAATGCATTCTTCCATTTGCCTGCATGACAGACATGTGTATGCAGTCTCACAGGATCTGTAGAACTCAAACAAATCCTCATCAACAGCTTCACATCCGCTGTGCATCCACATCATACAATAGTCACACTGTATTCCGTCTTCCACGGGACATTTACAGTGGGGACAAGGGAATATGGAAGTGTCAAGGGTCTGTTTAGACTGTGACAAGATCTGAGAAGGTTGGGTTTGACCCTGAGTTAGAGGGAGAAGCTGTGGGTGAGTATTGAGATGTGTTGTGTCTTGGTTCTCGCTCTCTTTGGTACCGCAAGCGGCCACAGTTTTCATAGTAGTCTTAAAGGTCTGATGGTAGGTATCAAGGGTAGAGGTAGAAGCTCTAATTTTATCCTCAATGGGGCGCAAGAAGTGCTCAATGAACAGGTCTACTTTAGAGCCATTCACCAATACAGATGATTGTGTCCTATAAAGATTTATAGTAAATTTATGTATTTGTCCTGGAGTTCCATCTTTTTTTAGATTGGAAACCTTATAGCAGGAGTCAATTGTAGCACCAGTCTTGTCAACATTATTTTGGGTGGAGATGGCAAGGGCCAGCTCTGCAGATTTCTCATGAAGCATTGATGATAAGTATTGTCTAAACATCTCAAAGGCTGCAGTACTCAAATTGACCACCAGATTTTTACCACCTTTCATTACAGAGCTAATATGGGTATCCCGACAGTTCTGCAATTTTGTTTCCAGAGCTTTCCTCCTATTCAGGGTGTACTGTCTAGTACTATGAGTAGAATCATGTATATGGGTCATTTGTCTGGCAGTGTGGGAGGGGTCACTTTGAGGAGCAAACGGTACCAGATCCATCACAAGGGTGTACAACACCAAAACGAAGACTTGAAACTAAAGGATTTTCTATGGTGTGCTTAGGTCACAAGGAAAAGGTTTCCTATAAGAGGTTCAAGTGTATGGAGGCTGTAGTAAAACGATAATTTCGTAAATTTTTTGAAAGTTCCCAAAAGGTAAAATAACTACATTTAATCACAGGCTCTGTCTGGTTTAAAACCAGCCAGAGAACTACAGGAGTCAGCCGGTCAACAACACACTAAGAACCCTGAGCCGTAACTACTTAGAATGACTGATTTTTAAAGTGCATTTAATTTTAAAGAGAAAAAGTTTGTCCATCTGAGAGTGCCACACATTGAGAATATCTAAAATAGCCTTACAGTGACAAGATCTGAGAATCTACTAGGTTAAGAAACTGATTATAAATTGATTTTTAAAATACAATAAAAATGAGTTTAGTTAAAAAAGCATAAAAAGTTCAATACCATATAATGAGGGCATGATGATCCAATGATTAATTTAAGAATTATGATACAATATTTCACGTGATATTTAAGACTATAAAAATAAAAATTTTATTAAAAAAAAGGAAATCAGCCAGTTAATCACAGTTCAAACGTTGCATATGTGATCTTAAGATTTAATGTGAATGAGATAAGATTTGCTTCTTTTGAAATCAATGCAGAAATTCAGGGATTCGGTTCTTAAAATGTCATTTTAAAATTTAAATCTGATGATGCAACACCCGCCGGTACAGACTGGTCAATTTTCTAAGTCCACAAGTAACTTTTACGCGACCAAATACGAGAAGTCTACAGTTCATGGGATATATTCGTTGATATGTTACTTAATTTGAGTAGTTTCTGGAAGCTGTTGGACCTACACGTCTCTCAACATCCACTTCAAATGTCCATCTTCTTAGGAATTCAATATGGCGGCCAACTTTGAACTTGACCTTGGTCCGGAATGAATTGCACAAATTTACAGCTTTCGCGACTTACCAGAGAGCAACACAATAATTGACCACATAAAATACAATAAGAACAGTTCTAAAGCTACAGTTTGTGCATAAGAACAGAAGTCAAGGTGCCATAAACGTGATAAAATAATTTAAAATTTAAAAATTTCCAGTGCTCTTTTCGTGACTGTACAGTGCGAGCTCTGTCAAAATCGGTAGAATTAGGTCGGTATAAATTTTTACCTCTACACCGCTTACGTGTTTCATCGCATGACCTTTATTACCCAGAGTTCAAGTTTGTAAACAAATGTGGCGATTTTTTTCACACGATCAAATTCAAGTGAGGAGGAATACTTTTTGTAAACAAGGAATTTTTAGGTAATTAATTACAATAGTGCAAAAATATGTATTGAAGAGGACTGTGTTAGGAAAATCACACAAATTAATATATAAACGCACCCAACCCGGTTTAAGGAGTCCACACCCTCCCGATCCTTGGAAGGATCGGCAATATTGGAGTTTTCAAGTGTGGGATTTCTCTGGCTGTAGGTCACTACAGGTCACTACAGCCAGATATCTCGGGTTAGAATTTACCGTTCCCGTAAGACATATTTACCCAACCCCACATTGGCCCTTAATCAGGGGATGTGACAGAACCACATCCCTATTTCGATGTAGCCAGGGTACCTGTCTATTCGATATACATAAAGGTTTGCAGAAAATAAGGGGCTGAGTATCAGAGAAAACATACAGAAAATTCAACATGCGACAAAATCCCGATGTAACTGTTCACGTATGACATATTTACCATCAATTGGCCCCTACCAGGGGATGTTGCCAGGATACCAATCTACTCGATAAACACAAGGGTTTCCAGAAAATAAGGAGCTGAAAATCGCAGGAAACATATCAATTTCTTTATATACTTGTATCAATGCAGTCCTTACTGTCTGCACCTAACTGTATGCAGTGATTTCTAAACGATAACTCTTGCATAACTGTTTATATCTACAAATGCAACGGCATTTTTACAATGACCAATACAAAGCTTCAACAACAACTTATACATATCAGCTCCCTATTGGCTCCTAACCGGGCGATGTGACACAACCGCACCCATATAACGATGTAGAAGGGTATCTATCTATTTGATCAACATAAAGGTTTCCAGAAAATAAGGGGCTGAGTAGCGATTAAAAGATATTGAAAATTCAACATGTTATAAAATCTCGATTTCACCGTTTCCGTAAGACATATCAACTCCCTATTGGCCCCTAACCAGGGGATGTGACATAACCGCACCCCTATAACGATGCAGCCAGGGTATCTATCTATTTGATAAACATAAAGGTTTCCAGAAAATAAGGGGCTGAGTATCGATTAAAAGATATTGAAAATTCAACTTGTGATAAAATCTCCATTTCACCGTTCCCGTAACACATATCAACTCCCTATTGGCCCCTAACCGGGGGATGTGACACAACCGCACCCCTACAACGATGTAGCCAGGGTATCTATCTATTTGATAAACATTAAGGTTTCCAGAAAATAAGGGGTTGAGTATCGATTAAAAGATATTGAAAATTCAACATGTGATAAAATCTCGATTTATTTCACCGTTCCCGTAAGACATATCAGCTCCCTATTGGCCCCTAACTGGGGGATGTGACACAACCGCACCCATATAACGATGTAGCCAGGGTATCTATCTATTTGATAAACATTCAGGTTTCCAGAAAATAAGGGGTCGAGTATCGATTAAAAGATATTGAATATTCAACATGTGATCAAATCTCGAGTTCACCGTTCCCGTAAGACATATCAACTACCTATTGGCCCCTAACCGGGGGATGTGACACAACCTCACCCCTATAACGATGTAGCTAGGGCATCTATCTATTTGATAAACATAAAGGTTTCCAGAAAATAAGGGGCTGAGTATCGATTAAAAGATATTGAAAATTCAACATGTGATAAAATTTCGATTTCACCGTTCCCGTAAGACATATCAACTCCATATTGGCCCATAACCGGGGGATGTGACATAACCGCACCCCTATAACGATGTAGCCAGGGTATCTATCTATTTGATAAACATTCAGGTTTCCAGAAAATAAGGGGTCGAGTATCGATTAAAAGATATTGAATATTCAACATGTGATCAAATCTCGATTTCACCGTTCCCGAAAGACGTATCAGCTCCCTATTGGCCCCTAACCGGGGGATGTGACACAACCTCACCCCTATAACGATGTAGCCAGGGTATCTATCTATTTGATAAACAGAAAGGTTTCCAGAAAATAAGGGGCTGAGTATCGATTAAAAGATATTGAAAATTCAACTTGTGATAAAATCTCGATTTCACCGTTCCCGTAAGACATATCAGCTCCCTATTGGCCCCTAACTGGGGGATGTGACACAACCAACCGCACCCATATAACGATGTAGCCAGGGTATCTATCTATTTGATAAACATTCAGGTTTCCAGAAAATAAGGGGTCGAGTATCGATTGAAAGATATTGAATATTCAACATGTGATAAAATCTCGATTTCACCGTTCCCGTAAGACATATCAACTACCTACTGGCCCCTAACCGGGGGATGTGACACAACCTCACCCCTATAACGATGTAGCTAGGGCATCTATCTATTTGATAAACATAAAGGTTTCCAGAAAATAAGGGGCTGAGTATCGATTAAAAGATATTGAAAATTCAACATGTGATAAAATTTCGATTTCACCGTTCCCGTAAGACATATCAACTCCCTATTGGCCTATAACCGGGGGATGTGACACAACCGCACCCCTGTAACGATGTAGACAGGGTATCTATCTATTTGATAAACATTCAGGTTTCCAGAAAATAAGGGGTCGAGTATCGATTAAAAGATATTGAATATTCAACATGTGATCAAATCTCGATTTCACCGTTCCCGTAAGACATATCAGCTCCCTATTGGCCCCTAACCGGGGGATGTGACACAACCTCACCCCTATAACGATGTAGCCAGGGTATCTATCTATTTGATAAACATAAAGGTTTCCAGAAAATAAGGGGCTGAGTATCGATTAAAAGATATTGAAAATTCAACTTGTGATAAAATCTCGATTTCACCGTTCCCGTAAGACATATCAACTCCCTATTGGCCCCTAACCGGGGGATGTGACACAACCGCACCCCTACAACGATGTAGCCAGGGTATCTATTTATTTGATAAACATTAAGGTTTTCAGAAAATAAGGGGTTGAGTATCGATTTAAAGATATTGAAAATTCAACATGTGATAAAATCTCGATTTATTTCACCGTTCCCGTAAGACATATCAGCTCCCTATTGGCCCCTAACTGGGGGATGTGACACAACCGCACCCATATAACGATGTAGCCAGGGTATCTATCTATTTGATAAACATTCAGGTTTCCAGAAAATAAGGGGTCGAGTATCGATTAAAAGATATTGAATATTCAACATGTGATCAAATCTCGAGTTCACCGTTCCCGTAAGACATATCAACTACCTATTGGCCCCTAACCGGGGGATGTGACACAACCTCACCCCTATAACGATGTAGCTAGGGCATCTATCTATTTGATAAACATAAAGGTTTCCAGAAAATAAGGGGCTGAGTATCGATTAAAAGATATTGAAAATTCAACATGTGATAAAATTTCGATTTCACCGTTCCCGTAAGACATATCAACTCCATATTGGCCCCTAACCGGGGGATGTGACATAACCGCACCCCTATAACGATGTAGCCAGGGTATCTATCTATTTGATAAACATTCAGGTTTCCAGAAAATAAGGGGTCGAGTATCGATTAAAAGATATTGAATATTCAACATGTGATCAAATCTCGATTTCACCGTTCCCGAAAGACGTATCAGCTCCCTATTGGCCCCTAACCGGGGGATGTGACACAACCTCACCCCTATAACGATGTAGCCAGGGTATCTATCTATTTGATAAACAGAAAGGTTTCCAGAAAATAAGGGGCTGAGTATCGATTAAAAGATATTGAAAATTCAACTTGTGATAAAATCTCGATTTCACCGTTCCCGTAAGACATATCAACTCCCTATTGGCCCCTAACCGGGGGATGTGACACAACCGCACCCCTACAACGATGTAGCCAGGGAATCTATCTTTTTGATAAACATTAAGGTTTCCAGAAAATAAGGGGTTGAGTATCGATTAAAAGATATTGAAAATTCAACATGTGATAAAATCTCGATTTCACCGTTCCCGTAAGACATATCAGCTCCCTATTGGCCCCTAACTGGGGGATGTGACACAACCAACCGCACCCATATAACGATGTAGCCAGGGTATCTATCTATTTGATAAACATTCAGGTTTCCAGAAAATAAGGGGTCGAGTATGGATTAAAAGATATTGAATATTCAACATGTGATAAAATCTCGATTTCACCGTTCCCGTAAGACATATCAACTACCTACTGGCCCCTAACCGGGGGATGTGACACAACCTCACCCCTATAACGATGTAGCTAGGGCATCTATCTATTTGATAAACATAAAGGTTTCCAGAAAATAAGGGGCTGAGTATCGATTAAAAGATATTGAAAATTCAACATGTGATAAAATTTCGATTTCACCGTTCCCGTAAGACATATCAACTCCCTATTGGCCTATAACCGGGGGATGTGACACAACCGCACCCCTGTAACGATGTAGACAGGGTATCTATCTATTTGATAAACATTCAGGTTTCCAGAAAATAAGGGGTCGAGTATCGATTAAAAGATATTGAATATTCAACATGTGATCAAATCTCGATTTCACCGTTCCCGTAAGACATATCAGCTCCCTATTGGCCCCTAACCGGGGGATGTGACACAACCTCACCCCTATAACGATGTAGCCAGGGTATCTATCTATTTGATAAACATAAAGGTTTCCAGAAAATAAGGGGCTGAGTATCGATTAAAAGATATTGAAAATTCAACTTGTGATAAAATCTCCATTTCACCGTTCCCGTAACACATATCAACTCCCTATTGGCCCCTAACCGGGGGATGTGACACAACCGCACCCCTACAACGAAGTAGCCAGGGTATCTATTTATTTGATAAACATTAAGGTTTTCAGAAAATAAGGGGTTGAGTATCGATGAAAAGGTATTGAAAATTCAACATGTGATAAAATCTCGATTTCACCGTTCCCGTAAGACATATCAGCTCCCTATTGGCCCCTAACTGGGGGATGTGACACAACCGCACCCATATAACGATGTAGCCAGGGTATCTATCTTTTTGATAAACATTCAGGTTTCCAGAAAATAAGGGGTTGAGTATCGATTAAAAGATATTGAATATTCAACATGTGATCAAATCTCGATTTCACCGTTCCCGTAAGACATATCAACTACCTACTGGCCCCTAACCGGGGGATGTGATAAACATAAAGGTTTCCAGAAAATAAGGGGCTGAGTATCGATTAAAAGATATTGAAAATTCAACATGTGATAAAATGTCGATTTCACCGTTCCCGTAAGACATATCAACTCCCTATTGGCCCATAACCGGGGGATGTGACACAACCGCACCCCTATAACGATGTAGCCAGGGAATCTATCTATTTGATAAACATTCAGGTTTCCAGAAAATAAGGGGTCGAGTATCGATTAAAAGATATTGAATATTCAACATGTGATCAAATCTCGATTTCACCGTTCCCGTAAGACATATCAGCTCCCTATTGGCCCCTAACCGGGGGGTGTGACACAACCTCGCCCCTATAACGATGTAGCCAGGGTATCTATCTATTTGATAAACATAAAGGTTTCCAGAAAATAAGGGGCTGAGTATCGATTAAAAGATATTGAAAATTAAACTTGTGATAAAATCTCGATTTCACCGTTCCCGTAAGACATATCAGCTCCCTATTGGCCCCTAACCGGGCGATGTGACACAACCGCACCTATATAACGATGTAGCCAGGGCATCTATCTATTTGATAAACATAAAGGTTTCCAGAAAATAAGGGGCTGAGTATCGATTAAAAGATATTGAAAATTCAACATTTGATAAAGTTTCGATTTCACCGTTCCCGTAAGACATATCAACTCCCTACTGGCCCCTAACCGGGGGATGTGACACAACCGCACCCCTATAACGATGTAGCCAGGGTATCTATCAATTTGATAAACATTCAGGTTTCCAGAAAATAAGGGGTCGAGTATCGATTAAAAGATATTGAATATTCAACATGTGATCAAATCTCGATTTCACCGTTCCCGTAAGACGTATCAGCTCCCTATTGGCCCCTAACCGGGGGATGTGGCACAACCTCAACCCTATAACGATGTACCAAGGGTATCTATCTATTTGATCAACATAAAGGTTTCCAGAAAATAAGGGGCTGAGTATCGATTAAAAGATATTGAAAATTCAACTTGTGATAAAATCTCGATTTCACCGTTCCCGTAAGACATATCAACTCCCTATTGGCCCCTAACCGGGGGATGTGACACAACCGCACCCATATAACGATGTAGCCAGGTAATCTATCTATTTGATAAACATAAAGGTTTCCAGAAAATAAGGGGCTGAGTATCGATTACAAGATATTGAAAATTCAACATGTGATAAAATCTCGATTTCACCGTTCCCGTAAGACATATCAGCTCCCTATTGGCCCTTAACCGGGGGATGTGACACAACCGAACCCATATAACGATGTAGCCAGGGTATCTATCTATTTGATAAATATAAAGGTTTCCAGAAAATAAGGGGCTGAGTATCGATTAAAAGATATTGAATATTCAACATGTGATAAAATCTCGATTTCACCGTTCCCGTAAGACATATCAACTCCCTATTGGCCCCTAACCGGGGGATGTGACACAAACGCACCCATATAACGATGTAGCCAGGGTATCTATCTATTTGATAAACATAAAGGTTTCCAGAAAATAAGGGGTCGAGTATCGATTAAAAGATATAGAAAATTCAACTTGTGATAAAGTCTAGATTTTACCGTTCCCGTAAGACATATCAGCTCCATATTGGCCCCTAACTGGGGGATGTGACACAACCGCACCCATATAACGATGTAGCCAGGGTATCTATCTATTTGATAAACATAAAGGTTTCCAGAAAATAAGGGGATGAGTATCGATTAAAAGATATTGAAAATTAAACATGTGATAAAATCTCGATTTCACCGTTCCCGTAAGACATATCAACTCCCTATTGGCCCCTAACCGGGGGATGTGACACAACCGCACCCCTATAACGATGTAGCCAGGGTAGCTATCTATTCGATAAACATGAAGGTTTGCATAAAATAAGGGGCTGAGTATTGGAGAAGACAATTTGAAAATTCATCTTGTGACAAAATCTTGAATTTACCGTTCCCGTAAGACATTTTTACCCAACCCCACAGGTAAAAGATGCGGTGAACTGTCTTCCCTCCCCCCCCCCCCCCCCCCGAAAAAAAAAACATATACAGCCCAGAAACATCTGTAGAAACTGTTTTTCCATCAAAATGTGACTGATAGTCCATTTTGTACTTTTTTCCTGATATACTAATGTGTATATTATATACACATTAGTATATCAGGAAAAAAGTACAAAATGGACTATCAGTCACATTTTGATGGAAAAACAGTTTCTACAGATGTTTCTGGGCTGTATATGTTTTTTTTTTCGGGGGGGGGGGGGGGGGGGGGGAGGGAAGACAGTTCACCGCATCTTTTACCTGTGCCCAACCCCACAAAGGCCCTTTATCAGGGGATGTGACAGAACCACACCCCTATTTCGATGTAGCCAGGGTACCTGTCTATTCGATAAACATAAAGGTTTGAGGAAAATAAGGGGCTGAGTATCAGAGAAAACATACAGAAAATTCAGCATGAGACAAAATCCCGATGTTATTGTTCGCGACTTCGCGTATGACAATTTACCATCATTTGGCCCCTAAACGGGGGATGTTGTCAGGATACCAATCTACTCGATAAACACAAGGGTTTCCAGAAAATAAGGAGCTGAAAATCGCAGGAAACATATCAATTTCTTTATATACTTGTATCAATGCAGTCCTTACTGTCTGCACCTTACTGTATGCAGTGATTTCTAAACGATAACTCTTGCATAACTGTTTATATCTACAAATGCAACGGCATTTTTAATACAAAGCTTCAACAACAACAACTTATACTTCTACGACCACTTCTATAACCATAACATTACTTCTTCTTTCATTACCACTACTCCCTAACCTGAGAGAGAGAGAGAGAGAGAGAGAGAGAGAGAGAGAGAGAGAGAGAGAGAGAGAGAGAGAGAGAGAGAGTTTTAGTGTTTTTTGTTGTTGTTTTTTTCCCAACAACAGCTAAGGTCCTACGGAGACGGGACCTCAGTTTGTTTAAACAGTATTTATTAATGATAATGTTCAATACATACAAACATGCAAACATGTACAATAATGAACGGGACCTCGGTTTTAAAACTCATCCGAAAGTATGTAGTAGCCTGGGATCGAACTCAGGATAGCGCGTGTATGAGGCCTCTAGGCTTAACCACTACACCTCAAAGGCTTCTGAGAGAGAGAGAGAGAGAGAGAGAGAGAGAGAGAGAGAGAGAGAGAGAGAGAGAGAGAGAGAGAGAGAGAAAGAGAGAGAGAGAGAGAGGTTCACAAACATGTAAATTCAACAAGGAAAACTCAACCTGTGCAAAAAGATTTTCTTCGATGAACTGGCCTCGGTCGATAGCTCAGTCGGATGCGCGTCTGACTGGTGATCATGAGAGCGTGGGCTCGATACCTGCCGGGGTCGGCAACATTCTTTCGTTGAGATTGATCTCCCTTCACCTGATTCAAGAAGGGCGGTTGTCCGTTCCGATCCCGGAAGAAAAATTTATCCCTATTGGCCACTAACTGAGGGATGTGACACTACCGCATCCCTATAACGATGTAGCGAGGGTATATATCTATTTGATAAACATAAAGGTGAAGGAATGGACTATAAGTGGCCATTACAGTGGGCATTGGGACTATAGGTGGCCCAGCAATGACACTTCAGCGAGGAACAGGACTATAGGTTGTCTGACAATCACACTACAGAGGGTAACGGGACATTAGGAGGTCTGAAAATGACACAACAGAAAGGAACGGGACTATAGGTGGTCTGTCAATAACACTACACATTGTTTGTTTGTTTGTTTGTTTGTTTGTATTGGAGTTTAACGGTCCAGTCAACACTATTTTAGGTCATTTTTGAGCCGGTCAGTTACCTATCCACACTTTCTTGGGCAGGCTTATACGTAAGCGGTTAACCAGTTCAGTGAACATTCTTACGCCAGAAACTGACAACTGCCCTTCTTGAATCAGCGGAAGGGAGATAATGACCGTAGAAAAGATAACACTACACATGGAAAAGGGACTTGAGGTGGTCACCCTTCTGTTGTCCTACCCTTCTGTTGTCCTCTTATGAGGTTTAGAAGTATCGGAAGAAAGAAAGAAAGTGTCATTGTCAGACCATCTTATATCTCGTTCCTCTCTGCAGTGTCATCGTCAGACCATCTAATGTCCCGTTCCTCCATGTAGTGTCATTGTCAGACCATCTAATGCCCCGTTTCTCTCTGTAATGTCATTGTCAGACCATCTAATATCTCGTTCCTCCATGTAGTGTCATTGTCAGACCATCTAAAATCCCGTTCCTCCATATAGTGTCATTGTCAGACCATCTAATGTCCCGTTCCTCAATGTAGTGTCATTGTCAGACCATCTAATATCCCGTTCCTCTTTGTAGTGTCATTGTCAGACCATCTAATATCTCGTTCCTCCATGTAGTGTCATTGTCAGACCATCTAATGTCCCTTTTCTCTCTGTAGTGTCATTGTCAGACCATCTAATATCCCGTTTCTCTCTGTAGTGTCATTGTCAGACCATCTAATATCCCGTTCCTCTATGTAGTGTCATTGTCAGACCATCTAATATACCGTTTCTCTGTGTAGTGTCATTGTCAGACCATCTAATGTCCCGTTCCTCTCTGTAGTGTCATTGTCAGACCATCTAATATCCCGTTCCTCCATGTAATGTCATTGTCAGACCATATAATGTCCCGTTTTTCTCTGTAGTGTCATTGTCAGACGATCTGATGTCCCGTTCCTCCACGTATTGTCATTGTCCGGCCATCTAATATCCCGTTCCTCCATGTAGTGTCATTGTCAGACCATCTAATATCCCGTTCCTCTCTGTAGTGTCATTGTCAGATCATATAATATCCCGTTCCTTTCTGTGGTGTCATTGCTAGACCATCTAATATCCCGTTCCTCCAAGTAATGTCATTGTCAGACCACCCAATGTCCCGTTCCTCTCTGCAGTGTCATTGTCAGACCATCTAATATCCCGTTTCTCCATGTAGTGTCATTGTCAGACCATCTAATGTCCCGTTCCTCCATGTAGTGTCATTGTCAGACCATCTGATCTCCCGTTCCTGTCTGTAGTGTCATTGTCAGACCATCTAATGTCCCGTTCCTCTCTGTGGTGTCATTGTCAGACCATCTAATGTCCCGTTCGTCCATGTAGTGTCATTGTCAGACCATCTTATGTCCCGTTCCTCCATGTAGTGTCATTGTCATACAATATAATATCCCGTTCCTCCAAGTAATGTCATTGTCAGACCATCAAATCTCCCGTTCCTCTCTGTAGTGTCATTGTCAGACCGTAGTGTCATTGTCAGACCATCTAATATCCCGTGCCTCTCTGTAGTGTCATTGTCATAACATCTAATATCTCGTTCCTCCATGAAGTGTCATTGTCAGACCATCTGATGTCCCGTTCCTATCTGTAGTGTCATTGTCAGACCATCTAATATCCCGTTCCGCCATGTAGTGTCATTGTCAGACCATCTAATATCCCGTTCCTCTCTGTAGTGTCATTGTCAGATCATATAATATCCCGTTCCTTTCTGTAGTGTCATTGCTAGACCATCTAATATCCCGTTCCTCCAAGTAATGTCATTGTCAGACCACCCAATGTCCCGTTCCTCTCTGTAGTGTCATTGTCAGACCATCTAATATCCCGTTTCTCCATGTAGTGTCATTGTCAGACCATCTAATGTCCCGTTCCTCCATATAGTGTCATTGTCAGACCATCTGATCTCCCGTTCCTGTCTGTAGTGTCATTGTCAGACCATCTAATATCCCGTTTCTCCATGTAGTGTCATTGTCAGACCATCTAATGTCCCGTTCCTCCAAGTAGTGTCATTGTCAGACCATCTGATCTCCCGTTCCTCTCCGTAGTGTCATTGTCAGACCATCTAACGTCCCGTTCTTCTCTGTAGTGTCATTGTCAGACCATCTTATGTCCCGTTTCTTTCTGTAGTGTCATTGTCAGACCATCTAATATCCCGTTCCTCTATGTAGTGTCATTGTCAGACCATCTAATGTCCCGTTCCTCTATGTAGTGTCATTGTCAGACCATCTAATGTCCCGTTCCTCCATGTAGTGACCATCTAATGTCCCGTTCCTCCAAGTAGTGTCATTGTCAGACCATCTGATCTCCCGTTCCTCTCAGTAGTGTCATTGTCAGACCATCTAACGTCCCGTTCTTCTCTGTAGTGTCATTGTCAGACCATCTTATGTCCCGTTTCTCTCTGTAGTGTCATTGTCAGACCATCTAATATCCCGTTCCTCTATGTAGTGTCATTGTCAGACCATCTAATGTCCCGTTCCTCCATGTAGTGTCATTGTCAGACCATCTAATATCTCGTTTCTCCATGTAGTATCATTGTCAGACCATCTAATGTCCCGTTCCTCCATGTAATGTCATTGTCAGACCATATAATGTCCCGTTTTTCTCTGTAGTGTCATTGTCAGACCATCTGATGTCCCGTTCCTCCACGTATTGTCATTGTCAGGCCATCTAATATCCCGTTCCTCCATGTAGTGTCATTGTCAGACCATCTAATATCCCGTTCCTCTCTGTAGTGTCATTGTCAGATCATATAATATCTCGTTCCTTTCTGTTGTGTCATTGCTAGACCATCTAATATCCCGTTCATCCAAGTAATGTCATTGTCAGACCACCCAATGTCCCGTTCCTCTCTGCAGTGTCATTGTCAGACCATCTAATATCCCGTTTCCCCTAGTAGTGTCATTGTCAGACCATCTAATGTCCCGTTCCTTTCTTTAGTGTCATTGTCAGGCCATCTAATATCCCGTTCCTCCATGTAGTGTCATTGTCAGACCATCTAATATCCCGTTCCTCTCTGTAGTGTCATTGTCAGATCATATAATATCTCGTTCCTTTCTGTAGTGTCATTGCTAGACCATCTAATATCCCGTTCATCCAAGTAATGTCATTGTCAGACCACCCAATGTCCCGTTCCTCTCTGCAGTGTCATTGTCAGACCATCTAATATCCCATTTCCCCATGTAGTGTCATTGTCAGACCATTTAATATCCCGTTCCTCTCTTTAGTGTCATTGTCAGACCATCTAATGTCCCGTTCGTCCGTGTAGTGTCATTGTCAGACCATCTTATGTCCCGTTCCTCCATGCAGTGTCATTGTCAGACCATCTAATGTCCCGTTTATCTCTGTAGTGTCATTGTCAGACCATCTAATGTCCCGTTCCTCTTTGTAGTGTCATTGTCAGACCATCTTATGTCCCGTTCCTCTCTGTAGTGTCATTGTCATACCATCTAATATCCCGTTCCTCCAAGTAATGTCATTGTCAGACCATCAAATCTCCCGTTCCTCTCTGTAGTGTCATTGTCACACCATCTAATACCCCGTTCTTCCAAGTAGTGTCATTGTCAGACCATCTGATATCCCGTGCCTCTCTGTAGTGTCATTGTCTTACCATCTAATGTCTCGTTCCTCCATGAAGTGTCATTGTCAGACCATCTGATGTCCCGTTCCTATCTGTAGTGTCATTGTCAGACCATCTAATATCCCGTTCCTCCATGTAGTGTCATTGTTAGACCATCTCATATCCCGTTCCTTAATGTAGTGTCATTGTCAGATCATATAATATCCCGTTCCTTTCTGTAGTGTCATTGCTAGACCATCTAATATCCCGTTCCTCCAAGTAATGTCATTGTCAGACCATCCAATGTCCCGTTCCTCTCGTTCCTCTCTGTAGTGTCATTGTCAGACCATCTAATATCCCGTTCCTCCATGTAGTGTCATTGTCAGACCATCTAATGTCCCGTTCCTCCATGTAGTGTCATTGTCAGACCATCTGATGTCCCGTTCCTATCTGTAGTGTCATTGTCAGACCATCTAATATCCCGTTCCTCCATGTAGTGTCATTGTCAGACCATCTAATGTCCCGTTCGTCCATGTAGTGTCATTGTCAGACCATCTTATGTCCCGTTCCTCCATGTAGTGTCATTGTCAGACCATCTAATGTCCCGTTCGTCCATGTAGTGTCATTGTCAGACCATCTAATGTCCCGTTTATCTCTGTAGTGTCATTGTCAGACCATCTAATGTCCCGTTCCTCTCTGTGGTGTCATTGTCAGACCATCTAATGTCCCGTTCCTCTCTGTAGTGTCATTGTCAGACCATCTAATATCCCGTTCCTCCAAGTAATGTCATTGTCAGACCATCAAATCTCCCGTTCCTCTCTGTAGTGTCATTGTCAGACCATCTAATACCCCGTTCTTCCAAGTAGTGTCATTGTCAGACCATCTAATATCCCGTGCCTCTCTGTAGTATCATTGTCATATCATCTAATATCTCGTTCCTCCATTAAGTGTCATTGTCAGACCCTCTGATGTCCCGTTCCTATCTGTAGTGTCATTGTCAGACCATCTAATATCCCGTTCCTCCATGTAGTGTCATTGTCAGACCATCTAATATCCCGTTCCTCTCTGTAGTGTCATTGTCAGATCATATAATATCCCGTTCCTTTCTGTAGTGTCATTGCTAGACCATCTAATATCCCGTTCTTTCAAGTAATGTCGTTGTCAGACCACCCAATGTCCCGTTCCTCTCTGTAGTGTCATTGTCAGACCATCTAATATCCAGTTTCTCCATGTAGTGTCATTGTCAGACCATCTAATGTCCCGTTCCTCCATGTAGTGTCATTGTCAGACCATCTGATCTCCCGTTCCTGTCTGTAGTGTCATTGTCAGACCATCTAATATCCCGTTACTCTCTGTAGTGTCATTGTCAGACCATCTAATATCCCGTTCCTCTCCGTAGTGTCATTGTCAGACCATCTAACGTCCCGTTCCTCTCTGAAGTGTCATTGTCAGACCATCTTATGTCCCGTTTCTCTCTGTAGTGTCATTGTCAGACCATCTAATATCCCGTTCCTCTATGTAGTGTCATTGTCAGACCATCTAATGTCCCGTTCCTCCATGTAGTGTCATTGTCAGACCATCTAATATCTCGTTTCTCCATGTAGTATCATTGTCAGACCATCTAATGTCCCGTTCCTCCATGTAATGTCATTGTCAGACCATCTAATGTCCCGTTTTTCTCTGTAGTGTCATTGTCAGACCATCTGATGTCCCGTTCCTCCCCGTATTGTCATTGTCAGGCCATCTAAAGTCCCGTTCCTGTCTGTAGTGTCATTGTCAGACCATTTAATGTCCGTTCCTCCAAGTAGTGTCATTCCAGACCATCTTATGTCCCTTTCCCTTCTGTAGTGTCATAGTCAGACCACCTTTAGACCTTTTCCCCTTTTTAGTGTCATTGCTTGGCCACCTAAACTCCCGTTCCTCTATGTTGTGTCATTGTTAGACTATCTCATATCCCGTTCCTCGCTGTAATGTCTTGTGAGACCAACAATGTTCCCGTTCCTCGCAACATGCCAGAACGCAGAAAGTAGCAGAGAAGAAAGCAGCGATATGTATGTCATTCACCAGATAAGCCTTCTGCTTTCTGTCTCATGTACACTATATCATTTAATTGACATGCAGGTGGGAAGTTTGTAGAACTAATAAGTCTGTACTCGTTATTTTGCTCAAAGTATTAATTATTACTGGATAGTTTGAAGGGTTGGGGGTTGGGGCGTTGCTATTGTTGCTGTTGTTGCTGTTTTTACTATCATGTCATGTAAGGTGTATCTTAGACCAAAGGAGTTGGAGTGCAGAACATGCTATTTCTCTGCTACTGCAAAGTCATTATCTTACGGGCAAGAAGATAGAATTTAGTATAATTGGCCAGCCCACTCTGAGGCTCGAGCTGCCTTTCAAGCAAAAGAAAAAATAGGTTTTGATGTAGCCTTGCCCATGGTTTATAAATGAAATGAAAAGGTCCATAAGTTTCTTTTTTATATTTAGTTTTACGGTTCTTTCAAGATTATTCCACTTATTTTGAGTCCACCGTTAATCAGAGGTGGACGATATCAGGAGAACCCGGAATTAAACCTGAACTTCCGTTGCAGTACTTCCCGATTTTTGTTTTACATTTATTATCAGGAATACTTTGGAAATACATTAAAAAACTCATTTATCATATATCATTCCACTTATCCAAAACGGATTATATAAAGTGCCATCAGAATCGAACTTAAGGTGTAATAACTTCTGAGTATCAAATTAACAACAAAAAAAATGGTTAATTTACGGGTAGACTATATAAATTTGACAACACTTAGCTTAAATTGTCATAACATGTGGCAATGAAAAACCTGGTATTCTATGCTATGTATGTGACACGAGAGATTGTTCTGTTCTGTTATATATAGTATCATGCCTATATGTTGATTCGTAAAACATTATTCTATTGAAATAAATATGTTTAATCCAATTCTCACATCTCTGGTACATGTATTGGCATCAAATGGCACAAAAGGACTTACATTCCCATAAAATATCGTTGTCAGAATTGACAGTTTTATCATCAAAGATTATTTTATTTAAGAATCGTAGCCAGATTTTCTTTTCAGAAACTCAACTTTAAGCATAAAATGTTTTGTTTTTGAACCGATTTTCAAATCACAGAAACACGATTATATTTTATTATTAAAGACACTAATCATGTATTTAGTTTATACCGCAACTCAAAACAATCAAGAGATTTCGCAATAATTAAGCAAATTTAAGCAAATAAGATAGCAGACAGCGCTGCATGTTAAACGACATCCAGTGCTATGGCGCGCACCCGTTGTATAACGTGACGTCAAATAGTGCTAAGTTTCTGACGTCACCGCGCCACGCAGACGTTGGAAACAACATGGACGCTCGAATAAATGTTTCTCAGCGCTTTAAATTCTGTATGAAAATCTGCAAATAAATAGTTTATTTTAGCTTTAGAAATTATTTTCGAGGTTGAGACGCAACCACAGCAGCAATGCGCAATTATTCCAACGGACCATTCAAACCAGGAAAGCCCGAGAAGGTAAGAATGTAGCTTGCATTTCTGAAAAATAGTTTAAATAAATATTGCAAAGTTTATAACTTGCTATTTGGTTGTTTTTTCGTATATAAAAGGTTGCATGTTATTGTTTACATTTGCAAATTAATGACCTGAAAAGTAGATCCGGTCTATAAACGGTCACTAGACGTATTTTTTGGTCAGTAGAAGGTATTATCACATATTCAGTACTATAATTAACACGATAACCCATGTTTTGCATGTGTGATAATGCTCGTTTCCATTTCCGGTTATCAGCCCGCCCGGTCTGATAACCGGAAACAGTGTATTTTGAACGGACAGCGGTTATCAGCCCACTCATGACGTTATTGTGACGTTGCCAATTACATGACGTAACGCGAAAAGTTAGGCGTGACGTTACGCGCTTTTTTGCTTGAATCACGCTTTTTATCACTTTTTTTCAATTTATGATTTGTTTGTTTGATTTGAGGTTTAACGTCCCCGTCAACACTGTAAAGGTCATTTTGGAGACGCTGCTTCCAATTTTGTGGGACATTTACCCGACATTGAGATGAAATGACATCTCAAGCCCTGTCGCCCAATGAAACCAATAGGGTTTATTAGCATGGACGGTCCGCCTCGCTCCACGGTTCCTGAAAGGCTTAGATCCTCTAAGCGGTTTACCAGTACTAGTGTGCGGGCCGGATTCAGCTCTGCGTGGAAGCATCATGCAGCCCATATATTTCTTCAAGCCCCTATGGGCGGGGGCGACAAACACAGTAAGAATAGGATCTGAATATGTGATAAACAAATTATAACATGGGGTTTTGGTTATCGCCTTCTGTATCAACCCTCGACCATTATCTGCCCTCAGGCTAAAGCCTTCGGGCAGATAATGGGGTCTCGGGTTGATACATCGGGCGATAACCAAAATCCCATGTGATAATCTCTAATTATAGGTCACTACCGATAATAGCGTGCAGTTATTCGACCCCCTTTATTAGGTTACTAGAATGCCTGGTTGCGGTATAAATTATTTTCTTATATCTGTTAAAAACATATATTTTGGTACTCGTTAGAATCGCCTCGAAGAGTTCCCACAATCTCTGTTTTGAGCATATAACAGAAAAGTTACCGCGTTCGACTTTAATATGATCGAGAGGTTGCAATTGTCAGTTCAAATCGGGCCACCGATGGCGAGATGTGTCCTTGGGCGAGACAATTAATGACACCGCCCCTCTCCACCCACGTGTAAATGGGTAGCAGTAACGAAAAATTCACTACCTCTTTCGTGATACCACCCGGAATGAGCGCAATCTTGCCTACCTAGGCATTGTTTTCTCATGTAGATGTATTTTCTCATATAGTCGTATTTCCTATTTAAGCGCCTGATAGAAGTTTTCCGAGATAGTCTTTAGTTTTTCCGACTTAGTCGTAATTCCCGTTTAGTCGCCTCACATGAGTGACATACTGACAGAATGGAGAAACTTGCAGTATTTGGTGACTCTTATGTTCACAGGATGGGACAAGCTCGCTTGAACATCAACGCCCAGACATCCACGCCCTGGGCGTTGATGTTAGGTACTTCGGAGTTCCTGGTTTGACTCTCTCTGCTGCCAAGAAACACCATAAATGGACAGAACTGAAAAACTCATCTCCAACACAGGCCTTCTTGCACGTTGGTGGAAACTCCATCGATGCCAAAACACCTGAGGGGACTTAGTAGCTGACATAATTAGCATGCGGGATGAACTGTTGGAGGCAGGTGTACGACGGGTTTTTGTGGGCGAAATTTTACCAAGAGAAGATGTTTCGAGATCTCGTGATCCGGACCTGACAGTGGCGGTGTACGATGAAAAGAGGAAGACCATCAATCGAGCTCTCCAGAGACGTCTTGGTCGGTGGTTCAGACACTTCTTTATCGCCAGTGCATTCCGGCCCACCCCTCTTGTGAATGCGGGTCCATCGCCATTGTACAGCAGGGATTTGGTCCATCTCTCAGAGAAGCGAGGTCTAAAGGAGTATCGGAAGGGCATCAAGCGAGCTTTCCTACAGTCGGAGTAGGACTTCACTCCATCCACAAATGGCCCTTTTCAGGGCCCACAAATATTTCCAAAGAGAACCTTTATAATGTAATCACTTACGATCCTCGACCAATGCATCAGTTCATTACCCCCTCCACACACACCCACCAGCACGCTTATTCCGGCTTGGAGATTTTTTTTCATGGTGCTTCCACGCAGAGCTTAAACTGACCTCACATGAGAACTGGTAAACCACTTAGACGGACTGAGCCTGTCCAGCAGAAATGGCGCGTCAGACCAACAAATGCATATAAGCCCATTTGGCTTCATGGACGACAGGCTTAAGATGTCATTTCATCGTAATATTGGATGAAGTCACACAAATATTGGAAGCAACGTCTCTAAGCACGGCGCACATGCCTAAAATGTCCACGAGGGCGTATGGCAGTAAAAAAGAAAAGTAAAGTGTGTTGTCAGGGAAGTTAAACTTCAATTCAAACAAAGCAATGCGTTCAATCGCAAACACGCAGGCTAATCCCACCCATTTTACCACGCAAAGCACTCTGTGACATTCCCTCGAAGGGGTCTCGAGTTTAAGCAGAAAATCCGGCTTATTTCGATTACACCGTATTTCTTTTTTTTTTTTTTCTTTTTTTTTTTTTAACATACTCAGCCTTTTGTTTTCTACGAACACAGTAGCAGATATACCCCAGCTATATCAAAATACAGGTGTTGTTATGTCACTTCACCGGGTAAGGTGCACTTTGGGGTGGGTGGGGGGGGGGGTTGAAGTGAATGTGCCTTACGGGAACGGAAATCAAGATTTATCACATGTTTAAATTTCAAAGTTTATTCTCCGATAGCCAGCCCCTTGCTACCCGGCTAGCACGCGATAGCGGGCCGACAGCGAAACGACGTTACCACGTCGTATCGCTGTCGACCCGACGCTGCCCCTGAAATTCTTTGCTGGCTGGATATTTCTGGAAACTGTTATAAATTTCGAGTATGTAGATACACTAGCAGCACGGAAATAGGGATGCGATTCTGCTACATTTCATGGAAGGGACACCATAGGGGTTCAAAGTGTCTCGAGTAAGCAGTTCGTAGAAAATCTGGACTACATTACGTGAACACAAATGCTAATCACCTTTACCCGGCCGGGGATCGAACCCGGTCCACCAGATCGACAGGCCAACACTCCCGCAAGGCAGTACAAGTGTGCTATATACCTATACCCTATGACATATATTTGAACTTTTATCATACATTCATGGCCCCCGCCCATACGGGCTTGAAGAAATATATGGGCTGCACGATGCTTCCACGCAGAGCTGATTCCGGCCCGCACACTAATACTGGTAAACCGCTTAGAGGATCTAAGCCTGTCCAGGAACCGCGATGCGAGGCGGACCGTCCATGCTAATAAACCCTATTGGTTTCATTTGGCGACAGGGCTTGAGGTGTCATTTCATCTCAGTGTCGGGTAAAAGTCCCACAAAATTGGAAGCAATGTCTCCAAAATGACATTTACGGTGTTGATGGGGACGTTAAACCTCAAATCAACCAACCGTGAAATGAAGACCCCCCCCCCCTAAACCCCACTTCATATAGAGAAAACTGGGGTTTACGGATGTATACATTACCTTTCTTATCTCTGCTCCAAGACATAGGTTTTGGGTACTCGTAAGAACCGCACCCACAGCATATGTTTCGAGCATTTGTAAGAAAAAAAAACGGATTTTTATCAGAAAAAGTAGCGCACTGATGAGTTATCATAATGATATGTAATAAGCCGATTTTTTTTTTTTTTTTTTTTTTTAAGATAATCACAACTGGAAAACTTTATATGTTTATTGAGGATTTAAAAATCCTAGCTACATTGAAATATGGGCGTGGTCGTGTAAAATCCCCTGATTAGGGGCGCATTCGAGGTAAATATGACTTACGGGAACGGTAAAATCGACATTTTGTCGCATGTTGAATTTTCAATTTACGGAGACTGGACCTCGGTTTTAATACTCATCCGATACACAACAGAGGCTTCTGAGAGAGAGAGAGAGAGAGAGAGAGAGAGAGAGAGAGAGAGAGAGAGAGAGAGAGAGAGAGAGAGAGGCTTCTGAGAGAGAGAGAGAGAGAGGCTTCTGAGAGAGAGAGAGAGAGAGAGAGAGAGAGAGAGAGAGAGAGAGAGAGAGAGAGAGAGAGAGAGAGAGATTTGTTCAAGAAGGAATACTCAACCTGTATAGAACGATTTTCTTCGATGAACAGGCCTCGGTAGCTAACTCAGATGCGCGTCTGACTGGTTGATCACCAGGAGGACGCGGGTTCAATACCTGCCGAGGTCGTCAACATTCCATTGTGGAGATTGATCATGAAATCTTTTCTACGGTCATTATCTCCCTTCCGCTGATTCAAGAAGGACAGTTGTCAGTTTCTGGTGAGAAGAATGCGCACTGTACTGGTTAGCCGCTTACGTATTTATAAGCCTGCTCAGGAAAGGTGTGAATAGGTAAACTGACAGGCTCAACAATTGACTGGGCCGTTAAAACAAATTCCATGAACTGGCCCAGACGCCGAAATGGAGGAGGCAAGAAGGAAGAAGGGTTTGGGGGGCGGAAACGGCTGAGGAGAGGAAAACAGGGAGGGAGGGGAGAAAACAATGCTCTGTAACCATCTCTGTAGCGCTTTGGTTATAAAGCCTTGTAATAGGTCAAGACGTCTTCATTCCCACTCCCCTTTCTACCTTCCCTGTTCCATTTCTCGTCCCTACTATCCCTTGTACTCGACTCCTGAAAGGTCAAAAGCCTGTAGGTTTATAGTGCTGAAGTTTTACACAAATTCAGGGCCGTTGGTTAGATCCTTTGTACAGATATTTTCTCATTGTGTTGCCCAAGTTCTGCAACGGAACGTCAGTTGTTTTATCTCCGGGTACTCCGGTTTTCGCCCACCTCTGATTAACGATCGGCTCGATATGAGTGAAATAATCTTGAAAGGGCCGTAAAACCAAAAAAAAAAATCTCATTCTGTTGATCGTTGTAAAAGTGCAGTTGCATCTGTAGTTATTAACTTATAAGTACATTTCACTCATTATAGCAATGAAATGTAAATCAAATAGATGATTTCAATTAATACGCTAAC
Organism: Lucinisca nassula; assembly: GCA_963580285.1. Classification (NCBI taxonomy): domain Eukaryota; kingdom Metazoa; phylum Mollusca; class Bivalvia; order Lucinida; family Lucinidae; genus Lucinisca; species Lucinisca nassula. The sequence continues at coordinate 10,951,537 of OY757026.1, forward strand.
ACCGTTGAAATAGGGGTGTGCTTATGTCACATTCTCTTTAAAGGGTCCCATTTCGGGTGGAAATGTCCAACGGCCGGGAACGACCAGACTGAGATTCTGTCACATGTTGATTTTCAATAGTTGTCTCCGATTTCCACCCCCTTATTTTCCGAAAACTGTTATAATCATCGATTAAGGAGATAGACAAGTTGCTTTGAAACTGGGAGCATGACTGGAATTCTAGGAAAATTAAGATGGGAGTCTCTCAAGAAAAGGAGAAGAGACAGTAGGCTCATACTCTTACACAAAGGTCTAAAGGGTGCTGCCACCAACCAACAGATGACCTTGTTCCCCCGGCTAGGCACTGTAGAAAACACCATTCAATGACGTTTCAGACCCTTACTGCAAGAACGGATATTTATAAAGAATCGTTTTTTCCCCGAACCATTAGAGATTGGAATGCCCTTCCCGATTCTATTATTTTGACGGCTGAAGGTGCTGAGGATTGTGTAGCTAAGTTTACATCTTTGGTTAGAGCTAGGGACTAACTTCCCATATCACAGGTCCTGGTGTATGAATGTCATTTGACGTGTCACCAGTAACAATTCTGATTCTGATTCACGGAAAAGGGGTGGCTATATTAAAATAGGGGTGTGAATGTTTCACATCCTCGGGTGAGGTAACAATTGGCGGTAAATATGTCTTCCACGAAGGGTAAATTCCAGATAGTGCCACATGTTGAATTTACAATACTTTTTCTCAGAACTTCATTCCTTTTCTTTTTTTCTCGAAACTCAATTTTTATCGAATATATGGATACCCTGCCTACAACGAAATAGGCTTAAGATTGTGTCACACCACCTGCTTAGGGGCAAAATTGGGGGTACATATGTCTTGCGGGTACGGTAAAATCTAGATCTTGTCACGTTGAATTTCCAACATACTTTTCAGATACTCAGCCCCTTATTTTCTAGAAACCTTTATGTTTATCGAGTAGATAGATACCCTGGCTATATCAGAATATGGGTGCGATTGTGTCACATCCCCTAGTTAGGACCAATTGGGGGTCACATTGACCGGTTAGGGGCAAATGAGGGGTAAATATGTCTTGCGGAAACGGTAAAAATCGAGATATTATCACATATTGAATTTTTAATTTGTTTCCTCCGATATCCAGCCCCTTATTTTCTTGAATCCTTTATGTTTATCGAGTAGATAGATACCCTATCTATATCTATTTTAAGTATGGTTGAGGTTGTGTCACATGCCTTTGTTAGGTGCGACTTTGGTGGGGGTGGGGTGGGGGGGCGGTAAAGTTGAATTTTTTTCATATGTTGAAGTTTCAGTATGTTTTCTCTGATACTCAGTCCCTTATTTTCTGGACACCTTTATGCTGCTTATCGAGTAGAAAACTACCCTAGCTTTACTAAAAGGCGGGACATGGTCGTGCCACATCCCCTGGTTGGGGCCAGATAGGGGTAAATATATGTTTTGCGGAAATCGAAAAATCGAAATTTTGTCACGTTGAATTTTCAACGTTTTCTCTGATACCCAGCCCATTATTTTCCGGAATTTTTTTATGTTATTTGAGAAGGCAGATACCCTAGCTGTATTAAGATAGTGATGTGGTTGTGTCACATCCCCTGGTTAGGGGCAAAGGGGGGGGGGTTAATACGTCTTACCGAGCGGTAAAATCGAGCTTTGTCACGTTGAATCTTCATTATGTTTTATCCGATACTCAGCCCCTTATTTTCTGGAACCCTTTATGTCTATCGAGTAGATGAATTCCCTAGCTAGACACAATAAAATATGGGTATGGTTATGTCACAACCCGTGGTAAGGGGCTGTATTTGTTCACATGTTGAATTTTCAGTTTGTTTTCTTCGATATCCAGCCCCTTATTTTCTGGGAAATGTTATAATTATCGATTAAGTAGAAACAAGCTGTATGGAAATAGGGATGTGATTGTGTCACATTCCCTGGAAGGGCTCCCATATGGGGTTCAAACCTGTGTCAAATAAGTAGAAAATTATGACTGTTTTTATATAACATATTGCATATTTTTTGCTCGATTCACTTGTTCATCCCATAATTTCTACAAACAAGTATGTTTGTTGTCTTTTTGTCATTTTGTTTGTTCAAAATATCGTTTTGATTGTTGTGATAAGTTTATGTCGTTCGAAAATGGCAAATGTACCCTTAAGTATAGGTTATATGATTTTTGTGAAAGCGGGTTCTTGTTAGAGGAACATGCTGTTTATCTGTTGCAGTCCTTTTATTTCTTAATCTAAAACCAGCGTTTTTGCATTTATATAAATAAATGAATCGCTTTTTCCAATCACGAGTAGAGTATAATTTAGCCATTCTGTCTGTCTGTGTTTCTTAGTGTTCCACCGCTTCTTTAATCGGTTGCATCCTCTTGGAGGTATAAGTTTAACGATAGAGAGCTCAAATCTATTGTGGTGCTTTTATTTACACGTGTGTGGCTTAACTTATTTTATTTACACTGTATTTTAAAATACTGTCTTTTCTGGATAGTCAGGTAGTGGACGCCCGCTTAAGGGCCACGAGTTCATTATTTGGCACTAAGCAACTACGAACTCGAACTGGGCCGAAATTGTTTGTCGCGATTCGAATGCAAGGGAGTAATTATTATTCTCACTACCGTACGGAAAAAGTTACTGTTCGCGGTCTTGATTTCGGTTGCCAGAAGGCATCCATTTTGCTTTCAAGTACTCACAGAATACCAGGAGCTTGCAGATATAGCCTCAATTTGGGCCCGAAACCACATGTTTGGGAAATACCTATTTTTGGCCTATAGGGAGCTTACCACTAAATATTTTCCATAGACGACAATAGTAACATTTTTCCATCTCCAACAAAAACTGTACATGCAAAATATTTCAAACCTTCGTGGTTTGTAGAGCAACTCTAGCTGAAATAAATCCCAAAGAAAAAATCCACATGTAGCCCCGTCTCCTTTTTGAGCTATTGTCCGCCATATTGTTGATGTGTAGCGCCGCAGTGAAAAACAGGGCAATTTTTTCTCAAAGGGGTGACCATGAAAATGTGGCAGCAATATTTTGGGCTTGCAGATATAATTGCAAAGCATCTATTATTTTGTTTTGCTATAAGTAACCCTTTTCTTTAAATGAAATAAATCCAGCCTATATAACCAATGAAATGGCACAGCTGGTATTTGATCCTCTATCAAATCTTCTGTCCCAAAGTGCTGGTTCCCGGCTCAGCAATATTTAGTGTTAAGCTACCTATGGGTGCTTCCCGCAAATCAACACTCGTCATGGGATTGAGATTGTTTCAGGAGATATTATCATAGAACCAGTGAAACTTTCACGAGAACAAACAATAATTAAGTCAAAATAAACCACGGCCATTGGCCAAAGTGTGTGAACATAGTCTACAATAAAGAGAACAAAGTTCGTCATGAAAATGTGCCAGGCTCTGCCATTGGTTCGAATGGAAGTTCCGTAAACTCAGTAGAGTCTTGTGATAGCAAAGCTTAAGGTCTAACATCTATCAAAAAATCCAAATAGGGACTCAACTACAGTTTGATGTCAGAGCAAACTGTTACCTCGAGAATGAGGGGACGGATTAACTATCGCCAAAGTCTGAGATGACAGCCATCGCAGCTTGATATTGGCCATCCTTGTTATTATCATGCTTAATTGTTTGTTTGATTTGATGTTTAACATCCCGTCAGCACTGTAAAGGTCATTTTGAAGGACGTTGCTTCCAATTTTGTTGGACTTTTAACCTGACATTGAGATGAAATGACATCTCAAGGCCTGTCGCCCAATGAAGCCAGTAGGGTTTATAAGCATGGACGGACCGACTCGCACCGCTTTGCCTGGACAAGCTTAGATCCTCTTAGCGGTTACCAGTACTAGTGTGCGGGTCGGTTTTTAGCTCTGCGTGGAAGCATCATGCAGCCCATATATTTCTTCAAGACCCTATGGGCGGGGGGCCGTATCATGCTTGTGGGTTGGTCCCTCGTAGTGTCGTGTCCGCTACTGATCGTCCTAAGGCGTTGGTTCTGACATTGTTTATTTTTAATATACAGAGGACCCGCGTTATAACGACATTCGCTATAACGGCAAATTCGTTGTAACGACAATTTCGATGGAATGAATTCTTAGCATCAAGCCTCCATTCCGAGCAGCTTGGGCTTCCCCGGGTCGGAAATGCCCAAATCGAATCCAAAGTCATGAAAGATCCTTGTTATTTAATACTCCAAGGCACAAATGTTATAGATATTTGTTAGAATCGCCTCATCGAGGCGATTCTAACAAATGTATATAACATTTGTTTTTGGAAAAAAAAACTTTTATAACATATCATAATCCTAACTGGGATTCTTATAACGACACATTCCTTATAACGTCACAATAATAGGGAACACATGTCTGTCGTTATAACGAGGGTCCTTTGTAGCTTAGTTGGATTTTCCGACGGGGCTTTTACATGTTGTATATGTGTATTTATTTATTTATTTATTTATTTATTTATTTATCATCATGCGAACTAGTCCGTGGGATGAAGATCCCCCCCCCCCCCCCTAAACCCCACTTTATGTAGAGAAAACGAGGGTTAAAGGGAGTATACATTATTGTTCTTAATTTCTGCTCCAAGACAATAGGTTGTGGGTACTCCATAGGCGGTCCTAACGAGCACCCACAACCTGTGTTTGCAGTATAAACTAAGAAAAATGTCGCGGATTTTTACCAGAAAAGTAGCCATTTTGAAGGTGTGAAAAATGCACTATGTCGTACGGATGTGTTATCGTAATGCTTTTATTTATTTATTTATTTTATTTATTTATTTATTTATTTATTTATTTATTAGCTGTGCCTGGTTGCATAGGTATCACCCCTTATTGTAGAAGAGAGAGCTGGTTGGTTGGTTGATTTGAGGTTTAGCGTCCCCGTCAACACTGTAAAGGTCATTTTGAAGACGTTGCTTCCAATTTTGTGGGACTTTTACCCGACATTGAGATGAAATGACATCTCAAGCCCCTGCCGCCCAATGAAACCAATAGGGTTTTATAAGCCATGGACGGGCCGACTCCCACCGCTTTGATTGGGCAGGCCTAGATCCTCTAAGCGGTTTACCAGTACTCGTGTGCAAGTCGGTTTCAGATCTGCGTGGAAGCAACATGCAGCCCATCTATTTCTTCAAGCCCCGATGGGCGGGGGTTATGTTGTTTGTGATTCATTAAATTTCATGTTCTGTTTTCATCATTGTTAGTTACACTTCCTCTTGGGTCCCATTGGTAGTCACTGACGAGGCCTAAATGGCCGAAACTGGCTAGTCTGGCCCAGAAAACATGAACACTCCATATTTTCCAGTTATGTGGTGTATTCCTTGCTTCCAAAGGATCACCCTTTCTAGAACATCTTATCTTTGATTGTGGCTTATCCTGGCATATATTTCTGTATTTTATTTATAATTTCCTGTACTTTGAATCACTAATTCCATTGTGGTATTTTGAAAATATTTGAGCGTTACTGATGAGACCTAATTGCCGAAACTAGCTAGTGTGGCCGTGAAAAACTTCTACACTCCATACTTTTCAGCTCTGTTTTGTAGTTCTAGCCTGCAAAGCTTATTAGAATCTTATTATGGGTGTGAGGGTGGATTGAAAAATCCGTCCCGAGGGTCACTGTCCGGCATCACGAGGCTTGCCGAGTGATGCCGAACAGTGATCCCGAGGGACGGATTTTTCTATCCACCCCTCACACCCATATTGGATTCTGTTTCTTGCATACCTTCCATTTCTTTTGCGAATTTTTAATGCTGCTGTCACTTCGGTTACCGACGTCCGCCATTTTGTGATGACACAACAGGAATTGTGTAGTGACGTCACGTATAAAGCCGCCCCACATGAGGTTGCAATCAACCAGTGCATTTATCAAACACGCGATTATATTCGATTTGGGGTCGGAACACCAGGGTCAGAACATAAATTTCTATCCCAGGGTAAAATCGCGGATTTCCTTGTCTGGTGTGCAAGAATAACCCTTTCGTGGAACATTTTTTTACTTATTGTACCTTTGCGTTTGCCTTTGGACGGGTTTTGACTTAAAGTATCCTTGTGCTGGCGCGTGCTTATAGTGTTGCTGGCCTGTGGACCGGTTGTAACATAAAGTACCTTTGTGTTGGCTTGATGGTGGGTTTTGACTTGTAGTACATTTGTGGTGTTGTCGGTGGAGTTCGACATGTAATTCTTTTTGTTGCCCTCTGATACTTTCTTCATTTGTATGTCTTGGGAAATATTTTTGAATTCACTCTCTATGTTGAGGAAACCTGCCGGTAATTCTTACCTTTCGCAACATATCATCTGAGCTCATTTTTTACAAACCAGAAACTAAATCAGTTCCTCCTGTGATTTTTGAAACCTTCGATTTTCTGTCAGTAAACGGATTTGCTCCGTCAAGCGTCACAGTCGTATAAATTGTCTTAAAGTCGCAACTCCCAGGAGTCGCCTAAATCAAAGAAATTATTCAAAGGTTGTACTTCGTCATTTAATTGAGGCATTTCTAGCAAAAAAAATTGTCTTCTGACATGAGCGCATAGCAAACATATGCACCGTCTGATCAGACTTTTTACCATGTAGTATAAGATTGTAAGTTGACTCCAACCGTTCACGTGTAGACCGGAATAACTTTATTCTGACTGCGGCTGATTTGAATCGTCTCTGAGCGCAAAAGTACGAAGACACTTCATTGGATATTGGATTCGTCTCCAATGACTACCCACGCACAAATAGTGCCAGAAGTGTCACGGAGATGTTATGGAGACTGAGTTGGGACACCCTACGAAAGCCAAAATATAATGTAAGACCCAGCATGATGTACCATATCGTACATCGGCTTGTTGATTTACCAGTAGAGCCGCATTTGACTCCATCTACTAGCACGACCAAAGGCCACAACTGTGGCCGCCAGTTCCGGTCATCAAACACCAACTACCAGCAAGCACCATAATCTTGATTGTTTTCGGTTTAATGTCGCGAGCACACTTGTGGGTCATTTTGAGTCTCCTAGAGAGGGTCATTTTGAGTCTACTAGATAAATGGATAAATGGGATAGAAGACATAGTAGAGGAGATGACAGTCATCACGAAAACACGCCTATATAAATTTGACCCCTTCGAACCCCACTTTTATATAGTAAAACTGGGGTTTGCAGGGGTAAACATTATTTTTCTTATTTCTGCTCAAAAACATAGATTGTGGGTACTCGTTAGAACCGCCTCGTCGAGGCGGTTCTAACGAGTATCCACAATCTATGTTTTGAGCAGAAATAAGAAAAATATCACAATTTTTCATCTTAAAATTTTCATTTTTTCGGCGATAAAGGTTACAATGTATTGGTATAGGCGCGTTTTTCGTAATGACGGTGAGGAACAGGGGAGAAAGAGGACAATGAAAGGAAATGTAGAAGCTGAAAAAAGCTAACACCCACTTCTCTCTTTACCTGCTGCAAGGATAGTAGACCTTGTCCAACTGTGAGCCAATATCAGATGGACGCCTAAGTGACGCAAGATACACGTCACCTTTGTCTCAGCAGACTACCCTCAGCACCAACATCTTGAACAAGCAACTCTCCCAGACTGATGTTAGCCAGATATCACTGGAGTCCTTCCAGATCCAGCTGGCCAACATCACCTGCTGAATAACACGCCTTGTTTTAGCCTCTAACCCGTTTTACCTACTGCATGTACCTTTCTTATCCTTACACAGTGCGAGAATATACACAAGTATTGAGGAACGCAATTACTGAAGATGATGACGACACATTTCATCCGTTTTTCGTCTTAATTGATGTCATTGTGTTAAAATTAAGCTTGTGTAAGACAAAGACTATATTGATACTTTTGTGACCAGCGAATGCTCAGATCAGACTGTACGTATGCTGTGGTGCGTTAAGCAACCTAGGCGTCCGCCGAGCGGCGCTCACTTTGTTGTCTACTAACGTAGGCAACAAAATGAGCGCTCGGCTGGCCGGGCGTTGTTCTGCATCCCGAAAACACGCCTGTATAATTTTGACCCCTTCAACCAAACTTTTATATAGTACAACTGTGGTTTAAAGGGGTAAACCTTATTTTTCTTATTTCTGCTCTAAAATATAGATTGTGGGTTCTCGTTAGAACCGCCTCGATGAGGTACTCGTTAGAACCGCCTCGATGAGGCGGTTCTAACGAGTACCAACAATTTATATTTTGAGCAGAAATAAGAAAACTATCACAATTTTTCATATTAAAATTTTCATTTTCTCGATGATAAGGTTACAATGTATTTGTATGGACTTTTTTTGTCGTAATGGAAGCGAAACTTTTTGTCAAACCAGATGGATCTGCAGTCTATTTTGAGTATTTGCTGTTCGCATACGTCCTATTACAGATATTGTCATTCGCTTACCTAGATTTTGTATATGAATTCAGTGGCATGTTTCATGGCCGTTGCAAAAAGCATTTGAAGTAGCAGTTCAGAAAGCCGAATCGAACAACAACTAGAGCTGTCAGTGAAACTGACTAGGGCCCCGGCAGCGCTATCAGAAATTTGTGGACGGACAGACGGACAGACGGACAGACAGACGGACGGACAGAGTGAGTACTATAGGGCACCCACACTTTCAGTGCGGGGCCCTAATTAAAATGTTAGCAATACAGTTTTAACACAAAACAGTCACACGAAAAGTCAAACTCAGCGTAAAAGAGAACCGCGGGGAAAGTATCGCCTTGCAGCGGCCAGTAATAAATAGCTAGCATCAAAGTAGAAGTAAAACAAAGATCAGGAATCGATACAATTAACTTACTCCACCCATCAAAGACAGCAAAGGGAAAGAAACACAAACATGAAGCGACCAGACCATAATGGAAACCTAAACAAAGGATAGCCATAAGGACAGTTACTTTCCCATAAAATTGCCAAATGGCCATCCAAAATAAAAGGACACAAGTGATACACTCAGTGAGTAGTAGCAATTTGCAATGCTAAATCGAACTCTCACCACTTGTGTCCCCAAGTATATTAAAGACCGAGATGTCGCAATTGTTAGGAAATGCGTTTCCTTATAATTATCATATGACGTCGCGTCTGAGAGTGTAATAACGTCATGTAATATTTTCGATAATCCACTAGTGGATTAAATATTATGCAAATTAGCTAGATACGTCCCTAAACGTTACATGTACGACGTCCTTAACGACGTCTTGTTCACTAACGGCGGAATATTGACATTATTGTAAACAATCGTGAATAAAATGCGTTTTAAATTTCATATGATAAACAGAATCTTGCATTTGTGCTCATGTATTATTGAATTTATTAAACTCATTGAGGAAAAGGGATAAAATGCTCGGCAAAGCCTCGCATTTTATCCCTTGTCCTCAACTCGTTTGATAAATTCAATAATACATGAACACTCATGTAAGATCCTCTATATTCGTACTGAATACAAATGACAGAAAATTAAGCATCGGATAACCTTTTCCCTTTAAGTTATCTACGCGTAGAAAGGATCGCTATGGTCACATCACGTTAACAGGTTAGTGAAATATAAACCCCACATTGTTAGAGAAAATGCGCGTTAACCAGGTGCTCATCATTTTATTTTTTAGCTAACCTAGGCACGAAATGCTCATGGTGAGCTATTGTGATCGCTATGTGTCTGACCGTCTGTCTGTCCGTCCGCCCGTCAAAACGTTCTTTAAATGACATCTCCTAAACCATTGAGCCAACGTCAAAATAATTTCGCACAAATGATTCTGTAATAGTGATGAACCAAAATCACTGAAATAGTTCCCCTCCACTGGACAAAATGGCTACCAGAGTTAAAAAAACAAACAAAAAAAAACGAAATCTTTAAAATAGAAGTGGAGGCAATGATCAGGAATCGATACAATTAACCCACAGCTCCCACCAGAGACACCAAAGGGAAAGCAACACAAGCATGAAACAACAGACCCTAATGGAAACATCAATAGCGGAAAGCCAAAAAGACAGTTAATTTCCCACAAAATGGCCAATATGCTATCCAAAATAAAATAATATAAGCGACACAATCACCCAAAGACAAACCATAACAAAAATAAACCGCGACCGAAAAACTGCCTTGGAACGGTCAGCGGAAACGAATTCCATTGGGGGGGGGCTTAAATCGATTTTACGTGGCCACAATCCTCGCCCTTACTTCAGTCACGATTAAGACAAATAATTTGTTCAGTCGGCACGACGGCCACCAAATTCATCAGCGCAACATCTCCGTGAACACAAAAATCAAACAACCACACAGAGATAAAACAACGGTGAGGACTCGACAGCAAGAAGCCACTGAAATGCTGGAGCAAAAGAAAACCAGCAATTAGACTCCGATGGGCCCGACCAGAGACAGAGCATCAGGTACCAACCGACATAAGCCTTTACGCTAGAACCGTTATAGAATCTGAGGCCTGACCTACCGACATGCAATTAAAGAGGGAAGCAAAGTTGTCAACCGTGATTGGGTTAACTGCCATATGCATGCATGCAGTCTGTCGTATAACATTTATGTTGTACCCAACCTTTTCATATCGAAGAACGATTTTACGAAATTGGATGCTGGAAAACAGAAGTGAATGCAATGAACAGGAATCGATACAATTAGTCCACAGCTCCCATCAGAGACACCAAATGGATAGAAACACAAACATGAAACAACCAGACCATAATAGGAACATCAATAGCGGAAAGCCAAAAGGACAATTACTTTCCCATAAAATGTCAATGTGTTATCCAAAACAAAATAATTTAAGCGATGCAAACAGTTAAAGACAAACCACATGAAAAATAAACCGTGACAGACAAACCGCCTTGGATCGGTCAGTGAAACGAATTCCAGTGGGGGGGGGGGGGAACTTAAATCGATTTAACGTGGCCACAATCCTCGCCCTTTCTTCCGTCGCGATTTAGACAAACACTTTGTTCAGGTCGCATGAAGGCCTGCTAACTCATCAGTGGTACATCTTCGTGAACCCGAAAAAATCAAACAACCACAAAGATGAAACAACGGTGGAGACTCGACAGCAAGATACCACTGAAATGCTGGCGCAAAAGAAAACCATCACTTAGACTCCGATGGGCCCGACCAGAGACAGAGCATTAGGCACCAACCAACATTACATACAATTAGATTCTCTCTAATTCTCAGTAAGCCTTTACGCTGGAACCGTCATAGAATCTGAAGCTAAACATTAAAAATACTTTAAATGGTATCCATCCTACACTATGACAATTGACCCATCAGTGCTTTGATTTTACAATGGCATTGAGACACCCCATCCCTCGCCCTTTTGAATGACCAAACAGTTCCACCTATGAAAATAAAAGGCAGATCTCATAGTCTTGCATTGAACTGTCATCACATTAATGATCTTCCATGTTATGATATCATAACTTTGGTGAGCGGATTAGGTTCATCATGGACCTCTTTTTATTTCAAATCATAGAGTGTGGGAAGTCTTACGAGCACCCAGTATCATTGTTTCCAACAACAATAATACAAAAAATATTAATAAAAAAAAAATAGTTTTTTTAGACTTGTTTTCAAAGATACAATATTTTTTTTTTTTACATATTTTCATCATTTAAAAAAAAAACAAAAAAACATTTGTTTGGGCAATCTGAAGAAATGAATGCAATATGTCAGACGGAGGTTTTATTCTAATGCAGGAAACCGGAGGCTTACGTAATTCAGAGCGAACTAATGATATACCATTAATTCGGATTTTCCGCTGCTGCAAACAATCAGAGGAAATGAACCCAATTAAAAAAACTGTGATTTGGCACTATCTTAAGGAAAAGCCATTAATGACACCAAATAACTAATAAGTTGATGATTGACATAAAGTATTTGCCAAAACTGCTTGGTTGTCGTCACGAGAAAACCTGTGTACGGGGTTTGCGACAAGGTGAGACTATATGAATCCAATATGGGTGTGAGGGACGGGCGGGATCATCCGTCCCCAGGGAATATAATAGTGATCGACCTTATTTATAGAGGGTTTAGTACATATGATACATTTAGTACCAGTGCTAATCTTCCATGTTATCCTTTTTTCTTGTGTAGGAGCCGGTACGTAGCAATGTGTTTAAAGTCGCTTGCTCAATGAAACAACATTTTGCGCATGCGGGGATCGAACCGGCTACCTCTCGAACTTAATTCCGATGCTTCTATCTATCTATCTACAGTCGAACTTCAATGGCTCGAACCCTTTGGGACCTCGAAAATCTGTTCGAGACAGGGATAGTCTGAGCCACTGAGGGTTACTATAAGGAGGCATAATGAGATACTTTTAGACAGCTTTTCGGTGTTCTATAATGAATATGTATGTTGTGTGTACTCATTAGAATCGCCTCATCGAGGCGATTCTAATGAGCACACACAGCATACACTTGCAAGATAAAAGTCTAATCTCTCCTTAATTATCCCCACTGTTTCTTATGTAGAGAATCTCGCTAGGGGCTCAAAAATGGTAAACGAGCCATCGATGTTCGAGCCTTCAAAGTTCTACTGTATCTTTCTATCTATCTATCTATCTAGCTATCTAGCTCTCTATCTATCTATCTATACTGCATTACCTCCTCGCGGGGATTACGTGCATGTGCGCGCCTGTGTGAAAAGTTTCCATAAGAATTGTTAGTGAGGGTGGAAAAAAGATGATATGGTTAAACTGTTAACCATATTTCGAGTTCTGTGGTGTATTCCTTACTTCCAAAGGATAACCCTTTTATAGAACATATTTGACGTCACTATAGCTGGTGTCTGGGAATGTGGCGGCCGTAAAAAGTATCCCTGCCCTACATCATATTGTAGCCTATATTTTCTTGTCGTTTGGGATCATTGATTCCATTGTGGAATTTTGAAAATATTTGAGGGTCACTGATGAGGCCTAATTGGCCGAAACTAGCTAGTCTGGCCCAGAAAACATGCACACTTCAAATTTCTGTGGTGTATTTCTTGCTTTCAAAGGATAACCATTTTATAGAACTTATTAAAAGTCAGAGAGCATGCTGACAGTGAAAGCTAAAAGATAAAACGGCGCATTGGCATTTCTGTCATTGGATGGCTGGCTGTGCACATTGCCCTTCTGAAAAGTGGGCAGTAGTGCCATTTGAGACGGAAGCCGATTCCATTGCACGATTGCGAGGGGATAGAACGAGTATTTATAGCACCCTACTCTTGTATGAATCTGACGGTAAACCAGGGGGTGCGAATAACCAGGGAAGTCCGGGATGGGATGCTCGACATACGGTGGCAGGTCAATGGCTACTAAGCTGTGAATGATTTTATAAAACAGGCAAAGCCGGGAATCAGTCCTCTGTTAAAGGGAATGCCAGCCAAGGTGGTTTGACATCTCAGTAACACCTGCTTGTCTGGAGTACTTGTCAAGTGTCCACCGGGCTTCTCTACGTTGGACCATTTCAATTTTATGGATGTTGCTTTAGGTGTAGGGACTCCAAACAGAGGAGGAATATTCGAATTGGGGTCGCACCATTGTCTTGTATGCCATTTCACGGATGGCTGTGGATTTTGTTCTGGTGTTGCGTTTAATGAACCCCAAGGAACGGCTTCTAACTGTTGGCTTTCTTTTGCTCCAGCAATTTAGTTGTTTCATAATGTCGAGTCCTCATCGTTGTATTATCTCTGTGGTTGTTTGATTTTTAGTTTTCACGGAAATGTTGCACTGGTGAGTTAGGAGGCCTTCATGTGGACTGAACAAGTTATTTGTCTAAATCGCGACGGAAGTAAGGGCGAGGATTGTGGCCAAGAAAAATTTAAGCCCCGCCAGATAAATTCGTTTCACTGACCGTTCCAAGGCGGTTCGTCTTTCGTTTTTTTATTTTTGTTATGCTTTGCTTTGGGTGTTTGTGTCGCTTACATTTTGTTTTGGATAGCCAATTGGCCATTTTGTGGGAAAGTAACTGTCCTTTTGGCTTTCTTCTATTGATGTTTCCATTAGGGTCTGTTGTTTCATGCCTTTTGTGTCTCTGGTGGAGCTATAGGTTCATTGTATCGATTCCTGTTCATTGCCTCAACTTCTATTTTGCTGATGTTCATACATTTTGGACGCGGGTGTTGAAGGAAAAGTTGCTACTGATCTCTGCGCCAAATACTTAGAGACACCAACCGAATTAAGAATCCGACCATGCAGCAGATATTGGATAGAGACAGGGTTTCTAGCACGTGTCACGTGTATAACGAACTTGGTTTGAAATCCATGCTCCATTGAAACTCCCACTCACGAAGGCGATCTAGATCCTGCTGAATGCTGACCTTGTCAAATGCTTTGGAGAAGTCAAGCAAGACAAGGTGGCTACCTGCTGAAGAGTTCCTCATAAGATCTTCAATCAGTGTCACAAGCTGGGTTTCACATGAACGTTTGTTTCGGAAGCAGGTTGTACTGGTCGATGTGAGAAACCATATTGGTGGTGACGATGTGCTCTAGCACATTTACTACTGCACCATAGCTCTTAGATCTATCTAAGCAGCCAAGACAAAGGTGCTAAACAATTTGCGCTGATCTGTACCTTTTGCTGAAAGGAAATGTCAAAAACAGGTTTTAACATGAATTGTTCGATTCACTGTGCTTGTTCTACAAAAGAGGCAGTCACGAACAACAAAGAATGCCAGCTGAAGCCATCGGAAGAAGAATGCTAGATTACGTAAGTAAGTTGTACGCATGCGCATGTTAGATATCGATATCATAGGAAGTCTAGAAACTACACTACTTGTGAAGAATCTCAGTTAAGCCGAGTATCATATATCTAGGCCGCATCAAGCGAAAATATGTCTTAGAGGACTGCGCTAAGCGAAGATCCAAATCAGCTTCAGTAACGATGCAATTATTTTCTTAGCCTTCTTAATATGTATGAAAATAAACTGTGTCAGTATATAGGTCTTCCAAGCAGTGCACATCGAAGACTCTGATCAGAATGCATGAATGCCATAAACCACGAGTACAGATTTTCCCATGAGCTGGCCCATAATGGTCGATAACATTTTTTGGTAACAAGTGTCCCAAAGTTTATATATACAAGCAATTATATTGCTGATAATCACGTGACTATGACTGTCCCTCGCGCAAATAGCGTTACAATAAAATCCATGTAATGGTTATCAGTAGCCGTGCAATTATTGTTATTGTGCTAAGCATTACGCAAACACGCCTGTACAAATACATAGTAAACTTTCCCGCCGAAAAAAAAAAAAAACAAGAGAAAAAAAATAAGATTGTGATATTTGTGTTATTTCTGCTCAAAATATAGATTGTGGGTACTCGTTAGAACCGCCTCATCGAGGCGGTTCTAACGAATACCCACACTCTATACGGTTCTAACGAATACCCAAACTCTATATTTTAGAGAAGAAATAACAAAAGTAGGGTTTACCCCTGTAAATCCCAGTTTTGCTGTATAAAAGTGGGTAAATATAAAAAGATTGGGTACAACATGGATATTATACGACAGACTGCATGCATGGTAGTTAACCCAATCACGGTTGGCAACTTTGCTTCCCTCTTTAATTGCACGCCGGGGTCTCTCACCGCCGTAGGTTCGAGCCTCGCTCGGGCCACGTGTGAGACGCCAAGTTCTGCAACGGAAGGTCAGGTGGTTTTTCTCCGGGTACTCCGGTTTTCGCCCACCTCTGATTAACGATCGGCTCGATATGAGTGAAATAATCTTGAAAGGGCCGTAAAACCCAAACCAAAAAAAAAAAAAAAAAAAAAAAAAAATTGCACGCCGGTGGGTCAGGCCTCAGATTCTATGACGGCTCCAACGTAAAGGCTTATTGAAAATTAGAGAGATAATGTTGGTTGGTGCCTGATGCTCTGTCTCTGGTTGGGCTCATCGGAGTCTAACTGTTGGTTTTCTTTTGCCCCAGCATTTCAGTGGTTTCTTGCTGTCGAGTCCTCACCGTTGTCTCACCTCTGTGGTTCGTTGATTTTTGTGTTCACGGAGATGTTGCACTGATGAGTTAGGAGGCCTTCATGCGGACTGAACAAATTATTTGTCTAAATCGCGACGGAAGTAAGGGCGAGGATTGTGGCCACGTAAAATCGATTTAAGCCCCCCAGTGGAAATCTTCCACTGACCGTTCCAAGGCCGCTCTTCTGTGGCGATTTATTTATGTTGTTGTTTGTTACTTACTGTATGTATCACTTGTGTCTTTTAATTTTGGATGGCCATATGGCCATTTTGTGGGAAAGTAACTGTCCTTATGGCCTTCCTTTGTTTAGGTTTCCATTATGGTCTGGTCGCTTAATGTTTGTATTTCTTTCCCTTTGGTGTCTTTTATGGGTGGAGTAAGTTAATTGTATCAATTCCTGATCTTTGTTTTACTTCTACTTTTCAAAAGAGTCAAAATTATATAGGCGTGTTTTCATGATGGTAAATGATGATGATTTGAGTTCGTGTTTAACGACGCGTCAACCCTCTTTGTTTTTCATAAGCGTCAAACGGTTAATGCTCAAATGGTATTTAGTATTATGAGGGTGTTAAAAGTAAAATATGTTAGAAAGATAATGTAAAAAAGTCTGAAAATTAAATCATATGAAAAAGTCCAATTTATTTTATTAACAGGTACATCTTGAAACAAGTGTTGAAAAGTATAAGTTACGTGACGATGAATAGTCAATACAGTCAAATAATTAACATTCTGATCGGTTCATCGATTAGATCAGAATATTTGTCTTGGCGTTGCGGTACGCTAACAATGTCGTGTTGTATACTTGTTCGACTTGATCAGTCACGCGGCGTGAGATCACGAGTTTTATCGTTCGAGAGCTTCAGTTTCTAGGCGGCTTTCTGTCAGTGTGCATCTCACAAAATTTTGTATAGAACGGTCCAATGGTTTAAAATCACAGATGTCTTATACGTTCCCATTAGTGACGAAGGGGTTGCAGGATCGATCCCGGGTCTCTCCAAACTTTAGAATGAGTGTTTAAACCGAGGCCCCGTCTCCGCATGACCTTAGCTCTTGGTGAGACATTAATTTCAAACTCCTCCCAGTAGTGACGTCCTTTCTGTATCACTCGTAGCACACTCGACATAATAAAGCGCGCCAAACAGCATCATGTGTTTGTTGTCATTGTTAGTCAGATAAGGCAAGACGATATGTAGAACAGTGAAAGGTTGATTTTCGCCTACACAAGTAGGCTGTGTCGATTTAAAAGCTAAGAATGCGTACTTCTGGTAAGTGCTGTGTATAGCTTTGTATTTGTATTGGAATTTAACGGCCCAGTCAACACTATTTGAGGTCATTTTTGAGCCGGCCAGTTTAACTATCCACACTTTTCCTGAGCTGGCTTATACGTAAGCGGTTAACCAGTACAGTACACATTCTTTCGCCAGAAACTGACAACTGCCCTTTTTGAATCAGCGGAAGGGAGAGAATGACCGTAGAAAAGATTTCATGATCAATTTCCACGAAAGAATGTTGCCGACCCCGGCAGGTATCGAGCCCGCGTTCTCTAGCTCACCAGTCAGACGCGCATCCGACTGAGCAACCGAGGCCGGCTCTGTGTATAGAGGACTATCATGCTAAACGTAGGCTGGTCTCAAGTGCTTGAACACCTGCAAACCATGTAGACCCACAGCATACGCGGCGTCTGATCAGTATTTACACTGTGTGTTTCCTCTAATATACATGAATGTAAGACATTACGCAAGCACGACTATACAAATACATTGTTACCTTTATCGCCGAAAACATGAAAATTTTATGATGAAGAATTGTGATATTTTTTTTCTTATTTCTGCTCCAAATATAGATTGTGGGCACTGGTTAGAACCGCATCATCGAGGCGGTTCTAACGAGTAACCACAATCTATATTTTGAAGAAAAATATTTTAAAGAAAAATATCACAATTTTTCATCTTAATTTTTTTTTTTTTTAAAGGTTACAATGTATTGGTAAAGGCGTGTTTTCGTAATGAGAGGATTATCAGTTAAACGTAGACTGGGCTCAAATGCTTGAACACTTGCAAACCATGTAGACTCACAGCATACGCGGCGTCTGATTAGTATTTACACTGTGTGTTTCCTTAAATATACATGAATGTAAGGGTTAAACGAAACAGCAAGACAATATTCTGCCTACACTCAGAGACAATCGACACACCAGAGCTGCCAGTGTCTTGATTTTACTAGATTCATCCATAGACATTCATTACGCAAACACGCCTATATATATACATTGCCACCTTTATCGCCGAAAAAATGAAAATTTTATGATGAAAAATTGTGATATTTTTCTTATTTCTGTTCAAAATATAGATTGTGGGCACTCGTTAGAACCGCCTACTCGAGGCGGTTCTAACGAGTACACACAATCTATAGTTTAGAGCAGAAATAACAAAAATAAGGTATACCTCCGGAAACCCCAGTTTTACTATATAAACGTGGGGTTCAAGGGGGTCAATATTATATTGGTGTGTTTTCGAGATGAGTAGTTTTCAGCTTGCATAATAGCTTTCCCTACTTTAAAACAGATGCACACGTTGTAACATTCACATAAAATTGATACACTGCTGGCAGAACGAACTCCTACAGAATGTGGCATAAATTATCCAAAACAAAATATGATTAGTAATTATCCTGTTCTGTGTATAAGAGACACCAGAATTGAATAGTGTTATTTGTCTCAAACTGATTTATGATACTCCTGACTATCTCTGTGAAACTTCTGCCAACACATTGTCAAAGCATACCATGTTTTCCCGAAACATTCGACCATAATTTCTTGCAAAACAGAAGTGAAACCTATGATCAGGAAGCGATACAATTAACTAACACCTTCTAACTAAGACGCCAAATGGAAAGAAACTCAAACATAAAATAATTTCTTGCACCCCAGACAAGGAAATCCGTGATTTTACCCTGGGATAGATATTTCTGTTCTGACCCTGGCGTTCCGACCCAGGCATCTAACATAATTGCGAACTGTCGGAACTACTTCCGCACTACTTTTATTTTGTAAACAATATACATGTGCGACCTGTCAAAACCAAACGGCAAAAAAAATAAATAAATAAATAATAATAATAATTAAAACGAAAACAAAAACCAATAAGAATGATAATTATTGGACAAAAAGAACAAAAGATATACTGTCTGTCGTTCTGCTATTTGCTTCAAAATGAAAAGGAAATGTTTGGGAGGTGTTATGCAAGAAAAAGAATCCAATATGGGGCTCTGTTGTAGATGGGCGTTTCCAACCCTCGGAATGACCGTGCTGAGCGTAACCTCGGCATAGCCTCGGTTCCGCTCAGCACGATCATCCCTCGGGGTAGATAGCCGAGGTTCCGCTCAGCACGGTCATCCCGAGGGTTGGAAACGCCCATCTACAACTGAACCCCATATCAGACTCTTATATTCATCATAATGAAAACGTGACAAGCGGAGTCATTCTCCCACAAAATGGCTAAACAGCTGTCCGAAATAAAAATATATTAGCAAAGACGAACTATAATAATAATAATAATAATAATAATAACAACAACAAAAGTATAACGTTTTATAACGTTATAATGGACGGTATCTTGAATGATGTGGGATTTGAAAGAAATACGAACGCTGATGAATATGTTTTTGAAACACATGCAGTATGAATTACATTCTACCTGGGTCGATATCTCTGCTGGTGGATGATTCGTTCGTGCCCGAGGGTATCATCAGCTCAGTGTCAGTTCCTTAGTGCTGAGGTTGATACTGCGGTGTGGACGTCAGTACTCAAGTACTGATTTAAATAACTACATTATACTACTCAAAGTTTGATAGGGATCACTTTTTAATGCAAAATAGTTTTGGATAAATTAATCAGCTGAAACCAAATTTGATACATAATGATAGAAAACATATCCATCATAAAGACTAGTGATTAATTTTGTCAACTGGCACTGCATTCAAGCGTGGCAACAACAACTGTCTTGGCACCCACAGAATTGCCGTAACACGAAGGGATTTGGACAATTGATTTTTCACAAATTTCCAATTTGTTTAGACAAACATGCCTAATAAAGTGTATAGCGTCCACGGGCATCAAATACAGCACGACATCGCCTGCGCATGCTCGTAATCAGAATCTGTATCCGGTTTTGCGGAATCGGCCTTCATTCAGCAACCAATGCATCTTTGAGCTCCTGTAAAGTCCTCGGCTGCACAGGTCGGGCTGAAACAGCACGCTTTAGCATGTCCAACGCATGCTTAATCGGACTTTAGTCCCGTGACCGAGCAGGCCAGTCCATACGAACGATTGTCTCACGTTTCAGATAGGCATCAGTGACATTTACACGGTGGGGACGGGCATTGTCGTCCATCAGAATAAAGTCCGGGCCGATAGCATCGGCATATGGTCTCAGAAACTGATCAAGAATCTCATTACAGTACCTCACTGCCATTAACGTTCCGTTTTCAACGACGTATAAGTCAGTTTTACTGTTAACGCTTATCCCAGCCCAAACCATGACTGATCCTTTTCCATACCGATCATGCTCTGCCACATTCAAGCCATCGAATCGCTCTTTAGACATTCGGCACACTGACTGACGTTTATCAGTGAAATCTGACAGAATCTGGACTCATCAGTAAACAGTACTGCGTACAGTCACAAACCGCCTACCTGACGTGAGTACTGGCAAAGTCCAACCGGTCTTGCACGTGCTGTCTCGTCAAAGGAACACGTATAGCAGGCCTCCTGGCATTAAGTCTGAACTCATGGAGCCCGCTTATGACAGTTTGTGTAGCAATTCGTGATCCAGTTCCGTTCCTAAGCTCGTTATGCAAAAGTGTAGCGTTCAAGAGCCGTTGATGTCGAGACTGAATCAACAAAAAATGATCCTGACGTTATTTGTAGCCCTTTCTCGACCACCGCAGTGTCAGTGTGAAGGATGTCCGTGGGTAAGATGCCGACTCCACATTCGGAAAACCACGCTTTGAGGCACATTCAGAATCCCAGCAACACGACGTTGAGAGACGCCAGATTCCAACATTCCGACGCCGCGATTCATTTCGTCGGGGCTCAGACGGTTTCTTAGTTGTCCCCTAAGCATTTCAGCGTTTCACAAATCAAATGAAATCCTTTTTATGCTTAGTAAAGGAACACTGACAAGTTTGAATTTTGTCGGAATGCAGTGTTAGGCAAGAATTTTGGGGTGCATGAATTCATTTTCGAAATGTGAGAAGTGTGCACTTTCATGAGTACTGAATTGCACACAAGTTTCTGATTAAGATATTTATCAATACACGGAGTACAAATTCTGTCAAGAAATTTTAAATTTTCAGTGCAAAATTTGGTATATAAAAAGTGATCCCTATCAAACTTTGAGTAGTATATATCTTTAACTTTTGCAATATAAAATTCTATTTTTTCTAAAACTAAGACTGACTTGTCAGGTGAGACTTGTATCTTAGCGGATTTTGTTGCCGCGTTTTGTTATATTTTATATTTTGTAAGTCTCGCCAAGTTGGACATCTATTCCTGATGCCCGGGACTTCCATGGAGTGTGGGCCATGTTTGCTGATGTTGGCTTGGTGGGGGACGCCTATAAGTCTTGGGGTAGGCGTCTCTTGCCTGATGTCTCGAGTTGACGTGTCCCATGAGCTACGTCGGTCGGTGTGTGCTCGGAGGAAGATATGCTGTGTTTGGTTTCGGTTTCATATCTTTGGGGTTGAGACACACTGATGAAGATTAAATATCAGAAAGGCCTCTGTGTCACTAAATTTGGCATAGTCACGCCTTAATTCTATTAATAAATGTTGTAAAATGTGAAATATAACGGTGTCATGATTTTTCTGATCTTATAACTGTCTGATTCATTCACTACTTCCAGCTTTGTAGAAATGCAGGTTTGTCCTTTGGGATCATTGATTCCATTGTGGAATTTTCAAAATATTTGAGGGTCATTGATGAGGCCTAATTGGCCGAAACTAGCTAGTCTGGTCCCTAAAACATGCACACTTCATATTTTTCAGTTCTGTGGTGTTTTCCTTGCTTCCAGAGGATAACCCTTTTAAAGAATATATTTAACATCTGTTTTCACAATATTGATCATCTCGATATATATCAATATACGAAAAGCCATTTTTTGGGGGATGGGGGGTGGCTTTACGGCCCTTTCAAGATTATTTCACTCATATCGAGCTTATCGTTGATCAGAGGTGGGCGAAAACCGGAGTAGCCGGAGAAAATCCACCTGACCTTCCTTTGCAGAACTTGGCGTCTCACATGTGACCCGAGCGAGGCTCGAACCATAGCGGTGAGAGACCTAATGATCAAGAGTCAGCGCTCTTAACCACTAGGCCATGGAGACCCGTAAAGCCATTTAATTTAGGTGTATTTTGATAATTAATATTAGTTCACTTGTGTATGCATTTCAATAAGAAAACAATGTTTTTCTCCTCGTAATGTATGCTAGATCAACGCTTTGATATACCAAATATTGACTATATAAAACAAAACATAAATAAGTGAAACAATATCACTAGCGAAGGTAGGCAATACAAGTCTATATTTTAAAGTAACAAAGGGAGGTAATAAACAAAGTAATTTCGAAATTCCCTAATTTCAAACATTGTTTATGACCTCTTTGCATTCAAGTTGTTTAAAACCACTTCCTAAAACTAACATGCACAGATGACATATACAACTTCGCCATACAATAACCCAAATTAGGGTAAATCTTTTCAAGCTTAGCGGCACAAACAGAACCAATATCTCCTTCCATTGTCACTTTCTTCAACAACTAATGTAAAAGCGTAACAAATCACATACAACTTTCACATTAACACATGCACTTATAAAACAACTCTTAATTCAGTAAACATTGCATCAAAATGTTCTAAAACCACGTGTATCTTGACAACAACAATCAGGTGCCCCACGAAAGGTCACAAAGGCCATGCATGAAAACAATTATGACGATCTTAATACATGAAGAAACAATTGATATACATTTACTGATAGATGATTGGTTGAAAATCTAATTGCTTGCAATGAATTTAAAATCGCCATGAAATTAACAACATCCGCCTTGGAACGGCCTGTAAAAAGTCTTTACCGAGGGGTGAGGGCGGCTTAAATCGATTTTTTTTTTACTTTGCCACAATCCTCGCCCCGGTTTCTGTTTTTGTTTAGACAAATATCTGGACATGTTCAGTCCGAATGAAGGATTTCTATCTCATCACTGCAACGTCTCCGAGATCACAAAATAAAAAGAATACAGAGATGAAACAACGATGAGGACTCGAACCTGCAATATTGCAAAGTGTACTTAGTTCCGTGCATTAATATGTTTCCATGAATATATCTAGGATAAAATAAATATTTGGCCCGATGATATATTTAAATTTCTGTGAATTGGAAAAATCGGGTTTCAAGGCGGTTCCGCTGTCGCGGTTTAATTTTGTTATGGTTTGTCTTTCGGTGTTTGTGTCGCTTGTGTTGTTTTGTTGTGGACAGCCTGTTGGCCATTGTGTGGGAAAGTAACTGTCCTTTTGGCTTTCCGCTATTGATGTTTCCATTAGGTTATGTTGTTTCATGTTTGTATTTCTTTCCCTTTGGTGTCTCTGATGGGAGCTGTGGGTTAATTGTATCGATTCCCGATCATTGCCTCCATTTCTCTTCCGCATGAGACAAACGCTTTATCGTTTCCATTTCATTTTGTCAAAAGAACACGATCACTCTACATATATTCTCAGCGGGTAAATCAAGATAAAAGATACAACAATATTACCCGACGTAGTTAACCTTTTATACAAACAGTTATCATATGGCATTGCGTTTGAGAATGTTTTAACGATTGCATCGATTCTTGATCATTGCCTTCACTTCTATTTTATATAAAAAGTGGCTTAAATATGCACATTAGTTAGATTCGTACAGTAAAGTTACTCTTATGACGTCCTTAACGATTTTGCGTTTACTTATGGCAGAATTCAAAAGTCGTGATTAAAATGCGTTTTAAATGTCATATGATTATTAGGATCTTGCATTTGTGGTCATGAATTATTGAATTTATTTAACTCGTCGAGGAAAAGACATAAAATGTTCAGCAATGCCTCGTATTTTATCCCTTTTCCTCAATTCGTTTAATTAATTCAATAATACAGGAGCATCATCAGAAAACACGCCCATGTAATTCATATCCCCTTGAACACCACATTTAAATAGTAAAACTTTTTTTTTCAGTGATAAATAAAACAGAAGTGAAGGCAATGGTCAGGAATCGATAAAATTTAACCACACATCCCATCAGAGACACCAAAGGGAAAGAAACTCAAATATTAACTAGACCCTAATGGATACATCAATAGCAGAAAGCCAAAAGTACAGTTACTTCCCCACAAAATGGCCAATTGGCTATCCAAAACAAAACAATGTAAGCGATACACATACCCAAAGACAAGCCAGAACGAAAATAAACCGCGACAGAAGAACCGCCTTCGAACGTTCAGTGAAACATATTCCACCGTGTGTGAGTGTGTGTGTGTGTGTGTGTGGGGGGGGGGGGGTTGGGGCGGGGTTTGGGGGGTCTTAAATCGTTTTTAAGTGGCCACAAACCTCGCCCTAGATTCTGTCGCGATTAAGACAAACAATTTTTTTTCAGTCCGCATGAAGGCTTCCTAACTCATCAGTGCAACGTCTCCGAAAACACACACAAAAAAAAAAACAAACAAACACAGAGATGAAACATCGTTGTGGACTCGACAGCAACAAACCACTGAAATTCTGGAGCAAAAGAAAACCAACAGTTAAACAGTTACACTCCAAAGGGCCCGACAAGAGACAAAGCATCAGCTACCAACCAACATTACAAGTAAGCCTTTAAGCTGGTGTTTTTTTTTTTTTTTTTTTTTTTTTTTTTTCTGTTCTAAAATATAGATTGTGGGTACGTGTACTCGTTAAAACCGCCTATTGCATACCCAAAATCTATATTATGAGCAGAAGTAAGAAAAATATCACAATTTTTCATCTTATTTTTTATTTATTTATTTATTTATTTATGTTTTTATTGCCTCGGCGGTAAAATTTACAGTGTATTTGTATAGACATATTTTCGTAATGCATGTAAGGTCCTCTATTTATACTATAAAACATAAGGAAAATGTCGCCCAGGAAATACCAAGACCACTAGAAACAGCCATCCCCTTCTCCGCCACAGGCGACTCTCTTCGACAGCATGGCAAAGCGCCATCGGCGCCTTTCGTCGACAATGTTTAACCCTGTAAGCTGTTAGCTCTTACGGAACGCTGCATCGGCTGTTTAACCATACTCTTTGCCGCTATTTACCGCAGATTTGAAAGATCGAAAATTGAAAATAAAAAATGTTTTGAAAGTGCGAGAAAAGCATTTTGTGGATTTTGCGCATCTGAAATAGTGTTGAGGACTAAAGGAAGGACACATATAAGAGAAGGCATGCTCGTGTTTTGTAAAATGACATTGATAATGCCTCAGGACACTCAGGAGAAACGCATGGATGACGGCAATGACACGAAAGGGGGTGCTTTAGTGTTTACCTATGATTTGTTTTCATATATTTAGCCATTAAGATTATTCTACTTCAAATGGTCTGTAAAATTTCTTTTTCTTTTTGTATTAAATCTTTCCTTTGTAAGAGAAGCGTATATTCTTTAAGAAATTTAACTTCATTACGAGAACCGCCTATATAATTTTGACCCCCTCATACCCAACTTTTATATAGTAAAACAGGGGTTTAAGGGGGTAGTCATTATTTTTCTTATTTCTGCTAAAAAAACATAGATTGTGGGTACTCGATAGAACCGCCTCGTCGAGGCGGTTCTATCGAGTCCCCGTAATCTATGTTTTGAGCAGAAATTAGAAAAATATCACACTTTTTCATCTTAAAATTTCTAATTTTTTTGCCAAAAAAATGGCAATATATTTGTATAGGCGTGTTCTTGTAATGTGAGTTAAGAATAATAAGTATGTTACTATGACTACCCAATATCTTTCTGTTTGGCGCTGACTGGAACATCACTTTAAAGAAATAATAAATGCCATTAAGCAAAACACGAAAACACAAACCAAAACGCTCACTAACACACAGAACTAAAAAGCTTGGAAATACTCGAAAGAACCACAGGTTTATCAAGTACTTACAATCAGTAAATTTATCAGAAAGGTAAACAATTAATATGCACTCTATAAAAAACGCCCTCAGTTGGGGTTCCGGGTGTATAGTTCGTGGGTTTGCTTTAGTGTCTGCAATGTTTGGGTTTGAATATTGAGCCGGATCCTACATAAAAATGTCATGTTTGCATTTGCAATCCATCACGAAAACACGCCAATATAATTTTGACCCCTCTAAAGGTTATGTCTATAGTTATTGGGTTTGAATATTGAGCAGGATCGTACACAAAAAGTGCAAGCTTGCATTTGCAATCCATCAGGAAAACATGCCTAAATACTTTTGAACCCCTTAAACTAACACTTATGTCTATGGTGATTGGGTTTGAATATTGAGCCGGATCCTACATAAATAGGACAAACTTGTATTTGGAATCTATCACAAAAACACACCTAATCAAGTTTGATCCCCTTAAACCCCACTTTTATATTGTAAAACTTGGGTTTGCAGGGGTATAAATTATTCCCTGATTCCTGCTCTTAAAAATAGGTTGTGAATACCCGTTAGAACCGCCTCGGCGAGGCGGTCAAAACGTGTGCCCACAATCTATGCTTGGAGCAATTTTTCATCAGTAAATTTTCATTTTTGTGGAGGTAAAATTTTCAATATGTTTAGATATGCGTCTTTTCGTAATGCGGCGAAGACGAAGACCGGCGAGCTCATACATGCATGAGGCGGATCAGAGTCTTTTCGTGCCGCAAGAATCATCTATGGGTACAACAGCTAAGCGTAGTATAAAGTTTTAAACAAATTGCACGAATGCGGTGCCTGGCCTAAGCCCTCGCTGGTCGAATATGTAAGCGTTGACCTGCTCAAGTTTAACGCATTAAAATTGGTATATCAACCATCTGGCTGCTTATTTTGCCGTTTGAGTTTGCCCACACACCTATAATTTCTGTCATAATCGTCTATCCGTTCGTGTGTCTCTCCGTCCTTCCATATGTTCACAATATCCCAAGAACCAACGAATTATGCAACTCTATTTGCTTTGTTTGGGCGAGGGGCTGGGCTGGTTTAGTACTGTGAAAATGACCTGTGGCATTTCGTTTATGTTTGCAGATTATTTTAGTTTTAATTTTGGATCTTAGCCAAGGGACGGACAAAAGTATTATAAGGGACAAAGAATTTCACAATCAGCTGCTCGTGTTATGTTAAAAGACTGACATGTGGACCTAAAACATTTTTAAGGACAATCATGTTGATGGGGACAAAGTGTCTTACAAACATATGATCTAGTTATGTAACAACACTGTCAAATAAAAATTGAACAATTCGTCACTTGACTGGTTTACTGGGGATTGTGTTTGGCTCTCATTCTGTTCAATAATTAGAAGAAATCTTCGTTGCCAAATAATTGTTGAAAAGCGATATATGTTCTGCTAAAGCAAACGGGATTGGCTTTCCACTCCATGCGTCAATCGACTTGGAGTTATATTTATACCGCAATCAGCAATTCTATTAACCTTACAAACATGATAAATGGGGGTGAATAAATGCACCCTATAATCAACAAGTTGGCTGCTTTCAAAAAGCATCCAATAGGTTTGGTCTTGTCAGTCTACATTCTGATTTGAGCCAGCTGATATCATTATCCCATTTAATGCATTTTTTGAATACAAAAAATAAACTTAAATCCAAATCGTGTATATAAAATTTCGAAGTCTGTGACCTTGGTATCAGGAAGGGTAGGTAGTGACGAGTATTCTGTGGTAAATTGTTTAACGCCATGACAAGTATAAACTAAATGTAACTTACATATGGTTTTGCACATGTATAGCACAAAACTTAACCAAACGAAAATGTTAACCGAATTTTTCAAAGGGTCATAACTCTATTAATATTTGGTGGCATATCTTCACATCTTAGCCTTACTACATACACATTTTAGGCTTGATGCAGCCCAATCTATTTCTTCAATCCCCGATGGACGGGGGCCGATCAGACCTCGGGGCAATATATTGGACTGCATGAGCTGAAACCGACCGAACTTTGAAGTATTGCTGAACCGCCTAGGAAGATCTAAGCCTGCCCAGACAAAGTGCTGCAAATCAGACTGTATCTTAAACCTCGGCAGTTTCTTTGAGCGGTACCTCCGCAAAAACCTGAAATTTGCTATCCTTTTGTGTATCTTTCTGGATCACAATTTAATTGTAAAAGTGATTAGTAAAACGTCAAGTATTGAGTGGAAATAAAGACCACCACTCTTGGCTTATCAGATAAAATAGCTCCAATCGAATGCGCCAAAAAGTCTTTTAACAACTCAGTCTGTAACTGGTGGCAGGTCACTAGTAGTCATGAAGTTTTTAAAAAGAAACTATTGCTATCTGTGCTGGGCTCAAGAACAATAAACAGCGACTCATCAACGTTATGACTTTGTTTCGCTCCCTAAATATTTTATATATTTGGAAGAGTTGGAACCTTCGACCTTGGCACTGACGCTTATTCTAGTAGCAAAGACTTGAAAATGTTTTTACACACCCAGCGATCTTTTTTATGTTTGGTTTTACGATCCTTTCAAGATTTTTTCACTCACATCAAGCCGATCGTTAATCGGAGGTGAGAAAAAACTAGAGAACCCGATGAAAAACCTCCTGACCTTCCGTTGCAGAACTTCTCATCATATAGTTTGTGACCTGAGCCATGCTCAAACATACACCGTTGAGAGACCTAATGATTAAGAGTCAGCATTCTTATCCACTAGGCCACGGAGGCCCGTTACACCCAGCGATCTTTATAAATGAGGAAAAATAACGTTCTCCGTCTTTCCAACATTTACATATACATGTACGTATTATTAGAGCTACCAGCGTACCGAAAGATGTTCAGAATATATAAATCTGTTCCTATCTGTGTTAAGTAAACTTTGCAAGTTTTGTTTATTTGTATTTAACAGCCCAGTCAACACTGATTTGGGTCATGTTTGAGCCTGTCAGTGTACCTATCCACGCTTTTCCTGAGCAGGCTTATCCGTAAGCGGTTTACCAGTTCAGTGCACATTATGTCGCCAAAAACTGACCCCTGCCCTTCCTGGATCAGCGGAAGGGAGAGAATGACCATAGAAAAGATTTCATAATCTCCACAAAAGAATGTTGCCGACCCCAGTAGGTATCGAACCAGAGTATTCCTTATCGCCAGTCAGACTGCATCCGACTGAGCTACCACAGTCAGCCACACTTTGTGAGTAGTAGTAGTTATGTTCTGTTGTTTTTCGTTTCCATGGCCCCATGGACATACTCCATAATGGCATTGCAAGACGTAAAATTTGCGAAAATGACTGCTACTCCTGCAAAAGTAGTTTCTCTTTGGATATGTCTAAGGGGTATACTCTTAAAGGAAAGAATTTGCTCTTGGGGAGCAAATTCTTCTCTTTCAGAGTAGACCCCTTGAGAAGCAAATTCTTCCCCTTTTAGAGTAGACCCCTTTTTCAGTTGGACAGAGCCAACAGAGTAGCAACCATAGGGTCCTTAAAGTTGTATTTCCATAACGAAATCATGCCTATAGAATTGTGATCCCCTTTAATGTGTTCTATAAAAAGGTTATCCTTTGGAAGCAAAGAATACACCACAGAACTGAAAAATATGGTGTGCACATGTTTTCTGGGCCAGACTAGCTTGTTTCGGACAATTAGGCCTCATCAGTGACCCTAAGATATTTTCCAAATTCCAGAATGTAATCAATGATCCCAAAGGACAAGAAAATATAAGCTGAAAACACACTCATTTAATTCGAACTCCCAAATTTTTCAGAAATCAGAATTTTTAATACTTCGAACACACAAAATAAATGCCGAAAAATGCATCCAGAACAAGCATTTCGGATCGTTCCCGGGTTTATCATTACAACATCGTACTGGTCGTATATGAGCTAGCGCACGAAAAAAAAGAAAACTTAGCATGAAATATGTGCGACTTCCAAAGACTCGGATTAACATGCACTCTGTAAGGCAAATGGGTTTCACTTCTCTCACTTTGGATAGCCCTGTGGAAATAGAAGGTTCATACCCTCACCGAATACTGATTAGACTGCGAGAAACGCAGGCTGCAAGTGCTTAGATCAATCTTGATGAGCCACAGGAGTTTCGCTTATTTATGTTGTGAAAATCCCATCGTCTGCATCAGGCTCATGCGATCAGCGAAGACTCTAATCGGATTGCATGAATGAGTACGCTAAGATGTGTCTTCGCTGGTATCTCAACGACCTGCAAACACTGAACATACGCACCCACTACCGGTATGCAAGGCAAAGGGTTTCACTTAGACTTGTGACTTCGTAAGATTTAAGGGTTCAGTAAAGACTGATCACATTGCATCGATGTGCAGGCTGATCCTAGTCGGTGATGTAGCATTGTGGCCTACAAAGGTTTGGATCACCATGCATATGCAAGTGTTTATGCTTTGCTCCCAGACTCTTTGGAGCGTAGCTTCAGCTTTCATTATTATTTGTGTGACAGTGTTACCCTTTTTCCATGTGCTGTGGCATTGATTCAATGCCTCTTTAATAACAGAAGCGCCCCTTTAATATTAATTGAGAGTTTCCCGCCTTTTTCCACAGAACGTCTTTTAGCACGTGCGAGTGAAATTCATGGTTGTTGCATGCAAAAAGGTAGTTTAATTCAGGTTACCTGTTGGGCTACCCTGGTTTTCTGAGGAGCAAGTGAAGATGCCCATTTATTTCACGGTGACAAGGTTTTATTGGAAGTAATTCCGGGGAACATAATTAAGAAAATAAGTCATATTCGGTGGGGGGGGGGGACTCAGGTCAGCCTGCAAATGCATGCAGTCTGAACAGTCTTCGTTGTTCGTATGTGCCTACCATGGCCTCTGTGCTAATCAGAGAACAACAGGTGAAAACTATGGCCACATTGGCTAGAGGCGCAGGCTAATCTGGTCCTTCGTTTAAAACTTTTTTTTCGCCGTGCGCCGGCTTAAAACGACGGCGTGTACATTTAACCGGCCAAATCTGCTTGCGACGTTACAAACACATCCTAAGCTACCAAGTGCAAGGATCAGTCTGTTCAGATCTCCTATCTCGAGTAAAATACTTATTGCGCATGTGCGTACAGAAAAGACTGATAAGTCTGCGCAGTTGTGCAATCGGGATTGTGTCTTCAATGTTCAAGAGGTTTTAAATGTTTCATCGCGCATAAAGTGAAGATCACACATGCACATGTTAAATTTGTGTATGATGTCCGCATTTTCTTTTTTTGTTACTTGCCTATCTAAATAACATGATGGTTTTGCATCCGCACAGTCTAATCAGTCTTCACCGGACTACTTCGATGGGCATTGAATTGCTACATGCCCCCGGCTTACGCTGATTTGCGACTGCTTATTAGTAATCAGAGAACACACAAACAAGGCTGCGCAGTCTCGCCTGAGGCTTCACTATGCGCTTAAACAATATAGGTGTGTGTGTGTGGGGGGGGGGGGGGGGTGAAGTATCTATGCGCCTAGCTCCACTGAATAGCTGCACGTGCGGGTTTCAACATCACATCCCATATATACATGTAGCTGGACTTGTCTGCTGCGGTGTAGCCGGAACAAAAAAAAAATATTACAGACTATAAGGAAATTCTTTGAAAAATCCTCTTTTTCCTAGATATGGGCTACTCTTAAGAAAAGAATTTGCTCTAAACAAATCAATTTCTGCTATTCCTGAGATCACAAATTGACTCGCCCATTTTAAAGGGAATATATAGTGACAGTTCAAGAGGTGTAAATGTCATTAATGACAATGTGTATCGCATTCAAAGACCCCCTGCACACACTGACTTATTTATAGATCAAACGGTTCTGCACTGCATAAGTGATATTTATAACTTCTAATCACGTGCGGATTGACAGGGCCACGGGAAAAAAAAACGTAGTTGTATAAAATATTGAACACAGCCTGATCCAATGCATGGAATTCTTTCAGGTCAAACAGTTCTAACACTGATAAATTTCCAATCTGATATTTTCTAATAATTCGAACACCCAAAAAATGACAATGTATTTGAATAGGTGTGTTTCGAAATACGGTAACAATGGTAGACTAACTGCCACACCTGCCAGGTGTATCCATTTCCCTTAAGATATTTTATTGTTGGAGTTGAAACGCTTGCTTTTAGGTCTGTGTCGCTATTCAGACAGGCTGTTTCCTGTAATTGCAGTATAGTATTGCATCATCGTTAAAGCTGATTGGTTGATCGCGTCACGTGCCCCTCCATGGAACAGTTACAATCTGGTCATTATACCCGGTTTGCCCGCCTCATGGCGACCAAACCAATAATAACCTATAATACTTTTTTCAGATTTTGCAGATTGGACCTACTTTGGAAGAACAGGTGTTACAAACACCCTCATTATTATCCAGAAAACTAACTATAATACAAATTTATATTTGTTATATTCAGTCAGAAAACTTTTCAACAGTTTCAGCAAATATTTCTCCTGATCTGAATAGCATCACCTGAAATGAACACCCCTAAACTCCACTTTATATAGAGAAAACTGGGGTTTACTGGGGTATACGCATTTTTTCTTATTTCTGCTCCAATACATAGGTTGTGTGTACTCGTTAGAACCGCCTCGCCGAGGCGGTTCTTATGAGTATCTACAATCTATGTTTTTAGCAGAAATTAACGAGTACACACAACCTATGTATTGGAGCAGAAATAAGAAAAAAATCAGAATTTTTCATCTGAACATTTTCATTTTTCGGTGGTAAAATTTACAATGTATTTGCATAGGCGTGTTTTTCTAATGCAAAACATGCATATTCGGGTATGTGCGCTCAAAGAAGGCTCAGATCTGTTGGTTTTCTTTTGCCCCAGCATTTCAGTTATTTAATGCTGTCGAGTACTTATCGTTGTTTCATCTCAGTAGTCGTTTTATTTTCGTGTTCTCGGAGATGTTGCACCGATGAGTAAGAGATTTCTTCGCTCTGATAGCTTGAGGCAGCCAAGTTCTGCATTCAATTTGTCTATCTTTACTAGCTTAGTGGTACCAGAGACAATTCTATCAGCTTCGAAGTTAATTTCGAACTTAATTTGTTGCTAAGTATAGTTGTCCCAAGCAATGTCTGCATATTCAAAAAAAGAGCGGATGAAATAAAAATAATATTTTGAAGAGAGTTTTTGTCAAAAGTGCATTTTAGACTTCTGAGGAGATTCATTCGGGACCCAGCTTTTTCTTGAATACAGTCGAGATAGTTTTGCCAGTCAAAGCGCTGGGTAAAGATCAAACCTAGGTTCTAGTGGTGAAGTTACCTCGTCTATTGGAACCTCGTTCAAGTAAAGTGCTAGGTGATTTATCCTTTTGATCTTACTACTCAGAAGCAATGTTTCGGCTTTGCTTGGGCCATTTATCTTACTAGTTCCATATTCTGATAAAATCAGTATTTAGTATTTGAGCTGCGGATTCCGGAACGTCTACTATTATATAAAGGCTTGTCATCCGCAAACAATCGGATATTTGAATTTATCATATGACGTCGCGTCTTAGAGTGTAATAACGCCATGTAATAAATTCGATAATCCACTAGTGGATTAGATATGCAAATTAGCTAGATACGTTCCGTAACGTTACATGTACGACGTCCTTAACGACGTCGCGTTTATTAATGGCGGAATATTAACATTTTTGTAAACAATCGTGAATAAAATGCGTTTTAAATGTCATATGATAAATAGAATCTTGCATTCGTGCTCATGTATTATTGAATTTATTAAACTCGTTGAAGAAAAGGGATAAAATGCTCGGCAAAGCCTCGCATTTTATCCCGGCAAAGCCACGCATTTTATCCCTTTTCCTCAACTCGTTTAATAAATTCAATAATACATGAACACTCATGTAAGATCCTCTATGTGTCTTATTTTGCCCTGGAATAATTGTTTTTATTCTTCTCAGGGTATTCTACACAAAGTTTAGATACAAATCAAGAATTGGTTGGTTGGTTTGCACTGGTCGAGGAGGTCATGCACACCGTCGTTATCGTTGTGACGTCACTATTCATCACAGTAATGTTACCACAGTATGACAGACGTCAGTAATCGAAGTGACCGTATTATTAAACACCTATTTTCATACATGTAAGTTATTCCAGAAAAGAATACATCACTGATTTGAGAGATAGTTCGAAAAATCCGCACCTCGAGAAAACTGTCCAGTCGGACAGCGACCCTCTCTTGAAGGCTTTTTGTATATACCCCTTACACCCAATTTAGTTTCTTACTTTTCTGTCGGCCTGAATCACCTTTGGATCAATGATTATTCATGATTGTATTGAATGCGCGCCGGGCTAGTGTCACATACAAGAAGCTTAGTCTGGTTCAATATACTGCTGTCATAGATGGGGAGACCATAAGGCTACAGTGTTTGATTAGCAGCGTATACTTCATGCAGATTACAATGACTGCCATGACAATTTTGATTAATGTGTCTGGTTATGGTATCTTAAAACTGTGTTTAAAAGTGTACGCTGGCTCAGACTTGCTGCAATCCATTTTGTGTTTAAAAGCATCCTATGTTATTTTATTTTGACACTGGTAATTGTCATAAACACAAGTATCACAAATAATGCATTCCAGTAAAATATGATGTTGCCATTCACTGGTTCTTATTACATGCACCAAGTTTACGAGTATACGAAAACATTACTCAGAAAAAAATAAATATAAACAAAAGCATACTTCATGTCATCCAAAGAATAAAAAATATGCAGGTACACAGGAAATCATTAAATGAGTTAACCAAAGACAGGGTGTCAATTAACATATGAAAACTGTCATTGACCGGCGCCTTGTGACGGACAGCACATCACGAAAACACGCCTATATAATTCTGACCCCTCTTGAACCCCACTTTTACGTAGTAAAACTGGGGTTAACAGGGGTAAACATTTTTTATGTTATTTCTGGTCTGAAATATAGATTTTGGGTACTCGTTTGAACCGCCTAGATGAGGCTGTTCTGACGTGTACCCATAATCTATATTTTGAGCAGAAATAAGAAAAATATCACAGTTTTTCATCTTAAGATTTTCTTTTTTTCGGCCGTAAAATTTAAAATTTAGTTTCATAATGAGTAAAATAGAAGTGTAGGCAATGATCAGGAATCGATACATCACGTGAACAAGTCCGTGAAATGAAGACCCCCTATATCCCACTTTATATAGATAAAACTGGGGTTTAAGGGGTATACATTATTTTTTCTTATTTTTGCTCCAAGACATAGGTTGTTGGTACTCGTTAGAACCGCCTCAATGAGGCGGTTCTAACGAGCACCCACAACCTATGTTTGCAGTTTTTATAAGCAAAATATCACGGATTTTCATCAGAAAAGTAGCCATTTTGGAGATGTGAAAAATGCACTATGTCGCACGGGTGTGTTATCGTAATGCAATTTCATCCATCTTCCATACGCGACATCAAAGGGAAAGAAATACAAACACAAAGCAACCGCGCCATAATTCAAACATGACAAGTGGAAAGCCTACAGGAATATAAGAATCTTATATGGGTGTGAGGGGTGGATTGAAAAATCCGTCCCAAGGGTCACTGTCCGGCATCACGAGGCTCGCCGAGTGATGCCGGACAGTGATCCCGAGGGGCGGATTTTTCTATCCACCCCTCACACCCATATTGGATTCTTTTTCTTGCATACCTTCCATTTCTATTGCGAATTTTTAATGCTGCTGTCACTTCGGTTACCGACGTCCGCCATTTTGTGATGACACAACAGGAATGTTTAGTGACGTCACGCATGACGACGCCGCGCATGGGTTGTAATCAACCAGTGCATTAATCAAACACGCGATTATATTCGATTTGGGGTCGGAACACCATGGTCAGAACATAAATTTCTATCCCAGGGTAAAATCACGGAATTCCTTGTCTGGTGTGCAAGAAAGTGTCTTTACCAAAGAATGGCCAAACGTCCATCCATAATATAATTTTATTATTCAAGTGATTTCGTATAGGCCAAGTTACACTGTTTTGGCCTCGGTCTGCGGCCAATACCAACTGACTTTATTAATGGCAATTTTATTAATTAACACAATTAAACACATGGTTATTGACTTTTTTGACCTCGTATTAATATGGGTTGACCTGGCGTTAATACGGATGGCCTCCGATCAATACAGGATAGTCGATACTGCCAGAACATACATTAACCCTTGTCCTGCTGATCCCGGATATGCCTTTTCTTTCAAACAATGTAGATCCAGATCAGATGGCTTCTGCCATCTGATCAGGATCTACATTGTTTGCCAGTCAGATTGTGAATTTGTTGCAATCATTTGCATCAAATAATCTGATTGGTTGATAATCGGTAGTGGGAGTGGCATATATGAATATTCAGCAGGACAAGGGTTAACAATAATAAACCACAACAGAATCACCACCTTGGAAGTCGTTAGTATAATTTCACTTGGCATTACGTGAACAAGACCGTGAAATAAAGACCCCCCTAAACCCCACTTTATATAGAGAAAACTGGGGTTTACGGGGGTAAACATTATTTTCCTTATTTCTGCTCCAAGACATAGGTTGTGGGTACTCGTTAGAACCGCCTCAGTGAGGCGGTTCTAACGAGCACCAACAACCTATGTTTGGGGTATAAATAACGAAAAATCATCAATTTTCATCTGAAAAATAGCCATTTTGGAGATGTGAAAAAAATGCACTATGTCGCACGGGTGTGTTATCGTTATGGGATGTGGGCTACAATGAAGGCAATGATCTATTTAACATATAGTGTAATGCTAAAACATCTTCTCCTCCTAAACTATTGGGCCCATTGTAACCAAACTTCACAGGAATGTTACTTACTTAGTCCTCTTCTAAATTACTTTATAGAATTTTGTTACACCCAGAACTCTGGTTGCAATGCCAACAAAACAACACAAAATATTAAAAATCTTTAAAAATCTTCTCCTCCAAAACCACCTGTTGGATTTCATTTTTATTTTGCATGAATGTTCCTTGGGTGGACCCCTTTCAGATTCCTTGAAGAAATTTTGATCCGACAAAAAACATGGCCGCCATGGGCAGGGCTTATTTTCCCTATTTAACATATAGTGTAATGCTAAAACATCTTCTCCTCCTAAACTACTGGGCCAATTGTAACCAAACTTCACAGGAATGTTCCTTACTTAGTCCTCTTCTAAATTCCTTCAAAAAATTTTGTTACACCTAGAACTCTGGTTGCCATGGCAACAAAACCACACAAAAAAATAAAAATCTTTAAACATCTTCTCCTCCAAACCCACCTGTTGGATTTCATTATCCCCTCGCACAACATAGTTGTGAGGGGGGATATAGCATTTGTCCCGTACGTACGTACGTAAGTACGTACTTTTGTCATCGCTCTAGCGCAACGTGCGTACATACTTTTGTCATCGCTCTAGCGCCACGTACGTAAGTACTTTTGTCATCGCTCTAGCGCCTGCATTTTTTGACCGATTTTAATATAACTTCACACAAACGTTCCTTACGACAATATCTGGAGCAAGATCGACTTTCAAGGTCATGACCTCAAGGTCAAGGTCACTCTGGCTATTTTTTGAAAAACATTGTCATGGCTCTAGCGCCTACATTTCTCCCCCAATTTCAATATAACTTCAAACAAATGATCCTTATAAAAATATCTCGAGCGAGTTGGACTTTCAAGGTCATGACCTCAAGGTCAAGGTCACTGTGGCTATTTTTAGAAAAACATTGTCATCGCTCTAGCGCTTACATTTCTTCACCAATTTCAATATAACTTCACACAAATGATCCTTATAAAAATATCTTGAGCGAGTTCCACTTTCAAGGTCATGGCTTCAAGGTCAAGGTCACAGTGGCTATTTTTAGAAAAACTTTGTCATCGCTCTAGCTCCTACATGTCTTCACTGATTTCAATATAACTTCACACAAATGTTCTTTATGACAATATCTTGAGCGAGTTGGACTTTAAAGGTCATGACCTCAAGGTCAAGGTCACTGTGGCTATTTTTAGAAAAACATTTTCATCGCTCTAGCGCCTACATTTCTTCACCAATTTCAATATAACTTCACACAAATGTTCCTTATAAAAATATCTCCAGCGAGTTCGACTTTCCAACTCATGGCCTCAAGGTCAGGGTCACTGTGGCTATTTTTAGAAAAAACTTTGTCATCGCTCTATCGCCTATATTTCTTCAATGATTTCAATATAACTTCACACAAATGTTCCTTATGACAATATCTCGGGTTCGACTATCAGTGTCAAGGCCTCAAGGTCAAGGTCAAGGTCACTGTGGCTATTTTTTAGAAAAACTTTGTCATCGCTCTAGCGTTTACATTTCTTCACCAATTTCAATATAACTTCATACAAATGTTCCTTATGACAATATCTCTAGCGAGTTCCACTTTCAAGGTCAAGGTCACTGTGTCTATTTTTAGAAAAACTTCGTCATCTATCTAGCGCTTACATTTCTTCATCGATTTCAATATAACTTCACACAAATGTTCCTTATGACAATATCTCACCATTTCGACTTTCAAGGTCAAGGTCACTATGGCTATTTTTAGAAAACTTTGTTATCGCTCTAGCGCCTACATTTCTTCACTGATTTCAATATAACTTCACACAAATGTTGCTTATGACAATACCTCGAACGAGTTTGACTTTCAAGGTCACGGTAACTGTGGCTATTTTTAGAAAAACTTTGTCATTGCTCTAGCGCTTACATTTTTTTTCACCAATTTCAATATTACTTCACACAAATGTTCCTTATAACAATATCTCTAGTGAGTTCCACTTTCAAGGTCAAGGTCACTGTGGCTTTTTTTAGAAAAACTTTGTCATGGCTCTAGCGCTTACATTTCTTCATCCATTTCAATATAACTTCACATAAATATTCCTTATGACAATACCTCGAGCGAGTTTGACTTTCAAGGTCAAGGTCACTGTGGCTATTTTTAGAAAAACTTTGTCATTGCTCTAGTGACTACATTTTTTCACAAATTTCAATATAACTTCACACAAATGTTCCTTATGACAATATCTCGAGCTATTTAGACTTTCAAGGTCAAGGTCACTGTGGCTATTTTTAGAAAAACTTTGTCATCGCTCTAGCGCCTACATTTAATGATGGATTGTAATAGAACTTCACACAAATGTTTCTTATGATAATATCTCGACTTACTTCGACTTTCAAGGTCATGACCTCAAAGTCAAGGTCACTGTGGCTATCTTTAGAAAAAACTTTGTCATCGCTCTATCGCCTACATTTATTAACAGATTTTAATATAACTTCACACAAAAGATGCTTATGATAATATCTTGAGCAAGATTTACTTTCGTGGTCATGGCCTCAAGTCAAGGTCACTATGGCTATTTTTAGAGAAATGTCATCACTCTAGAATGTACATTTATTGGAGGATTTTTAAACAAACTTTACACAAATGTTGCATATGATAATATCTCAAGCAAGTTGGACTTTTGCCATTTCAGTGTTTTCCACACACCAAGTTGTCTAGTGCGAGGGGATTTGTATCGCATGCGATGCCTTGTTTTTATTTTGCATGAATGTTCCTTGGGTGGACCTCTTTTAGATTCCTTGAAGAAATTTTGATCCGACAAAAAACATGGCCGCCATGGCCGGGGCTTATTTTCACTATTTAACATATAACGTAATGCTAAAAAATCATTTTCTGCAAAAGTACTTGTGGGATTTCATTGTAATTTGCATGAATTGTCCTTGGGTGGACTGTTGTCAGATTCCTTGAAAAAAATTTGATCTTACAAAAAAACATGGCCGCCATGGGCGAGGCTTATTTTCACTATATAACATATAGTGTAATGCTGGAAATATTTTCTGCAAAAGTTCTTGTTTTATTTCCTAGTTATTTGGCACGCATGTTCCTTGGGTGAACCTCTGTCCGATTCCTTGAAGAAATTTTGATCCGACATAAAACATGGCTGCAGTGGGCGGGGTTTATTTTCACTATATAACATGTAGTGTAATGTTAAAAAAGTCTTCTCTTCTTCAAAAGTTCTTATTTATTTATTTATTTATTTATTTAAAAGTACCTTCCTGTATCTGAATTAATCTCCTCCAATTTTGCTGACTATCACATATCTGTAGAGGTCCACCTACAAATTGTCATTCTAAAATTCAAAACATCAGAAATTTCACATGCCGATCACACTGGTGATAGAACTGATGTTTTCAAACTCTATTTATACGACTTGATGTTTCAAAATAAATTCAAAATACTGAGGGAGATTGATTTATTAGACCTAATTATACTACAGTGTCAACAGTTCTCCAGATCCCTGAGGGTTAAAATGGCTTAGTTGAAAAGGGAGGCATACCGAATCCGACAGAGGAAAGGAAAAAATAAATAAATAAAGAAATAAAAACATAAATCTGTTCATTTTTTAGCTCCACTGGCCAAAGACCGGCGGGTCTTATGTTATATGTTATGGCCCTGTGTCTGTTGTGCGTCTGTGCGGTTGTGCATCTGTGCGTTAACTTTTTTCTTTAAACATTTCCTCCTTAACTACTTGGTCGATTGTAACCAAACTTCACAGGAATTTTTCTCACATAGTCCTCTTCTGAATTCCTTCAAAGAATTTTGTTACATGCAGAACAAAATGGCATCGAAAGCAAAAAAAAAATATTTAAAAATCTTCTCCTCCAAAACCGCTCAATGGATTTTATTCTTATTTTGCATCAATGTTCCTTGGGTGGACCTCTGTCAGATTCCTTGAAGAAATTCGGATCAGGCAAAAAACATGGCCACCTTCTCCTCCAAAACCGCTCAACGTAATGGGTTTCATTCTTACTTTGCATGAATGTTCCTTGGGTGGACCTCTGTCAGACTCCTTTGAAGCAATTTTAATCAGACAAAAAACATGGCCGCCATGGACACGCCCATTGGCTAATTAGCTTCCATAGACTCATAAAGGGATCTTTTTTTTTTAATCTTCTCCTCCAAAACCGCTAAATGGATTTCGTTCTTAATTTTCATGAATGTTCCTTGTGTCTACCATTGTCAGATTCATTGAAGAAATTTTGATCAGACAAAAACATGGCCGCCATGCCCACCACCTTTGACTCATTAGCTTCCATAGACCAATAAACGGAAAAACTTCTTCTCTGAAACCATAAAGCCTAAAGCTAAGACATTTACAGTAAAACCTGTCTTAGTGGCCACCTCTATTAAGCAAGCAACCTGTCTTAAGCAAGCAGGCATTCAGTTCCCAAGAAAGGCAGATGTGTTAAATTTCACCTGTATTAAGCAAGAACCTGTCTTAAGCAAACATATTTTGACTATCCCTTAGGCACTTGCTTAATACAGGTTGAACTGTAGTATGTAGCAAAGTTATGTGGTCACCTACTAAGTCCTGCGAACTTTGACTCTTGAGTCCAAATTGGCAACGCCCCGGTGCTTAGTAGCTCCCATAGACTAATAATGACAAAATCTTGAAACTTTTCTCCTCTGAAACCATAAGGCCAAGAGCTTAGTATGTAGCAACTTGGAGTATTCATCTGCATAAATCCTGCCAACTATGCCCATGGGGTCCAAATTGGCCACACCCTACGGCCCATCAGCTCCCATAGACTTATACTGGGAAAAACTGACAAAAATCTTCTTCTCTGAAACCATCAGTGCCCAGAGCTTAGATATTAA
The DNA here is from genome assembly GCA_963580285.1 of Lucinisca nassula. Taxonomy (NCBI): domain Eukaryota; kingdom Metazoa; phylum Mollusca; class Bivalvia; order Lucinida; family Lucinidae; genus Lucinisca; species Lucinisca nassula. The sequence goes on from OY757026.1 coordinate 10,993,373, forward strand.
GTATGCAGCAACGTCAAGTGGTCACTCAAATAAATCCTGCCAACAATGCCTCTGTGGTAAAAACTTGGTCACGCCCAGAGGCATATAAGTTCCCATAGACTTATAATAGGAAAAACTTAAAAAAGTCTTCTTCTCTGAAACCATAAGGCCCAGAGCTTTAGATATTTAGAACGGAGCAATGCCAAATGGTCACTCACATAAATCCTGCCAACCATGGCTCTGGGGTCCAAAAAATATAGAATGGACATTCCTTGGGTGGATCACTTGTTTCTTTTTTACCCATTACATGCGGGAAAACCCTAAATGGGTACCTTGGCAAACAGTGCTGGCCCAGATCAGACCCCACAGAACACCATGTCTGATCAGGGCCTGCACTATTTGCTAACAGAATTTTCCATCAAAAATAGAAAAAAAAATAGGCCTGACACCCCTTATATGACAAATGGACTGGTCCAACATATAGCAATAGAAGAATCCACTAGTATAGCATTGGTTAATGTAATAAATATGACAATTGTCTGAAGTTAGCCGGTGGAGCGACAGGCCCTCTTGGGCCTCTTGTTAATGAACAACATTTGCACGCTTGCAAGATCATTATTCTATTGCAATAAGCAGTGGATGTATGCGATGAAATGTCCGCTACATTTGGTATCGAACATGACAGGTTTGCTATGTTGACCGTCCAGGGATAAAGAGTGCAAATAAATGAACTATTTTGAATTGTGCAACCTTAGTTGTGTAAAATGAACACGTTTAGTGATAAACATGTTTGCTACATTTCTACCAGTAGCTGCAAACGGTAACAATATTGATTCCAAATTTATTACTTATTTTCGATTTTGGATTTGAGTCCCATAGCTTAAAATCTTTACCCAAATATTATTTGCCAGAATGAATATTTTCAATATAAAATGTGAAATGTTAAGAAGGCACTTCGACTCTCCAATTTGTATTTCCAAATGCATATTTTGAATGTTAAAAACATTGTAAGTGCAGTTTATGTTACTAAAATTATGGTATCGGACATAACAAATTGTATCGAACATCCCCACCTAAAATAAATATGTATATTTTAGGGTATGCTGGTTTACTCTTGATTATGTTAACTAGATACAACAAATACAATATCAGATTCCTTTTCAATTTTACAGGTAGAAATGGTAAAGTGGCATAGCATGTCCCTTTACCGTGTATGGTAATGTCCGAGACCATCATAGCTGCCATTTACAGACATGCATTTGTTTACATTTCTTAGAACTTATTTACAAACTTCACAAAACCTGTTACTTTCTTTTCAGCTGGTAGACAAAATTGGTTACATTTTGAAGACTTTTGTATAGAAAAATATTACTCTGGAATGCACTGTAATGTTCGATACTGTATTCTCGCAGTTGCATCATTAATTTTAGATACTTGATTGTTGAGAACATAAGGCCATGCGGTTGTTGTGTGTTTATATGTGATAGATATGTCTTTTAATGTCTCAACTGCCTTAAGAAAGCAGTTTATTTGTCAGGAGAGCATTTTTTATGCATAAAAGTATATACCGAGGCTTTTTGCGTAATAGCGACACCATGTTTTAAAAGCATATGACTGAACATGCACTGTTACATTAGTTAGATCCAAAAAATGAATGAAAATGACACTAACAGCTATATTGTCAGTTAATCACGTTAGTAAACTATTTGACTTATAGAAACAAAATCACTGTAATGTCCGCGACTTTTTACATATAATTCAAATAAACTTATTGCTTATGTGGATCGTTTATCTAAAGTAATATTACTTGTGTTCCTTATTTGCTACTCAATACCTGTTCAAATGCAATAGTCGTAGGGGATCTAGCTATTATGTACTTCTCTTAAAACAAAACGAAAGTTGTATGTTTAAGAAAACTCTTTCTTTTTCTGTATTCTCTAACCAACCCTGAATTTTATTCAAAATGTCTATTCATTTCTTTACCATATATATGACCATATGTTCAATTTTGTCCCCGCTTAATAACCCGGTCGTAAGTTTCTGTCATTGCGAGCTAGGGTCTTTTGATTTTTGTGATGTTATAGAAAGGGGTAACGAACAAGTAGATTGTAGCGTACATTTCTCGCAATCAACATTTATCAAAATACCGACATATTTCTGGCTGTTGGGGTGAAAAAACTTTTCATTTCTTGTTCAAGGAATTTTAACTGAGTATAGATACATGTTAATACTTTATTGTGAACATATCGGTGACTGAATCTAAGTAACTTTATGATTTGACTTTTTAAACGGCTAAAATCCCAATTCATTTGAGAATGGGTGTGGTAAATACATTTCAATACATTTCAATACATTTCGTCATGAAAACATGCCTACATAGTTCTGATCCCCTTGAACCCGACTTTTATATAGTAAAACTGGGGTTTACAGGAGTAAAGCATATTTTTCTTATTTCTGCTCAAAAATATAGATCGTGGGTAATCGTTAGAACCGCCTCGATGAGGCGGTTCTAACGAGTGCCCAAAATATATATATTGAGCAGAAATGAGAAAAATATCACAATTTTTCATATTAAAATAGTCGGTGTTTTGGTGGTAAAGTTTACAATGTATTTGTATAGGCGTGTTTTCCTAATTTTGAATAGGCGTGTTTTCGTAATGAACAGCCCTATGACAGTCTGCTGTCAACCTTATATTTGACAGAATTCTTTCTTTGGTAGTTTGCAGTAATTAGTCTCCATTGGAGTAAACTGCCAGTAAGGGACTGTCTCTAAAATGATCATTTTCTTTTGAACGTTTCGGTATTTTTCTCACTTTCACGCATTTAGTGTTACAACTCGTTAGAGACTATCTGTAAATGTGACCTTTTTTCTGTTGGTATTTCATATCTTTCTCACTTAGCCTTCAACGCCACCTATACAGTGTTGACGTGACGTTAAACCGCAAATCAGTCAATAAGAAAACATCAAAAGAAGCTGTTTGCTAATGTTCCAAAAAAATAACCAGTACCTGGATGTGTACATGACGTTGACAATTGCAGGCGGCAGACATCAGTAAATAGTTCCTTTGGTTCGATTGATAAGAAATCGACCCAAACGTTGCACCGGACATAACATCAAAACATGCTACAGGACGTGACTGGTTTGATACTTTTCAATCTAACGTTCGAGTGGGTTTAATTAATTGTTATGGGACAGATCAAAAATAGATCAAATATCACGAAAGAAACAGATCAACTGGAATGATTCTTGTCATCTCGTCTGCAGGAAAAACAACACTTTACGCTGATCAAAGATAACTTAAAACTTAAAGCATCATTGTACAGCAGATGACATTGTATTATTATTCACCGGAAGCAGAAGAAAATCCTTTTTTATCATATTTCGGATGAAATAAAATTTCACATTTTATATCAAAGTACAAACCAAAGCGCCTCAGTCTCCTTTTTTTTTTTCGCTGATCAATGAAAGCAATATGGACAGCTTTGGTGCAGACGACAATCCACTATTATCATATTCCAGTGAAATAAGGTTTGGCATTGCATGTGAATCGTCTGCCCAGCAGACGATTCACATGTAATGCCAAACCTTATTTTTGCTGAAAAATAAAGAAACAAAACTTTATGTACTTTGAAAAAGTTAGTCTTCTACAGGTCATTGGTAGTCTGGACTGGCCCTGCAGTACAAGTCGGAAGATTCCATTCGAGATAAATGGGTAAACCTTGCACTAGTTGGCTTAATGATCATAAATAATACAACTGCAACTTCTTTTATGACCAATTATGGGTTATGGATACAGTTTTCATTGCAGACAAACCCGTATTAGGTGGAGGGCTGTAACTAAGGTTGAGAGAACTTGTAGCCCAACCCCATTGCTTGTAATTATATGCAATAAGATAGTATTAAACTAGACAATCCTGTCGAAAACATACACTACATGTATAAATATGTAGCGGCTTGAAGAAATAGATTGGGCTGCGTGATGCTTCCACGCAGGGATGTAAGTACCGGCAAACCGCTTATGGTTCCAAGCATGTCTTCACAAAATGGTGCATTTAGGACCGTCCCTACATATTAACCCTTTCGGTTTTTTCAGGCGGCAGGGATTGAGATGTCATTCCATGTCAATGTCGGGTAAAAGTCCCACAACATTAGAAGCAATGTCTCTAAAAAGACTTAAATAGTGTTGACGGGAACGTTAAACCTCAATTCAAAGAAACAAACTGTAAAAGTGTCAAGTTTTCTCTTGGTCGAAACTTATTTATTTTCGTTAGGTTATTTGAATCGTTCTCTAAGACTTATTACGGATGTTATCACGCGCACAACTGCTACCGATTTACACATGTGGGACAATCGTTATCCACTAAATTACCTATGTCCGATTAAAGTTACGCGACAAAATATATAGATAGCCGGGGATATATATCTCAGAAAATCTCTAGAAATACTTTTTTATTAGCCATCGATTCGAAAGGATAAAAATACCTCCGTATCAAAGAATAATGTTTACTTGTTTAGATTCAGGGTGTTGTCGCATCTTAAAGTGGGGACAAGTTGCAAGGGAGACAACTCAGTACCCGATAAATAGCAATTATCGCAATTGTCATAACAACAGTAAATCAATTGTACCTTTAGAGTAGAAAAAAATAAATGTTGTTATAAAATGTTGTAGAAAAGCCGTGAACATATTTCTTATTTGTTTGATAAAGACATATTGGGAAAAGTGCACAAAAAGATACCTTTTTGGCACGATATACATTTTACTATATAAAATCCTACTTTTCCCCGAATTAAGTGTTATAATCATGATAAAACAGAGTTGAAGGACAGAAACTATATTGAGAAGCATTACAGCTCATATAATACAATTCATAAATAATAAATCTAATGTCTGATATAAAGAGATATTCATATAAGTTTGTTTATCATAATCCACAAGGTCGGAAAGCAATTTTTTATCTACAGATTTAGAACTGCTAGTAATTCGTAAATCGGTATGCTCCTACCATAACAATTCTGTGTGTAAAATAAGGGTTTAATTTTGTATTATTGTTTTGGATAACCTATTGGTCATTTTGTGGGAAAGTAACTGTCCTTTTGGCTTTCCGCTATTGATGTTTCCATTAGGGTCTATTGTTTCATGTTTGTGTTTCTTTCCCTTTGGTGTCTCTGATGGGAGCTGTGGGTTAATTGCATTGATTCCTGATCATTACCTTCACTTCTATTTTGGACTGCTTTTGTTTGTGTCATATTGTTTCGTAAAATGACGGCACACAAGCCTCCTTAACAAGTCAAGGTAAAAGCCTCTAAGGAGGTTAAATAGAAGTGATGGCAATGATCATGAACCTACAGCTCCCATCAGAGACACCTAAGGGAAAGAAACACAATCATGATAATGGAAACACCAATAGCGGAAAGCCAAAAAGAAGTCACTTTCCCACAAAATCGACAATTGGCTATCCCAAACAAAGAATATAAGCGATACACACACCACACACTCAAATACAAACCATAACATAAATAATCCTCGAAAAAAAACGCCTGGGAACGGTCAGTGAAACGAATTCCCATTACGAAAACACGCCTATTCAAATATATTGGTAAAATTTTACCACCAAAAATTGAAATTTTTCAGATAAAAATACTGATATTTTTCACATTTCTGCTCAAAGCATAGATTGTGGGTACTCGTTAGAACCGCCTTGGCAAGGCGGTTCAAACGAGTATCCACAATCTATGTTTTTTTAGCAGAAATAAGGAAAAAACTGTATACCCGTCTAAACCCCAGTTTTTTTATATAAAAGTGGGGTTCAAAGGGGTCAAAATTTTAAAGGCGTGTTTTCGTGATGCACTGGTAGGGGTTGGGTAGTGTGTGTGGGTGGGTGGGTGGGGGGGGGGGGCTTAAATAGATTTTAGGTGGCCGCAATCCTCGCCCTTACTTCCGTCGCGATTGCACGGCCCGCAGAAAAAGCGACCGACTGAAGTCGGTTGATTTTCTAAGAGTGCCCTAAAATCACCGTGTCATTCTGTCATTCTGTCAGTCTGTCAGTCTGTATGTCCTACCGTAACCCGTTTGTGAAAATTGGTGATAGTGACTTAACCGCTTGGAATATTTAAACAATTTTTGGCATACTGATAGATATCAATGAGATCTAACCACTGAACTTGAAAAATATTACAATCGATTTAGTATAGCCTCGCCGAGGCTAAAAATGTGAAAATTTTCGAACTGCTTCTCCTCGGAAACTGTTGGGCCGATTGAAGTCAAATTTCATATTGAGCCTCTATCGGATGGGGGAAACCAAAATTTGCTCATGGGTTCCAGGTCACATGACCAAAATGGCCGCCAAGCCATATATGGTCTGTCTGTCTGTCCGTCCGTAACCCGTTTGTGAAAATTGGTGATAATGACTTGAACGCTTGGAATATTTAAACAATTTTTGGCATACTGATAGATATCAATGAGATCTAACCAATGAACTTGGGAAATAGAACATTCCATTTAGTATAGCCTCGCCAAGGCGAAAAAAGTGAAAATTTTCGAACTGCTTCTCCTCGGAAACCGTTGGGCCGATTGAAATCAAATTTCTTATGGAGCCTCTATGGGATGGGGGAAACCAAAATTTGCTCATGGGGTCCAGGTCACAAGACGAAAATGGCCGCCAAGCCATATATGTTAAAAACCCTTCAAAAATAGTCTTCTCCAGAACCACTGGGTAGATTTCCACGAAACTTGATAAATAGCATCTGGGACGTAGGCCCATCATAAATTGCTAAAATGGTGACCCTTTGTTGACCTTGACCTTCTTTGTGCCTAGGTCAAACTTTGACACAAATGCTTTTGTATTGGAAAAGTGAGAATGTATTTTATCCTTCAAACGATTCAGAATACAGTACTAAAGTATAAGATATATTTTTGCTCCTTACGATAAGGCGCATTTATTGGGGGAACCATTTTTGGTCCAAGTTACATGACCAAAATGGCCGCCATACCCATATATGGTAACACTCATAAAGCTAAAAGCACCCGGCAGGTCGTGCACTTCAGCTGAAGCACTGGTTTAGACAAATAATTTGTTCAGTCCGTAAAAGGCCTCCTAACTCATTAGTGCAACATCTCCGAGAACAAAAAAATCAAATAACCACAGAGGTGAAACAACGGTGACCACTCGACAGCAAGAAACCACTGAAATGCTGGAGCAAAAGAAAACCAGCAGTTAGACTCCGATGGGTCTGGCCAGAGACAGAGCATCAGGCACCAACCGACATTACATTTAATTAAATTCTCTCTTCTTCTCAGTAAGCCTTTACTATGGAACCGTCAAAGAATTTGAGGCCTGTCCTATAGATTTGAGCAAAGTTGTCAACCACGATTTAGTTAACTACCATGCATGCAGTCTGTCGTATAACATTTATGTTGAACCTTATATTTTTATATCGAAGAATGATTTTACGAAATTGGGTACTGAAGTCATTGCAATTATATAGTATCTAAGTTTTTCATCACTGTTAGTTTGACATTTGATGCCTCTCGTACAGTCCCGGCCCCCGGAGATCGGGGCTTGAAGAAATAGATGGGCTGCACGATGCTTCCACGCAGAGCTGAGACCGATCACATACGAGTACTGTTAAACAGCTTAGAGGATCTAAGCCTGCCCAGGCAAAGCGGTGTGTGTCGGGCCGTCCATACTTATAATCCCTATTGGATTCATTGGGCGACAGGGCTTGAGATCTCATTTCATCTCAATGTCGGGTAAAAGTCCATCAAAACGCGAAGCAACGTTTCCAAATTGAAATATACAGTGTTGACGAGGACGTTAAACCTCAAATCAAACAATCAAACAAACAATTCTCGTCCAGTCCGTACTTACTTTTCCGCCTCTTTTTATTTGGCAAAAGTTTTAACGGGCTACCAAAGGTGTTGGAAGAGCCGACCATTTCTTAAATTTGTGTTGTTTCACATATGCAGTAAATTACTGACACTGAAAGTTAGGCTAGTGATTCTGGGCGGGCAACGACTCGTTATGTTAACAATCAATAACTACATTATATCGAGTTTTGGCGCTGTATTTATGACATTGCTAAAACACTCTGTTTATTTACCTGGATGTTTATTCCGAACACCTGTTGCATTTAAATATCAAGCTTCCTACGGCACTTTTTATTCAATTTCTAAATGAATTAAACCTTTAAAAACGCAAAAATGAATTATGAAATAATGGGGGTATGCTTACTAAATTGCATTTTGTAAGAAAAATTACTCAACGTATTCGCACCATTTTTCTACTGTCAATTACAGACACATGGACCCTTTATATGACAGCAAAAATAACTCATTTAAATTCAATGGTTATGTCCTTTGAGAAAAACAATGCATACTTTTTACCATTTTGAGGGTTCATTTTCCGACATTATTCAAAAGAATATACTTTTGTATTTAATGGCATAAACTGCAGTGAAGATTGGCTCAATGTATTCCAAATTACGGCACATGAACAGATTCTATAGGATATCCTGAAGTTTTGAAAAAAGCGTTGTTAAGTTTTGAACATTTTTTTTTTTTGTTTGTTTGTTTGTCTTTTTTTTTTTTTTTTTTTTTTTTTACATAATTCGGGTCGTTAGCAAAATGGTCCGTTTTGAAGACCTTTTCCCAAATTACAAATGCGACAACACCCAGAATGCGAAAGTTTAGACTTTGATCTATCCATTTCAGGTAAGTTTATCCTTTCGAACCGCCGACTAATTATACTTTCGAAAGTGAGTTATATGTCCCCGGCTAAGAAGTTAATAGGAACATTTTTCTCTGACATAAATTTTAACATTACTACGCTGGATAGCGAAAATGTGGTTTAAGATTATACAAATTCAATATATTACTGTTAATTTGAATATAATTTTATATATATTTTATCAAATTAAGATTGGTCAATTTTAGAATAAAAATAGGATCCTTTGTCTAATGTACTTCAATAGTAAATTAGCAAATATACGCGACAGTATCTGATTTTAAACTACAGTAATTAAAATATGCAACGAAAAATGTGGCTGAAAATTTAAGTAGAGAAAAAAAAGATTTTTCTTTCCTCCGATGTTAAATTTGAGAAAATCAAATAAAAACAAATTGGGTCATTTTGAGATTTAATTTTATTGTCGGGATTTTCGGCGCTGGAAAAACTGTCAGTACAGGTAAGGTCTCTTGATTTGACATGAGGCATGATGATCCCAATTGCCCCGTATGCCTGGGTAGAGTGGGCCAGTGACATTACGTGTCTTGCCAAAGGACACACCTCGTCTCCGTTGGCTGGATTCGAACCCACAACCTATCGATCATAAGTCGAACGCGCTAACCACTGTGCCATCGGCGCCTTTACAAGTATAATGGAAGCGTGTATCAAATGACAATACAGTACGAGTAATAAATAATTATTATAGACTTCATTTCTTGAGGTTACGCATTTTGTAAAATAGTACTTATCTTCAAGACACTCTTCATTTCTTGGGTACTCAGCAATGTGGATGAAATATCTTGCTCAAGGAAAAACACATGTAATGTTAGTGGGGATAGAATCCGGTACCTCACGATCTCGAGTCATTTGCTTTACCACTGCACCACAGCGCAAAAATACGAATTTCGTTGTTTCACTAAACCATATACGTCGTATCCCTACTCACCGGAACCACTTGACATAAAGGACAGAGACAGTCTCTACTAAAGGACAGATGTGGCACCCGAGCGCATTATTTACTCCTCCGGACGCCATTTTTGACATGATCTCGCTCGTCAAATAGTGGAGACCGTTTTGGTGGGGTATCAGCTCCTTTTGAATTTCTATCCATTCCATGATAATCTCTACCTGTAGAAAACCCAGATCAGTCCGTACAACCGCGCGGTCTGATAACAGGCTTGAGGCAATTGTATCGCTTCTTGACCATTGCCTTCCCTTCTCCATCGCTATCTTGAGGTATCCTCATCTGGCATACAAAATTATTTCATATTTCTAAAACGGTCAGTTTCCTGGTAAAAAAAAAAAAAAAAAAAAAAAAAAAAACAGTTATATTTTCCTTATTTATACTCTAAACATAGGTTGTAAGTGCTCGTTAGAACCGCCTCATTGAGGCGGTTTTAACGAGTTCCTACAACGTATATCTTGGAAAAGAAATATCAATTTTATCTTTTTATTTTATCTTACTGCAGCTGGTGTTTAGTGCCGTGTGGCGGCCGTAAAAAGTCCCCCGGTACTTCATCATATTGCAGATTATATTTTCTTTTTCTTTGGGATCATTGAGCCCATTCGGGTTACTTTGAAAATCGAATATCGCTTAAGCCGATGCTGGGAGGCGTATTCAGCCTTGCAAACTATATTGCTGTGTATGAAGAGACTCAGTAAAACAGTCTCCGATTTTTCGTTCTTTTATGTGTTCTTTGTTTATAAAGGCAACCTTTTAGCTTTTTATTGTTCATTAGTCAGACTGATTGATTAACGTGATGTTGTAGAGTTAGTTTATATTTATTTTAGTTTGATTGCGATGAGAGCTTCAAGCTTACTGAATCGCTTCCAAACACTCATTCCGGGTGTTTTCACGCGCGCGAGAGAGGGGCGATAGCTTTTACACCACTGCTACCCATTTACAGCTGGGTGGAGTGAAGCAGTGTCATTACGTGTCTTGCTAAGGACACACCTCGATACCGGTGGCCGGATTCGAACGCACAACCTCTCGATCATAAGTCGAACGCGTTGACCACTCGGTTATCGAGGCAAGAGTTGAATCTCCTAGTGAGTCTCAAAGCTGCCGTTCCTTTTCGGTGTCCTACAGTCATGTTAATTGGTTTTGTTTGAATTGAGGTTTGACGTCCCCGTCAAAAACTGTATAAGTAATTTTGGAGACGGTGCTTCCAATTTTGTGAGATTTTTACCCGACATTGAAATGAAATGACATTTCAAGCCCTGTCGCCCAATGAAACCAATATGGTTTATAAGCATGGACGGTCTGATTCGCACTGCTTTGCAAGGGCAGGCTTAGATCCTCTAAGCGGTTTACAAGTATACTCGTGTGCATTCGATTTTAGCTCTGCGTGGAAGAATCGTGCATCCCATCGATTTCTCAAAGCCCCGAAGGGCCGGGGCCGTCATGTTCATTGGGTTAATGTCGTTGATGGGTTTATAGTTTAAGGTTGCATTCCACAGTTTCGCACATGTGAACCTGGGAAAATGATATATTTGGGGGTAGCACTAGAAACCAGGCTGAAAATACTTGTTGTCGGACATTTTGACAAAAACTTAAATCTTATTCTTGTTAGTTATTTACAAAACCCGGGAAGGATAATAAATTTTGTTTTTAATATGTTGTGCGAACAAGATATTAAGTTGTGCGAACAAGATGATAATATGTTGTGCGGACAAGATATTATCTTGTGCGGACAACATTATTTTTTTTGTGCGGACAACATATTATCTTGTGCGGACAAGATAATATCTTGTTTGCACAACTTAATATCTTGTGCGGACAAGATATTATCTTGTTCGCACAAGATAATATCTTGTCCGCACAAGATAATATCTTGTCTGCACAAGATAATATGTTGTCCCAACAAGATAATATCTTGTCCGCTCAAGATATTATCTTGTTCGCACAACATAATAAAAATAAAAAATCATGTCCCTTCCCGGGTTCCGTAGTTATTGCAAGTATAAAAAAAAGACTTTTCTTCAGATTAGCTTGTTCGCACAATATAATATCGTGTGCGCACAATGTATTATTACAAGATCTATGTTGTGCGGACAAGATTGTACCTTGTGCGGACAATATAATATCATGTTCTAACAACCTAATATCTTGTGCGCACAAGATAATATGTTGTGCGAACAATATATAATGTTGTCCGGACAAGATAATATCTTGTGCGCACAAGAAAATATGTTGTCCGAACAAGATAATATCTTGTCCACACACGATATTGTCTTGTGCGCACAACTTATATAAAAAGCATGTCCCTTCCCGGGTTATGCGGGTACCTGCAATCAATATTTCCATTACATCTGCCATTTTTTAAGGGTATTTTATGTGTTTTTTTTTTTTTTTTTGTGTTTTTTTTTTTTTGTTGTTGTTGTTTTTTTTTTTTGGAAAGCTAACATAACCCAAGAAGGCCAAACATGATGACTTGCATTGCAAATGTGAAAAAGTATATTTTGTTTTCTCTTTATGATGGATTCAGGTGCTAGTAATATTACCAGTAATTACCTGTAGTCGTATATGTAATATTGTAATCTTTGTTGAAATCTGCCAATTGATCTTCAACCCTGTTATTTCATTGTAAGTGCATTGCTTTGAAAACGGCTTAACCCACGCTGCTTTGAACAAGTGGGCACAGCGTGCATTTCTAACAAGTGCGAAATACAATCAAAGTACTAGCAGCGCTAACTGGCGATTGCATCGGGAACATGAACATGAACTGAGACATACACTGTTTCATTTAAAACTTAAACTCCAGTTCCTTTGATGTTATTTTCAGCAAACACTGTAGACCCTGATCAGACGCCACACAAGGCGGCGTCTGATCTGGGTCTAAATTGTTTTAAATGTCTCAGTGCACATGTCCAGTCCAGTCCAGATTTTACAGTTACACAACACTCTGACGTCACAGATTTGCACTGCTATAAATAACCGTTACCTGGATATTGTACATGGTCAACAATAGTCACGTGAACAGTAGCAGACGGAAAGCTTCTGTAGTTAATAACTGGGTCGATTGATAAACAATCGACCCCAAAACAGCGACTGTCAATTCCGTAAGTCGAATCAAATTAAAGGGTTTGCAAGCATTACGTCGTCGTCGTTGTATGTATATTCCTCCTCCTTCAAAAGCACCTCTTGCGATTTCAAGAGTAAAACGTATATAGGTCCCCGCCCATCGGGGCTTGGAGAAATAGATGGGCTGCATGATGCTTCCACGCAGAGCTGAAACCGACCGCACACGAGTAATGGTAAACCGCTTAGAGGATCTAAGCCTGTCCAGGCAATGCGGTGCGAGCCGATGCTTATAAACCATTTTGGTTTCATTGGGCGGCAGGGCTTGAGATATCATTTCATCTCAATCTCGGGTAAAAGTCCCACAAAATTGGAAGCAACCCTCCAAAATGACCTATACAGTGTTGACGGGGATGTTAAACCTCAAATCAAACAAACAAACAAACAAAAAACGTATATAAGTCTTGTTAACCCATCACGACAACAGAAGATGATTGGTGGAGCGCTTTGGTGCAGTGGTAGCGCATCGGATTTGTGATCGAGAGGTTGCGGGTTCGAGCCTCACGCTGACCAAAGTGTTGTGCCCTTGAGCAAGGCACTTCATTCACATTGCTATAAAAAGTACTGGTTACCACCCAGGGAATTCTGCTCGTAATGCTCAGATGTGAGCGAGAAGCAGTAATAGGAAAAAAAAGGCACGCATGCTTGTTTTCAAACCCTGTATGCGTGTACTATTTAGAATGTTTGACAAATCAAAATAAAAAAAAAATAATGCTTAAACCAATCACGACAATTGCTATGACGTCTTCCGGTTACTTTAAAAGTCATTTTTTGTCAAACAGTGTTGGCCCAGATCAGACTGCTCCTCTAGGAGCAGTCTGACCTGGACCCACACTGTTTGCCTGTATGCAAGAAGTATCAGCAGACGACAAAAGCAGACGACATTTCCAGATGTAGTTTTTCTCGGCGTCTTAAGGGTTAAAAGTCAGATAACGTAAAGTGCTATACTTCTGATATAGCCTTTGCTGAAGACCATTATCCCCGAACTTAATCTAGCCAAAGCTTATATAATTATGTGTTTGTTTGATTTGAGATTTAACGTCCCCGTCAACACTGTAAAGGTCATTTTGGAGACGTTGCTTCCAATTTTGTGGGAATTTTACCCGACATTGACATGAAATGACATCTCAAGTCCTGTCGCCCAATGAAATCAATAGGTTTATTAGCATGGACGGGCCGACTTGCACCGCTTTGCCTGGGCAGGCTTAGATCCTCCAAGCGGTTTACCAGTACTCGTGTGCGGGTCCGTTTCAGCTCTGCGTGGAAGCATCATGCAGCTCATATATTTCTTCAAGCCCCGATGGGCGGGGGCCGCATATGTATGTGTATCTTGTAAAATTATTCTCTTGATAATCTCCCTTATCTCTTCTTCTAGCGGCTTAATGGACGATACAGTCTTTGTCAGGAATTCGAGGCGGTTCTAACGAGCGCCCACAATCTATATTTAAGAGCAGAAATAAGAAAAGATTTAACCTCGTAAACCACATTTTTACTGTATGAAAGTGGGATTCGATGGTTCAAAATTATAAAGACGTGTTTTCGTGATGGTATGCATTAAATTCGCCTATTTGGGCGATTCTAATGAGTACACACAGCTTACACAAAACATTTCTAAGAAAACAAATAGCCCTTATTTGGATTAAGACCAGACGCTATGATTAACCCTCAGTAGTTCGAACTGTCCCTTTGTCAAACAAATTTCCATGGCATCAAAGCTGCCAATTACGATACCAACAGGCACATGACGTAATTGTGACGTCACATCAACGTTGATACAACGTCATGATGTTTATGAGATCTTGCAGGCACATGACGTAATTGTGACAACACAACGTCGGTCCAACGTTGGTGCAATGTTGTGACGTTGCAACGACGTTGAATTGACGTTGCCATAGCGACGTGTGCCTGCTGGGGATAACATTCGTGAGATTGAATGGCGTTTTTCTTTTCTCTAGAACTAAATTTCTCAGAAGAAAATGTTCAAGATTTTTCATATTTCAAGTTCTGTGCTTGAAAACCCCGCCTAAATAAAGGGGTTCTAACGAGTATCCACAATTTATGTTTCTGGCAAAAATAAGAAAATAACGAACACCCCAGTATACCCACTTTTCTCGTTATAAAATGGGGTTTAGAGGGGTCTTCATTGCACGAACTTGTAAACCTTGGGCAAGCCATTGATCAAAGACGAACAATATGGCCCGAATGTCTCATCAGCCTTCTTAGGATTATTTTATGTAGCTATAACAAAGACGAACGATGTGGACTGAATGTCTCATCAGCCTACCTGGGATTATTTTAGGGAGCAATTACAAAGACGAACGTTGTGATCCTACTGTCTCATCAGCCCAGCTAGGATTATTTTATGTAGCAACAACAAAAAACGAAATATAAGGTCCGAATGTCTCGTCAGCCCACCCAGGATTATTTTATGTAGCAATAACAAAGACAAACGATATGGGCCGAATGTCTCATCAACCCACCCAGGATTATTTTATGTAGCAATTACAAAGACGAACGATGTGGTCCAAATGTCTCATCAGCCTTCCTAGGATTATTTTATGTAGCAATAACAAAGACAAACGATGTGGTCCAAATGTCACATCAATCCACCTAGGACTATTTTTTGTAGCAATAACAAAGACGAACGATGTGGTCCGAATGTCTCATCAGCCCACCTAGGATTATTGATTAGTCCTGGATGATCTTGACCAATTTTACGCCAGGGTTAAATTTTGTCACATAGGCTTTTGTATGGACAGCCTGTGATATGGATATTGGTAGATGCAGTTAGCTAAACGAGTAAATTAAACTACATGAGTATTCAAGGTCAAGGTATTATATGCCCTCGGCCAAAGGTCATTGGGATATGAAAATTAAATCTTATTTCCACAGGAACAACTGGGCCATTTGTAACCAACTTTCATCTGACAACCTTCAGGAACATCAAAAATGAAAATTAACAAGGCAACGCAAGCGTAGCATCCCCTCGCAACTGCATACCATTCATTAACATGAAAATCCAATCTGAATATGTTAGACAAATTAGACATAATAGATTACCTTTGACTTCGCCCCTGCTAATCGGGGCTTGAAGAAGTATGGGCAAGATGCTTCAATGCAGAACTGAATCCGACCGCACATGAGTACTGGTTAACCCCTTATAGGATCTAATCCTGCCCAGGTTAAGCGGTACGAGTTTGACCGTCCATGATTATAAACCCAATTGGTTTTATTGGGTCAAAGGAACTGAGGTGTCATTTCATCTCAATGATGGGTAAAGTCTCACAAAATTGGATGCAACGTCTCCAAAATGACCTATTGTTGACCGGGACATTTAACCTCAAATCAAACAAACCTTTGAATACAAAGCAATGGTGTTAAGCTCTTACCGTAGATATTTGGAAGAACTTTTAACAGGCAAATGACATGCTTTTGTGTTGCTAATTATAATGACACACCCGTGTGACATATTGGAATCTTTCATATTTCCAAAACTGTTATTTTCCTATGATTTTTAATTCATTTTGTTATTTCGACTTTAAACAGAGATTGTGAATGCTCATTATAATCACCTTATTGATGTGGTTCTAATCAGTACCCACAACCTATGTCTTGAAACAGAAATAATAAAAGTAACAATTACCTGTCATTCCCAGTTTTCTTTTTATAAAGTGGCCTGCTTTGTTTGTTTGTTTGATTTAAGGTTTAACGTCCCCGCCAACACAATTTAGTTCATTGGAGACGTTGCTTCCAATTTTGTGGGACTTTTACCCAACATTGAGGTGAAATGACATCTCAATCCCTGCCTTCCAATAAAACCAATAGGGTTTTCAAGGTCAAGTCCATTGTGACCTTTACCTTTGACCCCTGACCTTGAAATTCAATAGGGTTCATCCTCTGTACATGGTAAACATTTGTGGAAGGTTTGATGCTTCTACGATGAATACTGTGTCTTCTATCCTGCTCACAAGGTTTTCAATGTCAAGTCCATTGTGACCTTGACCTTTGACCCCTGACCTTGAAATTCAATAGGGTTCATCCTCTGTACATGGTGAACAGTTGTGGAAGGTTTGATGCTTCTACTATGAATACTGTGTCTTCTCTCCTGCTCACAAGGTTAGGGTTCATCCTCTGTACATGGTGAACATTTGTGGAAGGTTTGATGCTTCTACGATGAATACTGTGTCTTCTATCCTGCTCACAAGGTTAGGGTTTATCCTCTGTACATGGTGAACATTTGGCGAAGGTTTGATGCTTCTACGCTTACAAGGTTTTCAAGGTCAAGTCCATTGTGACCTGGACCTTTGACCCCTGTCCTTGATATTCAATAGGGTTTATCTTCTGTACATGGTGAATATTTGTGGAAGGTTTGATGCTCCTACGATGAATATTGTGTCTTCTATCCTGCTCACAAGGTTTTCAAGGTCAAGTCCATTGTGGCCTTGACCTTTGACCCCTTACCTTGAAATTCAATAGGGTTCATCCTCTGTACATGGTGTACATTTGTGGAAGGTTTGATGCTGTGTCTTCTATCCTGCTCACAAGGTTTTCAAGGTCAAGTCCATTGTGACCTTGACCTTTGATCCCTGACCTTGAAATTCAATAGGGTTCATTCACTGTACATGGTGAACATTTGTGGAAGGTTTGATGCTCCTACGATGAATACTGTGTCTTCTATCCTGCTCACAAGGTATTCAAGGTCAAGTCCATTGTGACCTTGACCTTTGACCCCTGACCTTGAAATTCAATAGGGTTCATCCTCTGTACATGGTGAACATTTGTTGAAGGTTTGATGCTGTGTCTTCTATCCTGCTCACAAGGTTTTCAAGGTCAAGTCCATTGTGACCTTGACCTTTGACCCCTGACCTTGAAATTCAATAGGGTTCATTCTCTGTACATGATGAACATTTGTGGAAGGTTTGATGCTTCTACGATGAATACTGTGTCTTCTATCCTGCTGCACCCAAGGTTTTCAATGTCAAGTCCATTGTGACCTTGACCTTTGACCCCTGACCTTGAAATTCAATAGGGTTAATTCTCTGTACATGGTGAACATTTGTGGAAGGTTTGATGCTTCTACGATGAATACTGTGTCTTCTATCCTGCTCACAAGGTTTTAAAGGTCAAGTCCATTTTGACCTTGACCTTTGACCCTGACCTTGAAATTCAATAGGGTTCATCCTCTGTACATGGTGTACATTTGTGGAAGGTTTGATGCTTCTACGATGAATACTGTGTCGTCTATCCTGCTCACAAGCTTTTCAAGGTCAAGTCCATTGTGACCTTGACCTTTGACCCCTGACCTTGAAATTCAATAGGGTTCATCCTCTGTACATGGTGAACATTTGTGGAAGGTTTGATGCTTCTACGATGAATACTGTGTCTTCTATCCTGCTCACAAGGTTTTCAAGGTCAAGTCCATTGTGACCTTGACCTTTGACCCCTGACCTTGAAATTCAATAGGTTCATCCTCTGTACATGGTGAACATTTGTGGAAGGTTTGATGCTTCTACGATGAATACTGTGTCTTCTATCCTGCTCACAAGGTTTTCAAGGTCAAGTCCATTGTGACCTTGACCTTTGACCCCTGACCTTGAAATTCAATAGGGTTCATCCTCTGTACATGGTGTACATTTGTGGAAGGTTTGATGCTTCTACGATGAATACTGTGTCTTCTATCCTGCTCACAAGGTTTTCAAGGTCAAGTCCATTGTGACCTTGACCTTTGACCCCTGACCTTGAAATTCAATAGGGTTCATCCTCTGTACATGGTTAACATTTGTGGAAGGTTTGATGCTTCTACGATGAATACTGTGTCTTCTATCCTGCTCACAAGGTTTTCAATGTCAAGTCCATTGTGACCTTGACCTTTGACCCCTGACCTTGAAATTCAATAGGTTCATCCTCTGTACATGGTTAACATTTGTGAAAGGTTTGATGCTTCTACGATGAATACTTTGTCTTCTATCCTGCTCACAAGGTTTTCAAGGTCAAGTCCATTGTGACCTTGACCTTTGACCCCTGACCTTGAAATTCAATAGGGTTCATCCTCTGTACATGGTGAACATTTGTGGAAGGTTTGATGCTTCTACGATGAATACTGTGTCTTCTATCCTGCTCACAAGGTTCCGGACAGACACACACACAGAAACACAGACACACAGACACACACACTAACACACGGACGCACGGCACCGATGCTATATTCCCATTCGCAACGTTGTTGCGAGGGGATAATTAACGATGGTCACATGACTAATATGACCGCCATGCCCATATCAGATGAGAAAAGAAACTTAAGAAATATTTTTTCTCAACATCCGATTCTCCTGAAACTTGGCATGTAGCATTTGAGACTGAAGCCAATCATTGTTTGTGATGATTCCTGGATGACCTTGACGTATTTTAGTCCAAGGTCAAATTTGGTCACATAGGCTTGCCCTTGTAGGTCCCTACCCTACATCATAGTGTAGTTTATATTTTTTGTCCTTTGGGAACATTGATTCCATTGTGGAATTTTGAAAATACTTGCGGGTCACTGATGAGGCCTAATTGGCCGAAACTAGCAAGTCTGGCCCAGAAACCATGTACACTTCATATTTTCCAGTTCTGTGGTGTATTCCTTGCTTCCAAAGGATAACCATTTTATAGAACATATTTTTGTACGGGAAAATGTCAAAACTGTATTTTCTGGCATGGTAAAAAAAAAACAACATAAAACAATTCTCAGAAACCAAATGGCTCCACATACTTTCAGCACTTACGTGAGCGGTATAGGACCATTGATCCTCTGGTTTTCTCTAAATTTGTCGTCCTATGAGAATGTTTTATCGTATAACTACGTGGCAGTTATTTACAGGATATAATCATGACATATATAGAGGATCTTACATGAGTGTTCATGTACTATTAAATTTATTAAACGAGTTGAGGAAAAGAGTTAAAATGCTAGGCTTTGCCGAGCATTAAATCTCTTTTCCTCAGCGAGTTTAAAAATTTATTAATTCATGAGCAGGAATGCAATATTCTATATATCAAATGATATTTAAAATGCATTTTGTTCACTATTGTAAACAAACATGTCAGTATTCCACCATTCGAAATCGTGACGCTGTAAAGGACGCCGTCCATAACGTTACGGGGCGTATCTAACTTATTGGCATATTTAATCCATTAGTGAATTACGGAATTTATAACATGTATGTGTAAAGTTACGGGGCGTATCAAATTAATTTGCATATCCACTAATGGATTACGGAATTTATATCTTTGCGTTATTACACTATCTGACGTGACGTCATATGATAAAAATAATATGATAACACGTGCAATAACGCTTGGTTACTAACACGCAACGTCATGACGCCGCCCGTGACAGCCATTTTCAATTCAAATTCTTCAGCGATTAAACCGGATTTAAAAAACGATATATGAAAACAAACATCTTACAGTCGCGGTCATTTCATACGCCTTTAATGACACTCACTGAAGGCTTGTTTCATAACTACCTCATGAAATTTCGACCCCGCCCATCCGGGCTTGAAGAAATAGATGGGCTGCATGATGCTTCCACCCAGAGCTGAAACCGGCCCGCACACGAGTACTGGCAAACCGCTTGGAGGATCTAAGCCTGCACGGGAAAAGCGGTGCGAGTCGGCCCGTCCATGCTTATAAACCCTACTAGTTCCATTGGGCGGCAGGGCTTGAGATGTCATTTCATCTCAATGTCGAGTAATGTCGAGTAAAAGTTCCACAAAATTGGAAGCAACGTCTCCAAAATGTATTTTTTATTTTACAGTGTTGACGGGGACGTTAAATCTCAAATCAAACAAACAAACAAATTTTATGAAACGACTACTCGTGCAAGTTCTTCAATGTTGTTTGTTTGTCTCTTTAACCGTTTTTCTTGGTGTACGTTGTTAAATGTTGTTCTTGATAAAATTGTGTAAGAAAAGTTAATAATGCAATTGCCCCGAATGTTCGTCTTTAGCCTTTGCGTTAAATTCATCTTTTCTAATAGATCATGCAAATGGGATGATCGATTCATAACAAAAAAGCTTGTAATTGAGACTGTCTTATAATCACAGAAGGTCTGATATCCATTTACCGTCTATGATTGATAAATGGGCCCCGTCAAGCGATTTTGGTACTTAACGCCTATGCGAGCAGCGAAGGTTCAGGCGAGCCTGCGCATCCGCGCAGTCTCGCCAGAACCTTCGCTGCTCGCTCATAGAAGCAGAGAATCAAGAGGAACATTCAGACAGAAAGCCATATCCCTGGCCCCTCTGAATGGCTGGGCATGCGCAGTTAAAATTTGTCATGACGGAATGCTCGAAGACACAAATTCGCTTGACGGGGCTTAAATGAGCCGGGACACAGCATTTTCTACAATTTGCATGAGCGCCCAGCGAAGAATCAGATCATATGAGCCCCGCCAAGCGAATTTGTGTCTTCGAGCATTCCGTCATGACAAATTTTAACTGCGCATGCCCAGCCATTCAAAGGGGCCTGGGATATGGCTTTCTGTCCGAAGGTTCCTCTTGATTCACTGCTGGTATGAGCGAGCAGCGAAGGTTCTGGCGAGACTGCGCGGATGCGCAGGCTCGCCTGAACCTTCGCTGCTCGCATAGGCGATAAGTACCAAAATCGCTTGGCGGGGCCCATATAGTCTGACCAGAGACTTCTCTTGCTGCATGAAGGAGCATTGGACTCTCCGCTAGCCTTAAAACGCACAACGAAGACTCTGATCGGACTGCGCGGATGCGCAGGCCGATCTGAGTCTTCGTTTGGCGCACATGTAGATTGTAGGAAATGCTGTGCCCCGGCTCAAATAACAAAGTCATATTTGTCCTATTGATCTTTATATATATAATTTTGTCAAATGGCAATAGACATTATATAACTAAGAAATCAAGGGTGCGACGGTCTTAAATTAGACACAGACAAATCATAGGAAATCGACCCTCGAATCGATCAAAATTTAACCTTTGGATTGGAATTATACTGGAAACTAGGATGAAAAGGAGATCCGACTTAAAAAAATGAAGACTGATGAAGGTTTTCACATTCTACAACCTATCTCCTAATGAAACCATCACACAAACGATAATTGACTTTCTAGTCGGCCCCGCCCATCAAGGCTGGAAAAAATAGATGGGCTGCATGGTGCTTCTACGCTGAGCTAAAACCGACACACACACGAGTACTGGTAAACCGCTTAGAGGATCTAAGCCTGCCCAGGCAAAGCGGTGCGAGCCGGACCGCACATGCTAATAAATTGAAGTGGAGGCAATGATCAGGAATCGATACAATCAACCCACATCTCCCATCAGAGACGCCAAAGGGAAATTGAAAACAAACATGAAACAACAGACCCTAATGGAAACATCAATAGCGGAAGGCCAAAAGGACAGTTACTTTCCCACAAAATGGCCAATAGGCTATTCAAAATAAAATAATATAAGCGACACAAACACCCAAAGACAAACCATAACAAAAATAAACCGCGACAGAAGAACCGCCTTAGAACGGTCAGCGGAAACGAATTCCACTGGGGGGGGGGTGCTTAAATCGATTTTACGTGGACACGATCCTCGCCCTTTCTTCTGTCGCGATTTAGACAAATAATTTGCTCAGTCCGCATGAAGGCCTCCTAACTCATCAGTGCAACATCAGTGAACACAAATAATCAAACAACCATAGAGATGAAACAACGGTGGGGACTCGACGGCAATAAACCACTGAAATGCTGGAGCAAAAGAAAACCAACAGTTAGACCCCTGTTAATTTCGTTGGGCGGCAGGGCTTGAGATGTCATTATATCTCAATGTCGGGTAGAAGTCCCACAAAATTGGAAGCAATGTCTCCAAAATTACCGTTACAATGTTGACGGGGACTTTAAACCTCAAATCAAAGAAACAAACAAAAGATGAGCTCAAGCAATGATTTGCTGAGTAATAATTCACAGTTTGGAAGTCACTTGTAAAGTAGTTCAAATCAAGAGCGCTAAGTGCGAGTGAGTTTTCTACTTCCAAATGACTCTTAAAGATATTATTTCCAATATGATTTTTGTTTGTTTGATTTGAGGTTTAACGTCCCCGTCAACACTGTAAAGGTCATTTTGGAGACGTTGCTTCCAATTTTGTGGGACTTTTACCCGACATTGAGATGAAATGACATCTCAAGCCCTGTCGCCCAATGAAACCAATAGGGTTTATTAGCATGGACGGTCCGCCTCGCACCGCGGTTCCTGGACAGGCTTAGATCCTCTAAGCGGTTTACCAGTACTAGTGTGCGGGCCGGATTCAGCTCTGCGTGGAAGCATCATGCAGCTCATATATTTCTTCAAGCCCCTATGGGCGGGAGCCTTTTGCAATATGATTACTCAAATAAATCAACAGATACGATAGGATTGTCGAGAACGTCGATGCGAAATTATGCACAATTCTAACACAGCGCGCCCATATAGACACTAAGTCACAATTACGTCACTAGTCGAATTGCTTGACGTTAGACGGTGTAACGTCATTTTCTCGCATCGAAAACGTACGAAAATGATATAAATGCATGTGTTTCAGTCGATAATTTTAGCGGAATTTCTTCTAACAAGGGCAAAAGGTTGTGGGATTTTGAAGTAAACAACAACATTATTGCCGATTTTCAGCGTGTTAAAATCGAAATAGATCAGCTCTTGTCTGTGATTTGTTGAGTAATAATAAATCACAGTTTGTCGGTCAGTTGTAAGTAGACAAATCACGCGCTCTACGCGCTCGTGATTTGATCTACTTTACAAATCACAGTTAGAGCTGATCTATTTCTTGAGTAATAATGTGTTATTACACATGCTGTCATAGGATTTTATGATTTCATAACATAACGTCAACTACTTAATAACAGCAATGTTGTATGATAAATATAGAAGTGAAGGCAATCATCAGGAATCGAAACATGTACAAATACCTCACACCTGCCATCCAAGATATCAAAAGAAAATGAGACACCAACATTTTATTAAAACAACACAAGTGGGAAGCCAAAAGGACAGCTCTTTACGATAACAAAGTGCATTATTTCATTTCTCTAATACAATGATTGCCGACCCCGATAGCTCAGTTGGTAGAGTGTCCGCTCCGGGGAACGGGAGGTCACGGGTTCGATCCCGGGCCACGACATACCAAAGTCGTTAAAAATGGTACTAGCTGCTCCTCGCTTGGCGCTCAGATTTACGGGGTAGAGCTAGGACTGGTCGACCCAGTGTCAGGATAATGTGACTGGGTGTGGTATCATGTAATGTGTATGGGACATGATACTTTAGTGAGGCAGCACTATAAAAGTGAGCATTTAGCTCCCTGTCGCAACCAAACACCGTCGTGATATGACTGAAAAATTGTTGAACGCGACGTTTAACCTGAATTCACACACACACACACACACACACACACACACACACACACACACACACACACTAATACAATGATTGATCATCTGTTAGAAATTGTATTACGTTTGTTTGTTTGATTTGATGTTTAATATCCCCGTCAACACTATAAAGGTCATTTTGGAGACAATGCATCCAATTTTGTGGGACTTTTACCCGACAATGAGGTGAAATGACATCTCAAGCCCTGTCGCCCAATCAAACCAATAGGGTTTATAAGCAAGCATGGACGGCCCGACTTGCACCGCTTTGCCTGGGCAGGCTACGTCCTCTAAGCGGTTTACCAGTACTTGTGTGTGGTCGGAAAAAATTGTATTATTTTACTTATTAATATTCAAAACATAGGTTGCAGGTGCTCGTAACAAACATCTTGTTGCGGCGGTTCAAACGAGTACCCAAAACCTATACCTTGGAGCAGAAATAAGGAACAATAATGAATACCCCCGTAACCCCAGTTTTCTCTGTACAAATTGGGGTTTACGTGGGTTTTCATTTTACGGATATCCCACAAAATGGTCATTTCGATAACATAGTGGTGTGACATAGTGCATTTATTATATCTCCAAATCGGCCATTTTTCGGATGAAATTTTGCGATATTTTCCTTATTAATACAGCAAACATAGGTTGTGGGAGCTCGTTAGAACCGCCTCATTGAGGCGGTTCTAACGAGTACTCACAACATATGTCTTGGAGTAGAAATAAGGAAAGATAATGAATATCCGCGTAAACCCAAGTTTTATCTATATAAAGTGGGATTTATGTGGCTTTTCGTTTCACGGTCTTTTTACATGATGACAATCCCACAAAATGGCCAAACTTCTATCATTAAGAAAACACAATCGTGTGACATTGTGCATTTCTTATATCTCCAAAACGGCCACTTTTCGGATGAAATTTTGCGATACTTTCCTCATTTATACTGCAAACATAGATTGTGGGTGCTCGTTAGAACCGCCTCAATTAGGCGGTTCTAACGAGTACCATCAACCTATGTTTTGGATCAGAAATAAGAAAAATAATGAATACCCCCGTAAACCGTAGTTTTCTGTATATAAAGTGGGATTTACATGGGTTTTCATTTCTCGGACGTATTAACATAATGGCTATCCAACAAAATGGCCAAACGGCTACCATTACGAGCACACAGGCAATTAATATATATCCAAAACGGCCATTTTTCTGATGAAAAATTGCGATATTTTTCGTATTTTTACTGCAAACATAGATTGTGGGTGCTCGTGAGAACCACCGCATTGAGGCGGTTCTGACGAGTACCCACAACCTATGTCTTAGAGTTGAAATAAGGAAAAAATGAATACACCCGTAAACCAAAGTTTTATCTATATAAAGTGGGATTTACGTGGGTTTTCGTTTCACGAACTTATTAGCATGATGACTATCCCAGAAAATGGCCAAACGGCTGTCATTACGAAAACACAGTCTAGTGACATAAGGGCATTCATTATATCTCCTAAACGGCCATTTTTCTGATGAAATTTAGCGATATTTTTCTTATTTATACTGCAAACATAGGTTGCGGGTGCTCGTTAGAACCGCGTCAATAAGGCGGTTCTAACGAGTACCCACAACCTATGTTTCAATGAGGCGGTTCTAACGAGTACCCACAACCTTTGTTTTGGATCAGAAATAGAAAAATAATGTATTTCCCCGTAAACCCCAATTTTCTTTACATAAAGTGGGGCTAGGGATGTTCATTTCACGGACTTGTTAATCGCCTCAATGAGGCGGTTCTAGCGAGTACCCACAACCTATGTTTTGGATCGGAAATAAGAAAAATAATGTAAATCCCCGTTAACCCCAGTTTTCTCTACATAAAGTGGGGCTTAGAGGGTGTTGATTTCACGGACTTGTTAATCGCCTCAATGAGGCGGTTCCAGCGAGTCCCCACAGTCTATTTTTGGATCGGAAATAAGAAAAATAATGCATATCCCCGTAAACCCCAGTTTCTCTACATAAAGTGGGGTTTAGATGTGTGTTCATTTCGCGGACTTGTTAACCTTATGCAAACAAACACGTGTTTTAGTTTTTATCTATCTTCATATACTGAGGCGGTCATACTTGGCCATTATTACGATAAAACACCCGTGCGACATAGGTCATTTTTTCATATCCCAAAATGGCTACTTTCATGATGAAAATTCGCGACAGTTTTCTTATAAATACTGCAAACATAGGTTGTGGCTGCTCGTTAGAACCGCCTCAATGAGGTGGTTCTAACGAGTACCGACAACCTATGTTTTGGATATGAAATAAGAAAAATTATGTATATCCCCGTAAACCCCAGTTTTCTCTACAAAAAGTTGGGCTTAGAGGGGTGTTCATTTCACGGACTTGTTAATCGCCTCAATTAGGCGGCTCTAACGAGTACTCACAACCTATGTTTTGGATCGGAAATAAAAATAATGCATATCCCCGTAAACCCCAGTTTTCTGTACATAAAGTGGGGTTTAGAGGGGTGTTCATTTCACGGACTTGTTTACACCTAACAGTGTACTAGTTTTATGAAACCAGAAAAGCTAAATATGGGGCGCCTCAGCTCCAATGTCCCCACAGTTTTTCTATTTTTCCTTTTTTCTTGCTCAAAATTCAGAATGAGTTCTCTGAAAAGCACAAGCAACCAAAGATTGAATCATAAAAAGCAGGGAAAAATAGCATACACTTTCGTGGAGAAAATGCTTTTTAGAGCCTTGAAAAATCATTTGCATTCCTACGATAATTTCACTCAAGTGCAGTTTATGATATCTGCAACAAGATCTATCATTCGGGTTATTTTCTTATAATCTGATCTTATATTATTAATTAGGCGCTAAACGTTAATTGCTCTGAGGCACTTTCTGAGGATTAAAAGGCATTTATTCTTGATTATTGAGGACTATCATTTCATTACATAATATTATATAGCCCTCAGTGCTGCCAGAAGAGAAGTCCTCTGTCTTCAGCAGGTAAGGGGCCTTCTTGGGGAAAATCAATAATTTACTAACTGTTGACTAAAGTGTACATTATTGATTTTCCCCTTAAGTGCCTCAGTCAAGGGATTCAACAAGAGCTACTTACCACCCTATTAATGGCCACCTTTGATCTGCTATAGACAATATATCACAGGGGGTGGGGATGGGGGGGGGGGGCAATTAAACAATAATGAACACATGGTGTGTCCTACTGTTACAAGAATAAATGCCTTTAAAAGCAATATAAACACCCTTTGATGAAGCGCTAGTCTAGATCTTACATGGGTGTTCATGTATTATTGAATTCATTAAACGAGTTGAAGAGAAGGAATAAAGTGCGAGGCTTCGCCGAGCATTTTATCCTTTTCCTCAATCCGTTTAATGAAGTCAATAAAACGTTAGAATGAAGGCAATATTCTATTTATCACACGGCATTTAAAACGCATTAATTCATGAATTTTATAAAAGAAAAAAATCTGAATTCCGCCATTATAAAACGCGACCTCGTTTAGGACGTCGCAGGTGTAACATTACGCACAGTATCTAACTTGTTTGCATATTTAATCCACCAGTGGATTACTGGATTTTGAACAGTCCCAAAGGTGGCCTTTGACAAGAGGACACTGTATAGCGGAATTTCACTGTACTAGTAATAGTTCGTGGCTTTTTCTCAGTATCGTTTACCTTCTGTTTTGTCATTGCAATAGCACCCCACCCCCGCGCCCATGCTTGAAGAAATAGATGTGCTGCATGATGCTTCCACGCAGAGCTGAAACCGACCGCACACGAGTACTGGTTAACCGCTTAGAGGATATAAGCCTGCCCAGGCAAAGCGGTGCGTGTCTGACCGTCCATGCTAATAAAATTTATTGGTTTCATTGGGCGACAGGGCTTGAGGTGTCATTTCATCTCAATGTCGGTTAAAAGTCCCCACAAAATTGGAAGCAACATCGCAAAAAGACATATGCAGTGTTAATGGTGACGTTGAACTGGAATCAAACAAACAAACAATAACACGCCTGTTTGCACGATGCATTCTTTCTTATCGCCGGTATTTTTTTCTGATAAAAATTCATACTTATACTCGAGACATAGATTGCTGGTGCTCATTAAAAGTGGGATTTATAGTAGTGCTTATCGTAATGGAAACATCGGTGCAATCAGCTGGTAAATAAAAGTATCAGAAAGAATTGAATAAAAGTATCAGAAAGAATTGAATATTATCTGCCAAGCTACAATTTGTTGTTATGTTATGCTTTTGTTGAGTGCGTTATTGGTTGTATGTTTCTTGTATTGGTGACATAACTGACAATGATCTATAGTTATAGAGGGAGTGGAGACAGAGGGGATTCCATTATGATAACTCACCCGTGCATCATAGTGCATTGTTCACGTCTCCGAAATGGCTTTTTTCTGATGTAAATCTGTTATATTTTTTCTTACAAATGCTCAAAACATAGGTTGTGGGTACTCGTTAGAATCGACTCATTGAGGCGGTTCTAACGAGTACCCACGACCTATGTTTTGGAGCAGAAATAAGAAAAACATTGTATACCCCCGTAACCCCAAGCTTTCTCTATATGAATTGGGGGTTCAGGGTAGGGGGGTCTTCATTTCACGGACTTGTTCACGTAATGTGATCAATGTTTTTCCCCTTTTCTTTACTACTGTAAACCCAGAAGCATGTATTACTTTTAATGCAACTTCAAAAACAGTTTCTTTGAAATTTATCACAGAATACATCATCAAAAGTCTCTTAGAACACCTGTTTGCATTTGTTTTACGAACAGCTGAATATGCAAACAAAATATGCTGCAGAAAAGATGCACTGCGTTGATTCTGTTATCTAACAGCATGGCTGCACATGATATGCCCGCACAATTCAGCGAAAAGCTTCTATTCTGGTATTGTTAGAAAATATAATTTGTTGTTAATTGTTGTGATAGTTTATTTACACGAGTCCCACTTTGGCAGCCCTCGCCCATCAGGGCTTGAAGAAATATATGGACTGCATGTTGCTTCCACGCAGAGCTGAATCCGACCGCACACGAGTACTGGTAAAACCGCTTAGAGGATCTAAGCCTGCCCATGCAAAGCGGTGCGAGCCGGACCGCCCATGCTTATAAATCATATTGGTGTCATTGGGCGATAGGACTTGGGATGTCTTTTCATCTCAATGTCGGGTAAAAGTCCCACAAAATTGGAAGCAACGTCTCCAAAATAGCCTAAACAGTGTTGACGTAGACGTAAAACCTCAAATCAAACAAACCAAACAAAACAAAACAATCAGGTAAAATATGTTTTACTGTCCGTTCTAAAGCAGTTATTCTGTCGTGGTTGTAGTTTGTATTTTCATATGAATATTGCTAATACCTTATCATTTTGGATAGCCATTTGTCCATTTTGTGAGAAAATAACGTACTTTTGGCTTTCCGACTGTGAAGTTTTTCTTATAATGATGTAAATGTATGTTCGTGTTTCTCCTCTTTTGTAGTCTTGGATGGGCGGTTTCAGGTACCTATGTAGATTCCTGGACATTGCCATCACTTCTGTTTTTAGCTCACCTACCACGTAGTGACAAGGTGAGGAGCTTTTGTGGTCACTTTTTGTCCGTCGTCCGTCATCCGTGCGTCCGTCCGTAAACACTTTCTTGTCCGCACGATAGCATCTTCATTTATGATTTGATTTTAACCAGACTTGCACACAACTTGTACCACCATGAGATCTGGGTTTCTTTGTTGAACCAGCAATATCCTTTATGTGTTACGGAGTTACGGCCCCTGAAAGGGCAAAAATTGCCTATTTTGGTCTTGTCCGCACGATACCATCTTCATTTATGATTTGATTTTAACCAGACTTAAAATCGATTTAAGCCCCCCCAGTGGAATTCTTTCCACTGACCGCTCCAAGGCGGTTCTTCTGTGGCGGTTTATTTATGTTGTTGTTTGTTACTACTCACTATGTGTGTCGCTTGTGTCTTTTTTATTTTGGATGGCAATTTGGCTATTTTGTGGGAAAATAATTTTCCTTATGGCCATCCTTTGTTTAGGTTTCCATTATGGTCTGGTCGCTTCATGTTTGTGTTTCTTTCCCTTTGGGTTCTTTGATGGGTGGAGTAAGTTAATTGTATCGATTCCTGATCTTTGTTTTACTACTACTTTGCACACAACTTGTACCACCATGAGATCTGGGTTCCTTTCTTGAACCAGCCATATCTCATCACGTGTTACGGAGTTACGGCCCCTGAAAGGGCAAAATTGCCTATTTTGGTTATGTCCGCACGATAGCATCTTCACTTATGATTTGATTTTAACCAGACGTGCACACAACTTGTACCACCATGAGATCTGGGTTCCTTTTTTGAACCAGCCATATCCCATCATGTGTTACGGGGTTACGGCCCCTGAAAAGGCAATAATTGCCTATTTTGGTCGTGTCCGCACGATAGAATCTTCAATTATGATTTGATTTTAAGCAGACTTGCACACAACTTGTACCACCATGAGATCTAGGTTACTTTCTTGAATCAGCCATATCCCATCATGTGTTACGGAGTTACGGTCCCTGAAAATGCAAAACTTGCCTATTTTGGTCTTGTCCGCACGATAGCAACTTCATTTATGATTTGATTTTAACCAGACTTGCACACAACTTGTACCAGCATGAGATCTGGGTTCCTTTGTTGAACCAGCCATATCCCATCATGTATTTCGGAGTTACGGTCCCTGAAAGGGCAAAAAAATGCCTATTTTGGTCTTGTCTGCATAATAGCTGTTTCATTTATGATTTGATTTTAACTAAACTTGCACAAATTTTGTACCACCACAAAATATATCGGTCAAGTTTGAATATGGGTCATGTCGGGTCAAAAAGTAGGTCAGTAGGTCAAATCAGAAAAAACTTTGTGGAGACACTAGAGGCCACAGTTTTGGTCCGAACATCATCAAACTTGCCCAGAATGATCATCTTGACAATATCTCAGTCAAGTTCGAATATGGTAGTTGTCGGGTCGAAAAGTAGGTCAGTAGGTCAAACCATAGAAAAACCTTCTGAACACACAAGAGGCCACAATTTATGTCCAATCATCATCAATCTTGCTCAGAATGATCATCTTGATAATATCTTGGTCACGTTCGAATATGGGTCCTGTAAGGTCAAAAAGTAGGTCAGTAGGTAAAATCATAGAAAAACCTTGTGAACAGACTAGAGGCCACAGTTTTTGGTCCAATCATCATCAAACTTGCCCAGAATGATCATCTTGACAATATCTGAGTCAAGTTCGAATATGGGTCATGTCGGTTCAAAAAGTAGGTCAGTAGGTCAAATCAGAGAAAAACCTTCTGAACACACTAGAGGCCACGGTTTTGGGTCCATAATCATCAAACTTGCTCAGAATGATAGTCTTGATAATATCTTGGTCATGTTCGAAAATGGGTCCTGTCAGGTCAAAAAGTAGTTCAGTAGGTCAAATCATAGAAAAACCTTGTGAACACACTAGAGGCCACAGTTTTGGTCCAATCATCATCAAACTTTCCCAGAATGATCATCTTGACAATATCTGAGTCAAGTTCGAATATGGGTTATGTCGGTTCAAAAAGTAGGCCAATAGTTCAAATCAGAGAAAAACCTTGTGAACAGACTAGAGGCCACAGTTTTGGTCCGATCATCATAACACTTGCTCACAATGATCATCTTGATAATATCTTGGTCACGTTCGAATATGGGTCCTAACAGGCCAAACATCAATAGGTCAAACCAGAGAAAAACCTTCTGAACACACTAGAGGCCACATTTTTGGTCCAATCATCATCAAAATTGCTCAGAATGATAGTCTTGACAATATCTCGGTAAAGTTCGAATATGGGTATTGTCAGGTCAAAAAGTAGGTCAGTAGGTCAAATCATAGAAAAACCTTCTGAACACACTAGAGGTCACAGTTTAGGTCTGATCATCATCAAGCTTGCCCAGAATGATCATCTTGACAATATCTGAGTCAAGTTCGAATATGGGTCATGTCGGTCAAAAAGTAGGCCAGTAGATAAAAGCATAGAAAAACCCTCTGAACACACTAGAGGTCACAGTTTTGGTCCGATCATCATCAAACTTGCTCAAAATGATCAGTTGACAATATCTCAGTTAATTTCGAATAAGGGTCATATCTGGTCAGTAGGTCAGAGTGTTGAAAAACCTTGTGGACACACTAGAGACCCCAGTTTTGGTCCGATCATCATCAAACTTGTGCAGAACGATCATCTTGACAATATCTGGGTCAAGTTTGAATATGGGTCATGTCGGGTCAAAAAGTAGGCCAGCAGGTCAAATCATAGAAAAACGTTTTGAACACTCTAAGAGGCCACAGTTTTAGTCAAATCATCAAAAAACTTGCTAAGAATGACAATATCTCAGTTAAGTTCGAATATGGGTCATGTCAAATCAAAAAGTAGATCAGTAGGTTATGGTGTCATAACTTTTGAACCGTTCGCGATAGAGCCATCATCGTTGGCATGTAGGTTCCTTGTGACAAGGGCTTCCCACTCATATAAAGATTTGACCTGTGACGTTGACTTGGGACCTACTTTATCATAACTTTTGAACCATATGAGATAGAGCCTTCATATTTGGCATGTATGTTCCTTGTGACAAGGTTTTCTCAACCATTCAAAACTTTTGAGCCATGACCTTGACCTTTCACCTACTTTATCACAACTTTTGAAGCATTTAAGATACAGCCTTTATATTTGGCATATAGGTTCCTTCAAAGGAGTGAGTGTTTGAGTTTAAGTCTCACCAACAGCTAAGGTCATACAGTGATGGGACCTCTGTTTAAATACCAATCTGAAAGTCTGGAGAAGCCTAGGATTGATACTGCTATCCCTGATTTTCAAGGCAAGTAGCATGGCCACTTCACCATGAAGGTTTCTAAACTTCATTGAAATATTGTGTAATTGACCCTCTAGGAAAATAGCATAACGATTAACAAATGGCCACAAGAGCTAAATATAGAAAAACGTTGTAAATTTGCTTCAAATGCGAACTCCTTTTAAACCTTTGGGCCAATTGGATTTAAAACTTCACAGGAATGTTGCCTAGGTGACTCCCTACCAAAATAGTTAAAACTCATTCCACTCCAATGAACAAGATGGCTGCCAGAGCTAAAAATAAAAAAAAAATCTTCAAACAACAATTACTTCTGTACTCTTGGGCCAATTTCATTCAAACTTCGAAGTAATGTTGCTTAGATGACCCTCTACCAAAAAGGCTTAAACTATCCTGCACCGATGAACAAAATGGCCACCGGAGCTAAAATGGAAACATAATGTAAATTTGACTCAAATGTGAACCCCTCCTAAACCCTAAGGCCAATTTGATTCAAACTTCACAGGAATGTTGCCTAGGTTACTCCCTACCAAATAAGCTAAAATTACTCTGCTGATGAACAAGATGGCCACCATAGCTAAAAATGGAATGTACTCGAGACAGTGGCACACAGATGAGCGAACCCTCTTGTTTTTTTTTTTTTTTTTTTCATGTGTATGTCATTCGAAAACACGCCTATACAAATACACTGTAACCTTTATCGGCGGAAAATGAAAATTCTAAGATGAAAAATTGAAATATTTTTCTTATTGCTGCTCAAAATATAGACTTTGGGTACTCGTTAGAATCGCCTCCTCGAGGCGGTTCTAACGAGTATCCACAATCTATTTTTTAGACCAGAAATAAGAAAAATAAGGTAAACCTATGTAAACTACAGTTTTACTATATAAAATTGGGATTCAAGGGACTCAAAATTATATAGGCGTGTGTTCGTGATGTTTATCAATGTGTCATCTAATGTGCAAGTGCAATATTGCAGAATAATAAACAAAACAGCCACGGATTCCAATTAATGTCTGTTTTATTGTATTTTCCAAATGTTCACTTCAGTGTTGCAAGAAAAACTAACAAACTTTCATTTTTAATAATTTAAAAACTAAATGGTACAGATATTCTAAGTACATTAACGTTTACAGTAATTTCGCATTCCAGGTAAACTTTGTGAAACATCGTTGATGATGATGTTGATGAATATGATGATGATGATGATATTGCTTGTGGTTTTGTTTTCGTCCCTCGTTGATTATGATGATTTTACTTGTGGGTTTGTTCTAGTCCCTCGTTGATTTGAGACATGAATGTGTATATTAGATGTTTTATAAAAGAAATTAAGTGTGTTTTAACCAAAGATTATAACCATTAAAGGAACGACGGACCGAACACACTTGAAACCAATTTTATTCAGAATTGCGTTACATTGTCATACTAACTCGAATAACTGTCTCATGCCCAATCGCATTAAAGTGTCGTAAACAACTTTCTTGCACACCAGACAAGGAAATCCGTGATTTTACCCTGGGATAGAAATTTATGTTCTGACCCTGGTGTTCCGGCCAAATATCGAATATTCCCGCGTGTTTGATACATGTACTGTTTGAATACGACCTCATATGCGCCGTCGTTAAGGTTGCCGTCATGCACGTGACGTCACTGAACATTCCTGTAGTGTCATCACAATATGGTTGACGTTGGTAACCGAAGTGACTGCAGCATTAAAAATCCGAAATGGAAGGTGTGCCAGAAAAAAAATCATATATGGGTGTGAGGGATGGATAGAAAACTCCGTTCCTCGAGATCACTGTCCAAGCCTCGTGATGCCGGACAATGACCCTTAGGACGAATTTTCCATCCACCCCTCACACCCATATAAAATTCTTATAGTATCATAGTGGCATACACAAATGCATTACAGTGTCTTACATAATTCCAGTACAGTGTTATATGCAAATGCTAAGCAGTATCACATACAATTCTTATACGGTGACATACAAAATTACAATAGTGTCATATATAACTGAAATGAAGTGGCATAAATATAAGCCAATTATAGTGCTTTACAAACTTGGAACACGGTATTAAGTAGTTGTGTATGACACTGTAGTGCAATTATGTATTATATTGTATTGCAATTATGCACATGTATCAGACTGTAATGCAATTGTTTATTATAGGAATGAATTTCATTGTTGTGGATTTTATCGATGTGTAAACTCCGGCGAATCACTGACAAACTTAGCATGAAGGTAGAAGTGAAGGCAATGATCAGAAATCAATACAATTAACCCACATCTCCCATCAGAGACACCAAAGGGAAAGACACACAGACATGAAACAGCTAGACCCTAATGGAAACATCACTAGCGGAAAGCCAAAATGACATTTATTTTCCCACAAAATGGCCAGCTGGCTATCCAAAAACAAAATAACATAAGCGATACACACACTCAAAAGACAAACCATAACAAAATAATCCGAGACAGAAAAACCGCCTTGGAACGGTCAATGAAACGAATTCCACTGGGGCAGGGGGGGGGGGGATTAAATCCACAAAGTTATAATACATTCCTTATAATTCCAACTTTGTCATCGAAATGTTTAAAACTGCTAACAAAAATGTTAAGTTTTAGGAATTCTTTCGAAAGCGTAAGGACGAACTTACCAAAGGCCATGGCGGAATGATTATTCAGTTAGAAGCTGCCATCTTTGAAAGAAACCCAAGCGAAAAAAACAAACAATCAAGTTTTTAAATTCAGTTTATTTGTTTTCTAACATTTACTTTTTCAATAGTAAATCGAAAGCTGTTGATGTCGCTTCATAAACAATGACGTAAAGTGTGGGTTCTAAACGTGCTATTTGACTTCACGTTAAATAACTACCCTGTCGCTATGCGAAACAGATTTGATATTCTTGCTCGTGTAATTTACCAAAATATAAAACTTTAATTTGAACCAATCAAATCGATCGAAATGCACATAATGATGGAGAATTGGAATTATATAGATGATCTTACATGAGTGTTCATGTATTATTGAATTTATTAAACGAGTTGCGGAAAAGGGATTAAATGCGAGGCTGTGCCGAGCATTTTATCCTTTTTCCTCAACGAGTTTAATAAATTCAATAATGCATGCGCACGAATGCAAGATTCTATTTATCATATGACATTTAAAACGCATATTTATCGAGATTATTTTATAGAAATGTCAATATTCCGCCATTAGTAAACGCGACGTCGTTAAGGACGTCGTACATGTAACGTTACGGAACGTATCTAGCTAATTTGCATATTTAATCCACTAGTGGATAATCGAAAATATTACATGGCGTTATTACACTCTCAGACGCGACGTCATATGATAAATAATACTTTTTGTATTGCACCGAAATTCATTTGTATACGAGGGACATTTGGAAAGTATTAATGATTTCAAAGGTTTCGTGAATCTTTCAAACATGCATGAAAATATAACCTTTAATTACTTGACAGATTTAAAATTTGCACGATTTCATGCATGCAGTGCGCTAGACCATGTATTTGACACTTGGCGAAAATATGTTCGAAAATAGCAATGTTAAATTAGAAGAACATACGGTGTACTGCAAATTGCGCGCATTGCAACATTACGAAAACACGCCTATACAAATACATTGCCACCTTTAACGCCGAAAAAAAATGAAAATTTCATGATGAAAAGCTGTGATATTTTTCTTATTTCTCCTCCAAATATAGATTGTAGGCACTCGTTAGAACCGCCTCATCGAGGCGGTTCTAACGGGTACCCACAATCTATATTTTAGAGCAGAAATAAGAAAAATAGGGTTTACCCCTGTAAACCCCAGTTTTACTGTATAAAAGTGGGCTTCAAGGGGGTCAAAAATTATATAGGTGTGTTTTCCTGATGTATAACCTTAAGAAATCTGACCGATTTAAAATTTGCACTATTTTTTGCATGCAGTGCGCTAGACCATGTATTTGACACTTGGCGAAAATATGTCCGAAAATAGCAATGTAAAATTAGAAGAAAATAAGGTGTACCGCAAAGTGCGCGCATTGCGATACGTATGTCATTAGAGATCTAAGCCGATTTGGATAAATTCGTCAGCCGTTTTGCATATTTAAAGAAGTGCTTAAGCTTAAGAAGGTTTATGCTTGGTGAATAACATTCTTCGACACCTGAACAAAAGGGGACAAGGAAAGAAAATATCTCAGAATTTATAGCTTAATATAAGGATGTGGATCCCAGGAGACCCAAACAAAATTATAGTAACTGGAGGTAAAACGTAGCTGTAGTTTTAACCCGATTACAAAGAAAACAATAACGTTTGGTTAGGAGAAAATGGCGCATCGCGCGGAGAAATAAGACTTCGAGACATGTCATGTACGCTCTATTTTTTACTGCGATGGAATTATGGCCCGTACCAGTACCTGAGAACAAGAGTATCACAGGATTATTTTATAAAGAAACAATTCTTTCTGCTGTGGTGGATCACTATGTTGCGTGGCGCCCACGTGTAGGAGTGCCTGATCTTCATATTCTTAATAACACCCCTGCACACAGATAAGCCTTGGTGGGAGTTGAAAAATAAAACTTTATCACATCCTCAATACTGTCCAGACCATTCTCCCTGTGATTTCTGGCTCAACCCATATATTAAAACATGTCCGCGAGGACGTCGTTTTGAAAGCCGTCATGCCTTAATTAGTGCGTTTTTCAAGTGTATAAACAGTCACCAAGAGAACTTCAAAAATGCATTTTGAGTGGATAAAAAGACTGGAAAAGTGCGTGCAGGTCCGTGGAGAATACTTTTGAATACCTCCACTTTTATTTTGACGTACTCCACTAGATAGTTCTGACCAGATAAGCCTTATATTTACAAGCCGCACCCACTATTAATACTTTCCAAACGCCCCTCGTATGACTTACTTATGAACAGGCAAACAGTGCCCCAGTGTTTGTCAGTCTTACTTACATGTAACCGATAAAACAGACCCAGGGAGTTTCCTGGAGACTGTTTACCTGTATGCGTAACTCTCCGAACAGGTAAAGCGCCCCCTGGAAAGTCCTAGGACGATTTTAGTGTTCATTGAGATACCGCTGACAAGTTAAACAGTCCAACTGAGGTTCCTAGAGACTGATTATCTATTACTGAGGGTTCACTACATATGTAAAGACGCCCCAGCCCATCGGGTCTATGGGAAATAAATTGGGCTTCCACGCAGAGCTGAAGCTGACCACACATGAGTACTGGTAAAGCGCTTAGAAGGACTTAGCCTGACCAGGAAAAGCGGTATGAGTCAGATCGCCCATGCATGTAAGCATTCTAGTTTCATTGGGCGGCAGGGCTTGAGATGTCATTTCAGTCGGGTAAAAGTCCCGCTACATTGGAAGCAACGTCTTCAAAATGACGCAAATAGTGTTGTCGGTGAGTCCCGACGTTAAACCTCAATTCAAACAAACAAAACACAGATAGACAGTTCCTTATAGCTCCCTAGACAGTTTCAGACCCTCCTAGTGGCTCATTGAGCCGATAATCAGTCCCAGGGACCTTCTCTGTGGCTGTTATTTGTTTCTTAATATGTATCTGGTATCCTGAGGGTTCCTAGAGACTGTTCTGGAGCCTCCACAACAGACAAATAGTCGCGGGGATCTTCTAGGAGACATTTTCACCCGTGCGCGGAAATTTCCCGAGCAAGTAAACTGTCCCCGGATAGACCAAGAGGCAGTTTTAGCGTTTCCCTACACAGGTAAATCAGTCTCAAAGGGGTTCCTAGTGATTCTTTACTTGTTCTTGGTTGTTTACTGAACATGCAAACACTCCCTTATAGCTTCAAATAAACTATTTTATATCCTCGCATAAGTTTATAGTGTCCCGGTGGCTCCTAGTGACTATTTCAGAGCCTCCAGTTCCAGAAAAAAAACAGCACCGGGAACTTCTTTGCGCGTCTGACTGGTGATCAGGTGGGCGCGGGTTCGATACATACCAGGGTCTGCAACATTATTTCGTGGGAATTAATCATGAAATCTTTTCAACGGTCATTATCTCCCTTCCGCTGATTCAAGAAGGGTAGTTGTCAGTTTCCGGTGAAAGAATGTGCACTGTACTGGTTAATCCCTTACGTATAAAACCGCCCAGGAAAAGTGTGGATAGGTAAACTGACCGGCTCAAAAATGACCTTAATAGTGTTGACTGGGCCGTTAAACTCCAATTCAAACAATCAAACCAGAATACATGGATTTGAACAGAATTTTATCCCAGGCTAAAGCAACGGACTGTCTTATCTGGTGTTCAATAATGTCAGCTTCACAAGTGTATCATAATGGAAATTTTATGAAAATATTCGAATACCATTCTCATTGCAAAAACACGTTTATATCACTACATTGTAACCTTTAGCGCTGACAAAAATGAAAAATTTAAGATGAATAATTGTGATATTTACCTTATTTATGCTCAAAATATAGATTGTGGGTACTCGTGAGAACCGCCTCATCGAGGCGGTTCTAACGAGTACCCACAATCTATACTATACTGCATAAATAAGAAAAATAAGGTTTACCACTGTAAACCCCGATTTTACCACATAAAAGTGGGGTTCAAGGGTTCAACATTATATAGGCGTGATTTCGTGATGTGAAGTACAATTATCGAAGTAATACATAACAAAAATATTCGTAGGATAAAACAATCTTGCTGCATCTATGAAAACACTTAAAAGCTTTTGTTGCAACAATCATTTTGACAGCTTTGTTCTTCTTTAATGAGACGTTACTAAAACGTTAGACGTGTCATTGCAGATAGACGCATTGTGTGCTTGAAAGCTGTATTATTTATTTCCGTCAATATTCTGTCTATGGTTCTAATAGGCTGTCGCAGCGAATTACCCCCTCTAGGGTGTCATTTGTGGTTGTTACTAAAATTAAGAAATAGATCAGCTCTGGCACACTGAAAAGTTTTAGTAAATCGACCGTAAAGGATAAAAACAAGAGAGCGTTGCTCAACACAAGTAATATGCAACTCTGCTTTAATCTTCCAGAAAAACTGTTATTAATTACTCAACAATTCAACTAGATCTGATTTCGATTTGAACACACTAAAAGTCGCCAAACATTCTTGTGTTTCCTTCAAATTCTTCCTAAGTTAGCTATTTTTGTAGCAAAATTGAAATGAGAAACGATCAGGGATCCCAAATCTTCCCCACAATATCGCTAGGGAAAGAAGTCGAAACATGGACTGACTACAGTATACAAAACTGGCCACCAGCAAACAGAGCAAGCACAATATTGACTGCAACACATGCAATTAAGTCGACTGGTAGCATTTTTGATAAGCGAAATAAAGTTTCAATGCCTCTCGTCAAAGAATGTACGATTGACGTCATAAAACGGTGGATCTTATGACGTCTCGCGTCAAGCTTTTATTGTAGAATAAATCACACCTATATCATATAGCCGCGCTGTCTTAGATTCTTGTTAAAACGCTTCTATCAAAAGAGAATGTTTAAAGAGTGTTGGCAAAACGCTCAAACAATATTTATGTCTTGTGTTTTGAGTAAATATCTTTATCATATGACGTCGCGTCTGAGAGTGTAATAACGCCATGTAATATTTTCGATAATCCACTAGTGGATTAAATATGCAAATTAGCTAGGTACGTCCCGTAACGTTACATTAGACGTCCTTAACGACGTCGCGTATACTAATGGCGGAATATTGACATTTTTGTAAACAATCGTGAATAAATGCGTTTTAAATGTCATATGATAAATAGAATCTTGCATTCGTGCTCATATATTATTGAATTTATTAAACTCGTTGAGGAAAAGGGATAAAATGCTCGGCAAAGCCTCGCATTTTATCCCTTTTCCTCAACTCGTTTAATAAATTCAATAATACATGAGCACTCATGTAAGATCTTCTATTTAATAAATATGTTCTCTTGATTCCATTATAAAAATACGTTTTAAGCGCTGTGCTTTACAGATAAGATAACGGTGTAACATTATCTAATGTGAAAACTCAATGAAGACGAAGACAAAATCTGAAATGAACCTAATTTTGCAACCTTGCTTAAAGGTGCATTATTGAGCTACCAGGTCTCAATTTTTTTTTTCTGGTTTTTTATCTTCAATTCATACTCCTTTGTCATGTGTACACTTTTGGAGCCAAATACAGCTTCAGAACTTTGTGAAAATGGTGGTTTTCATTTGTGTTTACCCTTCGCTCTGAACATGTGTTCGGAATTTCTGTTCTAAAAATAAATCTGTCACTTTACACATACATGGCGACAGTATCGTCTCTGAGTGTCGTTACTTATGGCATGGTATTCAGTGTCATATTTTTTTTTCCGATTCAGGCATGGCCTAAGCAAACAAGGCCAAAAATGAACGTCGCATAACGTCATATATGGGGATTCTATTTTTGTCACGAACTAAAAA
The DNA here is from genome assembly GCA_963580285.1 of Lucinisca nassula. NCBI lineage: Eukaryota > Metazoa > Mollusca > Bivalvia > Lucinida > Lucinidae > Lucinisca > Lucinisca nassula. The sequence goes on from OY757026.1 coordinate 11,034,879, forward strand.
TAGATCTAACTAGTGTTCGAAACCTAGTTAGGGAATCCCTCTCAAACTCGTTTACCTGTCATCATAATTTTTCGCATTTTTGCATAAAATGCATTCATTTGTATTGTTTTAAAGAAAAATACCGGCTATATGTATTTTATTTTTTGAAGCATTTTTTTTACCGATAGCTCAATAATGCACCTTTAAAAACAGGCATTCATTAATGCTAGTCGTATCTGAATACACAAGAAATGCTTATCACGAACACACGCCTATATAATTCGGACCCCCTTGGACACCACTTTTATATAGTAAAACTGGGGTTTACAGGGGTAAACCTTATCTTTCTTATTTCTGATCTAAAATATAGATTGTGGGCACTCGTTAGAACCGCCTCGATGAGGCGGTTCTTACGAGTGTCCACAATCTATATTTTGAGCAGAAATAAGAAAAATATCACAATTTTTCATGTTAAATATTTCACTTTTTCGGCGACAACGGTTACAACGAATTTGTATAGGCGGTTTCTAAGGTGTACTCACAATCTATATTTTGAGAAGAAATAAGGGAAATATCACAATTTTTCATCCTAAAACTTGAGTGTTTTTTCGGCTTAAAATTTACAATGGATTTGTATAGGCGTGATTTCGTAATGTAATCGAGGACCGTTGTTTCTTGAGGCGCACCTTGCGATGCGCATCTGCGCTTTTTTTTTTTTTTTTTTTTTCAGTGAAAAAGATCCTAGTCAGCAACACCGTAGCTTGAAACACCTAAGCATTATCAGAATAACGGAAGAGCTCTAATTAGTTTGCAAAACTGACATACAGTCCATCACGAAAACGCGCCTATATAATTTTGACCGCCTTGAACCCCACTTTTATATAGTAAAACTGGGGTTTGCAGGGGTAAACGTTATTTTTCTTATTTCTGATCTAAAATAAAGATTGTGGGCACTCGTTAGAACCGCCTCGTAGAGGGCGGTTCTAGCCTGTACTCACAATCTATATTTGAGCAGAAATAAGAAAAATATCAATTTTTTTCATGTTAACTTTTTCACTTTTTCGGTGATAACGGTTGCAATGAATTTGTATAGGCGGTTTCTAACGTGTACTCACCATCTATATTTTGATCAGAAATAAGCCTTCGGGAAATATCACAATTTTTCATCCTAAAACTTAAGTAGTTTTTTTTTTTCGGCATAAAAATTATAATGTATTTGTTCGTATAGGCGTGATTTCGTAAATAATGTAATCGAGGTTCGTTGATTCTTGAGGCACGCCTTGCGATGCGCAGCTGCGCTTTTTTTTTTTTTTTTTTTTTCAATTTTATTTACAGTGAAATAGATTCTAGTCAGCAGTGCCGTAACTTGAAACACCTAGGAATTATCAGAATAATGGAAGAGCTCTTACTGGCATGCAGTCGATGTGTTCTGTTTTGGGCGTTTCTGATAAAGAAAGTGAAAGAAGCAACAACTGATTACGAAACCAATTATTTTCATTGATTACACATTACAGTGGGTGTGATAAGGATACGACAGATTGCATTTAGCAATTATAGGAATACGATCAACAATTATGTCAGTCAGTGCAAAACATCAGGCCTATGAGTTGCCGTTTTACTATAAATCCCCAATTTTTGATATCACAAATTCGATTTGGTGATATCGCAAATTTATCTTTATTTAGTGATATCACAAAATCTATTTTGTGATATCACTAATTCGAATATGTGATATCACTAAATAGATATGAATTTGTGATATTACTAAATCGATTTTGTGATTTCACAAATTCATTTTTTCTTTTTGAATTCTTGGAATAACGAGGCCAACGTTGGGCCGACATCGATAAACACATCGTATCTGTAAGCCTGCCGTTGGACGCTTGACGTTGGCCTGCGGCCAGTTGTTCAAACCTAACCACATCGTTTGTTAACATATCGTTAAAATTTGGATCATTAAATATGGAAAATATGCTACATATTTTGCTGAAAAAAATTGAGCAACTTTTGCAGATGCAAAAGCTGCTCACATTTTTTTATCAGCAAAATTACCAAAATTTTCGATATTGTACTTGCTAGAAGAGTTAACAATATGACCACTAACGTGCTCGTTAGGCTAACGATGCTTTGAACAACTGGCCCCAGATGTTTGTTGTCATTGACCGCATGACGTTTGGACACTTCACATCTTAACGATGATCGCCTGACTGGGATACGTTATTTGTTTGTTGTGTGTGTGTGTGTGTGTGTGTGTGTGTGTGTGTGTGTGTGTGTGTGTGTGTGTGTGTGTGTGTGTGTGTGTGTGTGTGTGTGTTGTTTTTGTTTGTTTGTGTATTTATATATTTATTGTTTTTTGTTTGTTTTCTTTTTGCGTCCATGGCACTCGGTCTAGTTTTTTCTAAAGTGATCTTGCAATGGCTGCTTTATTCTTACATGTACATGCAGCTTGTCGTTTCTACCCTGACTAAAATACATGGACGAATTGTTAACCACGTCTTTTCGAACTCAGTTTTGAGTCACTTTGGCAATCTTATACATGTAACACATGTTAATAATTTGATTAGGTCATGATGTTAATTTATTTTGGGACTGCATGTTGTGCATTCTCATACAGGTTTGTTCGTTAGTTCCTAGAAACAGACTTTTATGACTGCAGATACAAATATGCTAAGGATAAAAATGTCTTAATTTTTCCTGTGAGGCGATTCTAATGACTACATACAACTTTATAGAAGGTTGAAATGCTAAGTAGAAGTAAAACAAAGATCAGGAATTGATACAATTAACTAACTCCACCCATAAAAGACACCAAAGGGAAAGAAATACAAACATTAAGCGACCAGACCATAATGGAAACCTAAACAAAGGAAGGCCATAAGGACAGTTACTTTCCCACAAAATGGCCATATGGCCATCCAAAATTAAAAGACACAAGTGATACACACAGAAAGTAACAAACAACAACATAAATAAATCGCCACAGAAGAGCCGCCTTGGAACGGTCAGTGGAAGATTTCCACTGGGGGGCTTAAATCGATTTTACGTGGCCACAATCCTCGCCCTTACTTCCGTCGCGATTTAGACAAATAATAATTATTTGTTCAGTCCGCATGAAGGCCTCCTAACTCATCAGTGCAACATCTCCGTGAACACAAAAATCAAAGAACCACAGAGGTGAGACAACGGTGAGGACTCGACAGCAAGAAACCACAGAAATGCTGGAGCAAAAGAAAACCAACAGTTAGACTCCGATGAGCCCGACCAGAGACAGAGCATCAGGCACCAACCAACATTATCTCTCTAATTCTCAATAAGCCTCAATAGGCCTGACCCACCGGCGTGCAATTAAAGAGGGAAGCAAAGTTGCCAACCGTGATTGGGTTAACTACCATGCATGCAGTCTAGATTGACTGACCCATTTTTATATAGTAAAACTGGGGTTTTGTTTGTTTGAATTGGGGTTTAACGTTAGAGGGGTTAACCTTATTTTTCTTATTTCTGCTCTAAAATATAGAATGTGGGTACTCGTTAGAACCGCCTTGATGAGGCGGTTCTAACGTGTACCAACAATCTATATTTTGAGCAGAAATAAGAAAAATGTCACAAGTTTTTCATCTTAAATTTCTTGTTTTTACAGCGGTATAATTTACAGTGTATTCGTGTAGGCGTGTTTTCGTAATGACATTTTAATGAAATCGTACACTGTTTTTCTGAGATCCTCCCACAATCAGACTTTTGCACTGACATTAACTACATCTACCAAGACAGATACGAAAGCCCCAGGAGGAAATTAGGCCATGTGCTTATTTTCATAATCATCAAGCAGCAATAAAAATGCTAATGCTTCCTGACGGAGTCCATGAAAACTGTCTTGTTCTCACATATGTCCATGATCATTAGATGACCGAGCATCAGGCTTATTAGCAATGGTTTCCGATGTCGAACAGTTTGACAGCTGATGCCAGCCTTGCTATGTACTTTATCGTTATAGGAAATTATTACTCCGCAACTGGACAATGACAGTCATTCACTAATACGGGCATTCAGATCCTTAGATGTAAATTGATACCGAATTAGATAGAATAGTAAATAGGAGCTGCATTTTTGTTTGTTTGTTTGATTTGAGATTTATCGTATATGTCATCTGGTGACGTTGCTTTCAACTTTGTGGGACTTTTATCCGACATTGAGATGAATTGACATCTTAAGCCCTGCCGCCAAATGAAACCAATAGATGCATTGACGAGCCGACTCGCACCACTCTTCCTGGGCAGGCTTAGAACATCTAAGCAGTTTACCAATACTCATGTGCGATGGGTTTCAGCTCTGCGTGGAAGCACCATGAAGCCAAATCTTTTTCTTCAAGCCCCGATGGGCGGGGGCCTAAGAGCTGCATTCTGATGTGGGGAGTGCTTAAAGGTCACTTTAAGATCCCTGTTACACGATGTTATATTTGAATAATCATAGATCTCTGATTTATCAGCTTGTCCAATTTTTTTTTTTATTTTTTTTTTTTGGTGGGGGGGGGGGGGGGTATTCTGACTTTTCAATGCAGCACGGGATAAAATTTTGGTGTCCGAACACCCTCCATTGACATCATTTGCAGGGATGAATGTCATTAAGTGCACCGTCCTTCGGGTCGGGACGTTATATGGAAGTCCCCTGTGCAGGGGGAGTCATTCCCTGTGCAGGTTAAAGATCCCTTCCGTAATTACATCAATACTGTGTAGGTTTTCATCCTGCAAAAAGAAGTGAAGGCAATTATCAGGAATCGATACAATTAACCCACAGCTCACATCTGAGACACCAAAGGGAAAGAAGCACAGACATGAAACAACTAGACCGTAATGGAAACATCAATGGCGGAAAGCCAAACGGACAGTTACTTTTCCACAAAATGGCCAATTGCCTATCCAAAACAAGATAATATTAGCGATACACACACTCAAAGACAAACCACAACAAAAATAAACCGCGATAGAAGAACCGCCTTGGAACGGTCAGTGAAAAGAATTCCACTGGGTGGGGTGGGGGGTAGGGTGTTAAATCGATTTTACGTTGCCACAATCCTCGCCCTTATTTCCGTCGCGATTTAGACAAATAATTTGTTCAGTCCGCATGAAGGCCTTCATTGCCTCCACTTCTATTCGCCTAACTCGTCAGTGCAATATCTCCGTGAACCTGGTGTATATATAATGTACACCGTTTGTGTCCCCTTCTTTCAGGCGAAATTGAAGAAAGAAAGAAAGCATATGACTGCTAACACTTTTTACTGATTCAGACTTTACATATATGCACTGAATATTTATTATATACATACAGAGACATTGTTTGAAAAATAAATCTACCAGAAATAATAAATAACCACATTTAAACTTTGTAATGAAAAGCGGTTAGGAGTTGTGCCAAACACCAAACATAGAAAACCAGTAACACGGCAAAAAGGGCCATGCCAAAGATAGACACCTAAACAGAAGTGAAGGCAATGATCAGGAATCGATACAATAAACCCACAGCTCCCATCAGAGACACCAAAGGGAAAGAAACACAAATATGAAACAACAGACCCTAATAGAAACATCAATAGCGGATAGCCAAAAGGACAGCTACTTTCCCACAAAATGGCCAATTTGCTATACAAAATAAAATAAGCGATACACACAGTCAAAGACAAACCATAACAAAACATAAGCCGCGACAGAACAAACGCCAGAACTGCCTTGGAACGGTCAGTGAAACGAGTTCCACTGGGGGTGGGAGTGTGTGTGTGTGGCCGGGGGTGGGAGTTGGGAGGCATAAATCGATTTTACGTGGCCACAATTCTCGCCCTAATTCCGTCGCGATATAGACAAATATTTTTTAAGTCCGCATGAAGGCCTCCTAACTCATCAGTGCAACATCACCGAGAACACAAAAGTCAAACAAACACAGAGATGAAACAAAAGGCTTGTGTCTAGCAGTTTGGCTCGTGTCTGCAACGCTTTTGTCGGCTAACAAAAAAAGCGTCACTATATATCCATGATTAGCGTCCATGAGGAAGACATAATATTGAACAACCACCCTCTTTTGAAAGAAAATTATCACTGCTTCTAGCAGCCTTGGCTAGGTCTGCAACTCTCTTGTCGGCTCATATAATATGCTTCTTCATTACGATAAAACACCCGTGCGACATTGTGCATTTTTTCACATCTCCGAAATGGATACCTGTCTGATTAAAATCCTTGATATTTTTTTCTTACTGATTATAGAAACATAGAGTTTGGGTGCTCGTTAGAACCGCCTATCTGAGGCGGTTCTAACGGGTACCCACGACTTTTGTCTTGGAGCAGAAATTATTTATAGCAATAATATATTCCCCATAAACCGCAGTTTTCTCTATATAAAGATGGGTACAGGGGCTGTTCATGTCTCGTACTTGGTCAAGTGATGTTAATATTCGTGAAAATCCAGATGAATAGATCTACTGAGAATAATTTTATTTCATCATATTGCGAAAACACGCCTATAGAAATACAGTGTAAATTGTACCGCAATAAAAAGGAAAATTGTAAGATGAAAAATTGTGATATTTTTCTTATTTCTGCTCAAAATATACATTTTGGGTACACGTTAGAACTGCCTCATCGTGGCGGTTCAAAAGGGTACCCACAATATATATTTGAGAGCAAAAATAAGAAAAATAAGGTTTACCCCCTTTAAACCCCAGTTTTACCATATAAAAGTGGGGTTCAAGGGGGTAAAAGCTATATAGGCGTGTTTGCGTGATGATCTAATAAATGGTATGGGTACTATGAGAATCGCTTCTCAGTGAGACGATTCTTACAAGAAGTAGAGAATATATACTTTTTGAAATGAATACCAAAAATATGTCATCAAGTGCGATGAAAAGGTCAGAATTTTCAACAAGGGAATACACACAATTATTATATACTAAAAAAAAACAACACTATTTTCGATAAATACCTAAACTCTTCCATCTCGGGTTTTGTAAAAACTCAAAGTATTGCTATCCTGCTGCTGGTCATGTAATTACTGGCAATTTGAAAATTATTCCTGATTATAGGATAAGGAATATAATTTCTAAAGGACCGAAATATCGGTTTCCTTCTAAAATTGATTTCAGTAAATGTAGAGATGAAATCGCTGCTTCCTTGAATGAATTCGGTAATCGATGGTGTAAGCGAGAGTATGTTGAGCATAAAGCCCTTAAGGACTGGAAACTTAGCATTTTAAAACTAGTGAATAAACGCATTTCTTTCTATTCTCAAAATACTAACTTATTACCTCCTAAGCCCAAGACGTCTTTACGTCATCTTAAACTAGGTATTCAAGAATTTCATAAGAAGTTTGTTTTGGCCCCTGCAGACAAGGCCGCTAACAACGTCGTCGTTGTGTGACGGCTCCACTATGTTAACACGCTTAAGCAGGAGCTTGGTGGTACTAAGGCCTATGAACTTCAGCCTTTAGCTGAAGAGAGAGCTATAGTAGATAAACATGTTTGTCTTTCAGCCACCAAGTTTGCTGTGTGTGTTAACGAAGGCCAAGACAAGCTTCCTACGCTATACTGGTTACCAAAACTTCATAAAAAACCTTACAAAGCACGGTTTATTGCAAATTCTAGCTCTTGCACTACCACTGAACTTTCTAAATTATTAACTTCCTGTCTTACTGCTATTTAAACGCATGTAATTAAATATTGTGATAAAGTCTTTGAAAGATCAGGAAGAAATCTGTTTTGGTCTATAAAAAATTCGAATGAGGTTTTAAATAAATTGAAATCTAGACATTTTCGTGCTTCTAGTCTGTCTACCTACGATTTTTCCACTCTTTACACTACACTTCCTCATAATCTTATAAAAGAAAAGCTTAATGATTTAATTGAATGGGCTTTTGACAGAGAAGATTCTCTCTATCTTGCATGTAATGTCAGAAATGCATTTTTCACTTCTAAAGAGCATAAGAATTATACACTTTGGTCATGTCAGAAAGTGTGTGATGCCCTCACCTTTCTACTTGACAATATTTATATTAGATTCGGTACTAAGTTATTTAGACAAATTGTGGGTATTCCGATGGGTACTAATTGCGCACCTCTTGTGGCTGATCTGTTCTTGTATTGTTATGAAAGAGACTTCATTTTGTCGCTTTCCATTGATAACCAATCTGAAATTATTGAAGCTTTTAGCTCTACTTCTAGATATTTAGATGATTTATTAAATATTGATAATACCTATTTTGATGGTTTGATCAGTCAGATTTACCCCCTAGAACTTCAGTTAAATAAAGCAAATTCTTCTGATACCGAGGCCCCGTTTTTGGATTTACATCTATCTATTGTAGATGGATTTGTTTCGTGCAAAATTTATGATAAACGCGATGATTTTGATTTTGAGATTGTAAATTTTCCTTTTTTGGATGGTGATGTTCCTCGTGCGCCATCCTATGGCGTTTATATTTCGCAATTAATTCGATTTGCTAGAGTGTGTAGTCATGTTACTGACTTCAACACTCGTAATAAATTATTAACGGCTAAACTCCTTAATCAGGGTTATCGGTACCATAAACTACGCAAAGCCTTTTCAAAATTTTATAGACGCCATTCTGATTTAATTTCAAAATTCAATATTGGACTTAAATCTCTTCTGCAACAAGGTCTATCGGAACCCGAATTTTATGGTGACTTAGTATATAAATTCAGAAAAATATATAACCGCAATGACTTCAGCACCCAATTTCGTAAAATCATTCTTCGATATAAAAAGATTGGGTACAACATGGATATTATACGACAGACTGCATGCATGGTAGTTAAACCAATCACGGTTGGCAACTTTGCTTCCCTCTTTAATTGCACGCCGGTGGGTCAGGCCTCAGATTCTATGACGGCTCCAACGTAAAGGCTTATTGAAAATTAGAGAAATAATGTTGGTTGGTGCCTGATGCTCTGTCTCTGGTCGGGCTCATCGGAGTCTAACTGTTGGTTTTCTTTTGCTCCAGCATTTCTGTGGTTTCTTGCTGTCGAGTCCTCACCGTTGTCTCACCTCCGTGGTTCTTTGATTTTTGTGTTCACGGAGATGTTGCACTGATGAGTTAGGAGGCCTTCATGCGGACTGAACAAATTATTTGTCTAAATCGCGACGGAAGTAAGGGCGAGGATTGTGGCCGCGTAAAATCGATTTAAGCCCCCCAGTGGAAATCTTCCACTGACCGTTCCAAGGCGGCTCTTCTGTGGCGATTTATTATTGTTGTTGTTTGTTACTTGCTGTGTGTGTCGCTTGTGTCTTTGGGTTTTGCATGGCCATATGGCCATTTTGTGGGAAAGTAACTGTCCTTATGGCCTTCCTTTGTTTAGGTTTCCATTATGGTCTGGTCGCCTAATGTTTGTATTTCTTTCCCTTTGGTGTCTTTTATGGGTGGAGTAAGTTAATTGTATCAATTCCTGATCTTTGTTTTACTTCTACTTTGATAACATTAGAGTTTTCACTCGTGCTTCGAACTCGTAAACACTCTTATGTTTTGAACACACTCGATGAAACATTTTTGATATTCATCTCAGAAAAGTAAATTTCCTCTATGTATGGCAAAAAAAGGTTATTTTTCTGATGAAACGTTTTGCAATGCCCTAAACTTAGGCTGTGGTGCTCAGTGAGGCGGTTCTACTGAGTCTTCACAACCTTTCAGAGGCTGAGATAAGAAAACAAATATGAATATCCGTGTAAACTCTATATAAAGTGGGGTTTATATTGGCTGTTAATTACTTATTACTTGTTAAAGAGATTGTAAACAGTATAACAGCCGCCAGTACTGCTTATGGAATCACAGTTAAACCGAATTCTCCTTTGTTTTAAATTGGACATTTTACAGTTTTACTAAACTAATCTACATTCGAAGAGCACGTGACTCATGCAATTATCTGTCGTTAACGAATCTACATGGAAATGTTCGAACAGAGTAAGAAGCATACTCTTTGCTTCACTATAACATTTAAACATACATGTTTCCCTTGAGATATCACATTGATTGAATTAGGGACAAACCGTCTAGTGTTTTGAATGTGTAAATACATGATGAAACTGAAGGAAAATTATTTTTTTAGTACTGAGAATGTAAATGTAAAAATACAATATGGAATGACCACTAGTGTAAGATCCTCTATTTATCACATGACGTCGTTGATAAGCAGTGGATAACGTCGTGTAATAAAAATCGTCTGACCACACGCGTAATAACACTTTGGCGGAATTAAGTAACGTCATGCCTACGTCCTTGTCAACAATGTACTTTTGCGCAAAAAATGTCGAATTCAAAGGCGATACAATACAATTTAATATGGTCAAACGATCAACAGAATATTATACTCATTTTCATTTCATATGGAATTTATGAAACCCGCCAAAGGCTCGTTTCATAAATATCATATGGAATGACCACTCGTGCAAGATCCTCTTTGTATCAATAAATTCGCTGTTATTTAGTGGATAACGTCATGCCATAAATATATTTGACCACAACTGTAATAATGTTTGCTTAATGTCGGTCAACGTCGAGATGCTGTCCCTGACGACATTGTATTTTCTATTGAACTTATTCGACAATAAATGTGTTCTATGAAAGGGTTATACTTCGGAAGCAAGGAATAAAATAGACGCGAAGGCAATGGTCAGGATTCGATACAAATAACCCACAGCTCCCAACAGAGACACCAAAGGGAAAGACACTGAAACATGAAATAACTAGACCCTAATGAAACACCATTATCGGAAAGCCAAACGGATAGTCACTTTTCCCCCCAAAATGGCAATTGTCCACCAAAAACAAAGAAAAAATATATGCGATACACACACTCAAAGACTTATCATAATAAAAATAAAACGCGACAGAAGAACCGGTTCGGAACGGTCAGTGTTACGAATTCCACTGTGGGGCTTAAATCGATTTTACTCGGCCGCAATCCTCGCCCTTCCGTCGCGATTTAGACAAATAATTTGTTCAATTCGCATGAAGACCTCCTAACTCATCAATGCAATATCTCCGAGAACAAACAAATCAAACAACCACAGAGATGAAACAACGGCGAGGAATCGATAGCAAGATCACACTGAAATGTTGTAGCAAAAGAAAACCAACAGTTTGACTCCGATGGGCCAAACCAGAGACAGAGCATCAGGCACCAACCAGCATTACATCAAATTAAATTCTCTCTACTTCTCAGTAAGCCTTTATGCAGAAACCGTCAAAGAATCTGAGGCCTCGCCCACCGGGTTATAATTAAAGAGGGAAGCAATGCTGTGACATCAACCGTGTTCGGGTCAACTAACATGCATGCAGTCTGCCTGTTGAACCCAACCTTTTTATATCGAAGATTTTGCAAAATTGAGTGCTAAAATCATTGCAATTATATATTTTTCTGAATTTATATACTAAGTCACCATAAAATTCGGGTTCCGATAGACCTTGTTGCAGAAAAGATTTAAGTCCAACGTTGAACTTTGAAATTAAATCGGAATGACGTCTATAAGATTTTGGAAAGGCTAGTTTATGATACCGATAACCCTGATTAAGAAGTTGAGCTGTTGACAGTTAGTTTATTACGGGTTTATTACTCTGGCAAATCGAATTAAGTGTGAAATATAAACGCCATAGGATGCCACACGAGGAACATCATTATCCTAGAAAGGAAAATGTACAGTGAATGTTTGAGTTTACGTTTCTCCAACAGCTAAGGTCATACGGAGACGGAACCGCGGTTTAAATCCGAAAGTCTGGAGAATAGTAGAAGTAAAACAAAGATCAGGAATTGATACAATTAACTTACTCCATCCATAAAAGACACCAAAGGGAAAGAAATACAAACATTAAGCGACCAGACCATAATGGAAACCTAAACAAAGGAAGGCCAATGGACAGTTACTTTCCCGTGACCGATCCTGCGATCCCTGGTTTACAAAATAAAAGCAATGATCAGGAATCGATACAATTAAGCCGCCATCAGAGACACCAAAGGGAAAGAAACACAAACATGAAACAACAGACTCTAATGGAAACATCAATAGCGGAAAGCCAAAAGGACAGTTATTTTCCAAAAAAAATTGCCAATGGGCTATCCAAAATAAAATAATATAAGCGACACAAACACCCAAAGACAAAACATATCAACAATAAACCGCGACAGAAGAACCGCCTTGGAACGGTCAACGGAAACGAATAGCGAGACGAGTAGCATAAACAAGGCGAGTAGCATAAACAAGGCGAGTAGCATAACCACTACACCACGGAGGCTTCAAGGAAAATGTCCAAACTCAAATCAAAATCATTGCGTTTATTATAAATTTTGCAGGAAACAACCCCATCTACAATTGGTAGGTGTAAATCTAAAAACGGGACCTCGGTATCAGAAGACACTGCTTTACTTAAGTGAATTTCTGGTGCTAAATTTGACTAATCAAACCATCGAAATAGGTGTTGTCAATATTTAATATATTATCCAAATATCTAGAAGTCGAGCTAAAGGCTTCAATGATTTCAGATTGGTTTTCAGCGGAAAGCGACATCATGAAGTCTCTTTCATTACAAAACAAGAACAGATCAGCCACAAGGGGTGCGCAATTCGCACCCATCGAAATACCCACAACTTGTCTAAATAAAAGTGAAGGCAAATCTTATGTAAATATTGTCAAGTAGAAAGGTGAGACTTTCAAACACTTTCTGACTTTCTGACATAACCATAAATTATAATTTGTATGCTCTTTAGACGTGAAAAAAGCATTTCTTACATTACATGAAAGATAGGGGTCCTGCCTATGAAATATCCATTCAAATAAATCCTTAAGTTTGTTTTCTTTTATAAGATTATGAGGAAGTGTTGTGATTTGTTTGTTTGTTTGTTTGTTTGTTTGTTTGTTTGTTTGAGGTTTAACGTCCCCGTCAACACTGTAAAGGTCATTTTGGAGACATTGCTTCTAATTTTATGGGACTTTTACCCGACATTGAGATGAAATGACATCTCAAGCCCTATCGCCCATTGAAACCAATAGGGTTTATTAGCATGGACGGTCGGCCTCGCACCGCGGTTCCTGGACAAGACAAGCTTCCTACGTTATACTGGTTACCAAAACTTCATAAAAGACCTTACAAAGCACGGTTTATTGCAAATTCTAGCTCTTGCACTACCACTGAACTTTCTAAATTATTAACTTCCTGTCTTACTGCTATTAAAAAGCATGTAATTAAATATTGTGATAAAGTCTTTGAAAGATCAGGTAGAAATCTGTTTTGGTCTATAAAAAAATCGAATGAGGTTTTAAATAAATTGAAATCCAGACATTTTCGTGCTTCAAGTCTGTCTACTTACGATTTTTCCACTCTTTACACTACACTTCCTCATAATCTTATAAAAGAAAAGCTTAATGATTTAATTGAATGGGCTTTTCACAGAGAAGATGAAAATTATTGAAGCTTTTAGCTCCACTTCTAGATCTTTAGATGATTTATTAAATTTTGATAATACCTATTTCGATGGTTTGATCAGTCAGATTTACCCCCCAGAACTTCAGTTAAATAAAGCAAATTCTTCTGATACCGAGGCCCCGTTTTTGGATTTACATCTATCTATTGTTGATGGATTTGTTTCGTGCAAAATTTATGATAAACGCGATGACTTTGATTTTGAGATTGTAAATTTTCCTTTTTTGGATGGTGATGTTCCTCGTGCGCCATCCTATGGCGTTTATATTTCGCAGTTAATTCGATTTGCTAGAGTGTGTAGTCATGTAACTGACTTCAACACTCGTAATAAATCATTAACGGCTAAACTTCTTAATCAGGGTTATCGGTACCATAAACTACGCAAAGCCTTTTCAAAATTTTATAGACGCCATTCTTATTTAATTTCAAAATTCAATATTGGACTTGAATCTCTTCTGCAACAAGGTCTATCGGAACCCGAATTTTATGGTGACTTAGTATATAAATTCAGAAAAATATATAACCGCAATGACTTCAGCACCCAATATCGTAAAATCATTTTTCGATATAAAAAGATTGGGTACAACATGGATGTTATACGACAGACTGCATGCATGGTAGTTAACCCAATCACGGTTGGCAACTTTGCTTCCCTCTTTAATTGCACGCCGGTGGGTCAGGCCTCAGATTCTATGACGGCTTCAACGTAAAGGCTTATTGAGAATTAGAGAGATCTAATTCAAGGTAATGTTGGTTGGTGCCTGATGCTCTGTCTCTTGTCGGGCCCATCGGAGTCTAATTGTTGGTTTTCTTTTGCTCCAGCATTTCAGTGGTTTCTTGCTGTCGAGTCCTCACCGTTGTCTCACCTCTGTGGTTCTTTGATTTTTGTGTTCACGGAGATGTTGCACTGATGAGTTAGGAGGCCTTCATGCAGACTGAACAAATTATTTGTCTAAATCGCGACGGAAGTAAGGGCGAGGATTGTGGCCACTTAAAATCGATTTAAGCCCCCCCCCCCCCCCCCCCAGTGGAAATCATTCCACTGACCGTTCCAAGGCGGTTCTTCTGTTGCGGTTTATTTATGGTGTTGTTTGTTACTTACTCTGTGTATCCTGATCTTTGTTTTACTTCTACTTAGATCCTCTAAGCGGTTTACCCATACTAGTGTGCGGGCCGGATTCAGCTCTGCGTTGAAGCATCATGCAGCCCATATATATCTTCAAGCCCCTATGGGCGGGGGCCGAAGGAAGTGTTGTGAAAAGCGTGGAAAAAACATAAGTAGATCGACTTGAAGCACGAAAACGCTTGGAGTTTAATTTACTAAAAACTTCATTAGATTGTTTTATAAACCAAAAAAAAAGATTTCTCCCTGATCTGACAAAGACTTGGTCGCAATATTTAACCACATGTTATTTGATGGCAGTAAAACATGAAGTAAATAACTTGGAAAGTTCATCTGTGGTACAAGAGCTTGCATTTACATTAAACCGTGATTTGTATGGTCTTTTATGAAGCTTAGGAAACCAATATAACGTAGGAAGCTTGTCTTGGCCTTCTTAACACATAGAGCAAACTTGGTGGCGAATGACAAAAGTGGTCAGCAATAACAGCCCTCTCTACAGCCAAAATATAAAAGAAAGACTCAGGGAGGCCACAATCACAAGACGCAGCCCACTCTCGACACCAACAGGAAGAAGAAACATACAGAAACCAAGAAAAATTACGAGTGTTCATGAAATGGAACAATCAACCATCGCGTCCTCACACTTGGTGATCAGAACATTAGAAAACACTAAACAAGAACTCACAACAAATTCGCAGACATACAACAAAAGTAACATCAAAAGACCGAAACAAAAACTACCGCCGAATGATCAGTGTTGTTCAATAAACATTAAATATTCGGTTTCCATAATGATTTCCTAACCCAAGCAATGCATTATCACAGAGATTTAAATCAAATCCAAACACTGAGATGAAGCATAGATGAGGGCTGCCAGCCGACATCCCGTACACAGTTTGCCAGAGCTAAAGAAAATCATTAGTTGAACCACGATGAAACCAGCGGCAGACATAGGCTGCAGTTCAGAGACCTTAGTATCACCAAGTTCTTGCTGAAGAGTGTTAACATAATGGAGCCGTCCATCAAAGACAACGTTGTTAGCGGCCTTGTCTGCTGGAGCCAAAACAAACTTCTTTTGAATTCTTGAATACCTAGTTTAAGGTGATGTAAAGACGCTCTGGGTTTAGGTGGTAATAAATAAAATAGAACTTGTAGAAATATATTGGGCTGCATGATGCTTCCACACAGAGCTGAAACCGACCGCACATGAGTACTGGTAAAATAGAAGTGAAGGCAATGATCAAGAATCGATACAATTAACCCACAGCTCCCATCAGAGACACCAAAGGGAAAGAAACACAAACATGGAAACATCAATAACGGAAAACCAAAAGGACTCGATGCGGTTCTAACGAGTACCCACAGCTTTTTATCGGCACAAATACGAAAAATAAGGCTTACGTAGTATGACCCATCTTCTTTTTTATTAATGTTTTCATTGCTCTTAAAGGAACTCATTTTTGATTTTTATTTGCCTTCACTGCAGCTGGTGTTGTGCCGTGTGGCGGCCGTAAAACGTCTCCCCGTACATCAACCATAGTGCAGTTTATATTTTACTTTCGGTCCTTTGAGATCAGCGTGAATATTCTGAGAATTCAGAAATATATTATTGGTTTAGACTCATATTCTAGACAGGTTTTTAATTATTTGGACTCCATTTTGATTTATATCAGTCTCTGAATCGACTGCCTTTTCGAAATTCGCAAAATTGCAGTATGTTTTCTCTGGCTTTCTTTGCCGGATCATTACAGCGTCACTGATGAGGCTTTATTAGCCGAAACTACGTAGTATGACCCATCTTCTTTCTTATGAATGTTTTCATTGCTCTTAAAGGAACTCATTTTAGAATTTTATCTACCCCTGTAAACCCCAATTATATTTGCGTGTTTACGTGATGTACATTTGTATCACACGGGCATGATAACCGAACGACATGTTCTAAGCCAGGATTCTTCAATGCGAACAAGTTCGGGGATAACTGTATTGACAAACGTCACTTAGGGAGAGGTAAATCGGCGGTTTTACAAACGGAAATATCGTTTTACGGCGACGCGTGAGCGGAGCCGTAAAACGGAATATGCTAATTCAGAAATGACGATTTACCTCCCCCAAATGACAATTGTCTATAAAATTATCCAAATTCTAATGCACGTTTCGGCTGTTTGGTAAAACCTTCTATTTTGCACAAAGCGGCAGCTCTGTGATCTGCGTTTAATGAAATACCAGCCAATGAAAAGCAGCGTTGCGTTATGACGTCAGCTTTCCGACAGCAATCGCAGATTAGACTTTCTGAAGCTTCCTTTGTTTAGGTTTCCATTATGGTCTGGTCGCTTAATGTTTGTATTTCTTTCCCTTTGGTGTCTTTTATGGATGGAGTAAGTTAATTGTATCAATTCCTGATCTTTGTTTTACTTCTACTTCTAAAGAAATGTTGCGTAACAAACGCAATCGCTTTAGAGTCTATTAGCTTCGCGTTTAAATGTGTATCGGGACTGCGGGCGGCAAAGGTTGCACTGTCATTAACTTCGAAATTGAAAACATATAGAAATAGATGCCTAGGAAAAACCGCGGCAAAAGATAACAGCCTATCGAATATCTGACGTACCTCCAGCAATTGTTCAGCTGACCGCCTCTATACATTTGTACCTATCTGGTTTGTTAAATGTTGTTCAGATATGTGTTGTTTGTGTAATTGTTGTTTTGTGAGTGAGTGAGTGTTTGAGTTTTACGTCCCACCAACAGCTAAGGTCATACGGAGACGGGACCTTGGTTTAAAGACTCAGCCGAAAGTCTGGAGAAGCCAGGGATCGATCCTGCGGCCCCCGGTTTACAAGACGAGTAGCGTATCCACTACACCACGGAGGCTTCTAAATGTTGTTTTGTATTTTTGTGTGTGCCGTGATGTCATTAAATTTAACTCTATCTCTTGTTTCTGTGGTTTGAGATGGCTTTATTCCTTTTTCGTAACTCTTCCTTTCTTTTTGTGGCGGTGTTATTGTTAGAACTCTGATATTCGAGAATTTAAAAGTAAAAACAACTTTTATCCGGGAGGAACAAGAAACAAACCGTATACATGTGTTTGCCTTTGGTGATGCTAATTAATGCAATCCATGTCTGCAACAGCTCATATTTATAAACTAGTTAATTAGTGTTTATATCGTTTTACACGATTGGACTTCGGACAAAGTAACGGTCACACTTTTTTCTAGAGCTTACATTTAACTTGGAATTCTTGCACACCAGATAAGAAAATCCATAGTTTTAGCCTGGGATAGAAATTCTGTTCTATAGCAGACTTAAAGGCAATAATCAAGAATCGATACATTTAACCCACAACTCCCATCAGAGACACCAAAGGAACAGTTACTTTCCCACAAAATGGCCAATTGGCTATCCAAAACAAAATAATATAACAGCACATACACTAAAAGACAAACCACAACAAAAATAAACCGCGACAGAAGAACCGCCTTGGAACGGTCAGCGAACCGAATTCCACTGGGGGTGGGGTGTGGTAATCAATTTTACGTGGCTACAATCCACGCCCTCTTTCCGTCGCGATTCAGTCAAATAATTTGTTCAGTCCGCATGAACCCTGGTGTTCTTACCCAAAGTCGAATATTCTCTGTTTGATAAATACACTGATTGAATACGACCTCATATACGCCGTCGTTAAGGTTGATGTCACAGCACGTTACGTGACGTCACTAAACATTCCTGTAGTGTCATCACAATATGGCGGACGTCGACAAACGAAGTGACTTCGGTATTGAACATCAATGCTCAGAATTGGATGGTATGCAAGAAAAAGAATCCTGCATGGGTGTGAGGAGTGGATGGAAAAGCCGAGTGATGCCGGACAGTGATCCGTCGGGACGGATTTTTCCATCCATCCCTCACAACCAATTAAGATTAATATATTCTCAGCAAGAACTTATTAAGGCGATGGTTTACAGTCTACTTAACCCTTGACCTGCTGAATATTTAAGTATGCCACACCCACCACTGATTACCAATCAATCCGATTTCTTTATGCAATTCAGTGCAACAAATTCATAAAGTGAATGACAAACAATGAAGATCCTGATCAGATGGCTTCTTCAGAAGCCATCTGATCTGGACCTTCATTGATTGGAAAATAAGACATATCTGGTCTCAGCAGGACAAGGGTTAACATTTATTTTAATATTACGGTAGACAGACTAACACCACAACAGTATGATGTTTATTCACTGTAAGAAATAAACCAGATATGTTTTGTCTACTACTTGGCAGCTTAAGTGCTTCGACAAGTCATGAAATAACAACATGCTAATTTTGAAATATGAATATAAATACTTTTTGTAGAATTTATTGCGCCCCAGGGGATTTGGCTGTTCTGTGTTTTGGTAAACCTTTGTTTTCTTTCTGTTTTAGTACAACCATCTCAGTTTGAGCTTCCTTTGTTATTTGTATTGGAGTTTAACGGCCTAGTCAACACTATTTTAGATCATTTTTGAGCCGGTCAGTTTACCCATCCACACTTTTCCTGGGCAGGCTTAAACGCAAGCGGTTATCCAGTTCAGTGGACATTCGTTCGCAAGACAATGACAACTGTTAGTCTTGAATCAGCGAAAGCGAGCGAATAACCGTAGAAAAGATATCATGATCAATATCCACGAAATAATGTTGCCGACCCCTGCAGGTATCGAACCCGCGTCCTCCTGATCACCAGCCAGAGGCGCATCCGACTGAGCTACCGAGGCCGGCATTATAGCTTCCTTCAATGTCTCAAAATGCCATTAATATATGCAATGCATTTCCTTACTGCTATTCCAAACCGAAATTGTTAATTGTTGGTGCTCGATAGAACCGCCTCGAAGAGGCGGTTCTAACGAGAACCCACAATTTATGTTGCCACAAACAATACGGAACATTTTGAATACCCGTATCGTTTTTTCTTGTTTTTTAACAGTTCCAATGACCAATCTTTATCATATTTGAGAAATGTTATTATTTGTGTGTTCTAAGATGGCTGATGAGACCGATTCTAGCTCTGAACTGTCTGTTACAGATAGAGCAACAGAAGCTAGAGGAAGACTTCCCTGTTGGTGATGCCTTAGCTCTGGCTTTGCGCTGTGGACGTTTCTTCTCAGCTTCACTAATTATTTTTTCTCCTTCTGATGAGACCTCACCACTTTGCTCTGCCCTGTGCAATTTGTTCCCACGACTCTGTTGGAATGTTGGTGTCTCTGGCGGAGGCTTTGAGGGTGTCCTTGTAGCGCTTCTTCTGACCGCCTTGGGAGTGTTTGCCCATTTCTTTTTGTCCATAGAGAATTTTCTTTGGCAAAGGTTCTTCAGGCATTCTGTTTACATGGCATGTCCATCTCTTGAGAATCCTACAGACTTATTTAAGAAGTGGTTTTGCGCTTATGCTCGAAGACCACTTTTCCCGTGCCTCATTTAATATGTAATCCTATAAGAATCTTATATGGGTGTGAAGGGTGGATGGAAAAATCCGTCCCGAGGGACACTGTGCGGCATCACGAGGCTTGCCGAGTGATGCCTGACAGTGATCCAGAGGGACGGATTTTTCTATCCACCCCTCACACCCATATTGGATTCTTTTTCTTGCATACCTTCCATTTCTTAGCGCGGATTTTTAATGCTGCAGTCACTTCGGTTACCAACGTCCGCCATATTGTGTTCACACTGCAGGAATGTTTAGTGACGTTGCTATGACGTCAACCTTAACGACGGCGCATATACGAGGTCGTAATCAACCAGTGCTTTTATCAAACACGCGATTATATTCGATTTGGGGTCGGAACACAAGGGTCAGAACATAAATACATAATATCCCAGGGTAAAATCACGGATTTCCTTGTCTGATGTGCAAGAAAAAGTAATACCATAAATAAATTGAACACACCAAAACAAAATGTTCATAATTGAAAGAAAAGTTTATTCTGGAAAAGCCACAAAAAAGGAAGTCCTTTGGAAGCAATGAATGCAACACAGTGCTGGAATTGGAGGAGTGCACAAGTTTTTTTTTTTTTTGTGTGTGTGTTTTTTGTCAGACTAGCTAGTTTTGACCAGTCAGGCCTCATCAGTGACCCCAGGCTCAGTTATTTTCCGAATTCAGCAGTAGAATCAATGATCCCAAAGAATTGGAAAATATAATCATCTCTATGATAAAAGCAGTCGTCGCCAATCAACGAAATTGGAACAAAGTAACATGAAATCACGGACACTAACAAAGGGATATACACTAAACAATACGGATGCCATTATAGGGTGATCCTAATACTCCCGAAGCAACGTATTGTGTGTCGGTTTGTTTTAATTGGTCTCCGTAAAGCCGCGGTTTTAATGATTTGGTTATTAGCAAATACTGGCAATCTTTTCATTTTCGGGAAAAGGTAAGCAACTATCCGAAATTTAACTTTCTAACCATCCTTCTGAGGGCAATTGAGTGTTGTATTGTATTGTATCCCGTGTTGATGGAAACCTTCAAATCTGTGAAATTAAGACAACTCTGTGAAGTTAAGAGCAATGAGAAGGTAACCGTCAAAATACTGCGGTTTGGTTTACCCTTTCTGTACCAATTGGAATATTCCTCCTTATATATACTGTAAAACTTCGATGGCTCGTACTCCGATGGCTCGTTTACCAGGGATGAGTAGCACGCGTTCTTGAGTCCGCAGGGAGTTCCTCCAAATACGATATAGGGGTAATTTAGGAAGATTTTCTCCATTTACCTTGCAAATGTATGTTGTGTGTACTCATTAGAATCGCCTCGATGACACACAACGTACATTTATAATACAGAACACCGAAAAGATATCCACAATTATCTCCATTATGCCTCCTGGTATGGTACTAATAGTATCCCTCTGTGGCTCGAACTACCGCTGTCTCGAACAAATTTTCATGGTCCCAAAGTGGTTCGAGCTATCGAAGTTCGACTGTAGCTGGAGTTCATTTCTGATCTGGCGTCTGATCTGGGCCTTCGCTGTTTGCCAAGGTATCCCTTTAGGGGTTTCTGGTACTGAAATGACACTCTAGTTGACGCCCCCTTTGATTTAAGGATTTCTGTGTTGTCGTGGGACAAAATTGAAGTGAAAGCAACGATCAGAAATCGATACAATTAACCCACAGATACCAACAGAGACATCAAAGGGAAAGAAACACAAACAGGAAATAATTAGACCCCAATGGAAGCATCAACAGGGGAAAGACAAAAGGTCGGTCACTTTCCCACAAAATGGTAAATTGGCTATCCACCGCCCCCCCCCCCCCCCCCCCGACACACACACAAAAGCGACACGTACACCCTAGGACAAACAATAACAACAACAAAAAAATTGCGACAGAAGAACAAGTGGCTAGATGTCAGCGACCTTTACCGATGATATTGATGACAATAGCTTCATGTTTGATGTGTTACAGCTTTATGAATGATTGTCATTATCAAATGTAGATATGTATCAGAACATCTCCATTAGAACTCTCCATTATACGCAAAAAAAATGCAATCCACTATAAGGCCCGTGTATAATATGATTGTTTGATGAATACATGTAGATAGAAATCAACATATTATCATATTCACGTATTAACCCATTTGGTACCTGAAGCCCCAAAATGGGTACCCTGGGAAACAGTGCAGGCCCAGATCAGACGCCGCAGAACGCGGCGTCTGATCAGGGCCTCCACTGTTTGCTAAACGTTTAGCCACTTTTCAAATAAATTTGGATGAAAACACAACCTGACACCCCTAAATTTCGAAATGAACTCCTGCTATATATAAGGAGGATTGTTGTTTTTTTTTGGTTGTTTTGTTTTGTTGTTTTTTGTGTTTTTTTTTTTGGGGGGGTTACGGCCCTTTCAATATTATTTCACTCATATCGAGCCGATCGTTAATCAGAGGTGGGCGAAAACCGGAGTACCCGGAGAAAAACCACCTGACCTTCCGTTGCAGAACTTGGCGTCTCACATGTGACCCGAGCGAGGCTCGAACCACAGCGGTAAGAGACCTAATGATCAAGAGTCAGCGCTCTTAACCACTAGGCCACGGATGCCCGTATATATAAGGAGGAAGATTCCATTTGGTACAAAGAGGGTTAACAGGCAACCATTACTACAGTTACTTGAAATGATAACTTTGGCTAAGTAGAACAATTTACTTGTTCCGGGCCGTGCCAAATGCTTTGTTTTGTTTGTTTGATTTGCGGTTTAACGTTCCCGTCAACACTGTAAAGGTCATTTTGGAGACGTTGCTTCACATTTGTGGGACTTTTACCCGACACTGAGATAAAATGACTTCTCAAGCCCTGTCGACCAATGAAACCAATAGGGTTTTATAAGCATGGGCGGTCGGACTCAAGCCGCTTTGCCTGGGCAGGTTAAGATCCGATTAGCGGTTTACCAGTACTCGTGTGCGGTCGGTTTCAGCTCTGCGTGGAAGCATCATGCAGCCCATCTATTTCTTCAAGCCCCGATGGGCAGGGGCCGTCGGTTACTCAGTCAGGTGCGCGTCTGACTGGTGATCAGGACGACGCGAGTTCGATACCTGCTGGGGCTGGCAACATTCTATTGTGGAGATTGATCATGAATAATTTTCTACGGTCATTCGCTTCCTTCCACTGATTCAAGAAGGGCAGTTGTCATATTCTGGCGAAAGATTGTGCACTGTACTGGTTAACCGCTTACGGATAAGCCTGCCCAGGAAAAGTGTAGACAGGTAAACTCACAGGCTCAAAATGACTTCAATAGTGTTGACTGGGCCGTTAAACTCCTATACAAACAATACAAAAAAAAAAGAACCATATAATTAACTTGTTCCGGTGCGTGCTAAAAAGTCCCGGATAAAGCACGGGTGAGTGAGGGCAGCGCTCGCGCATTCCCAGATCGGTACAACCCTAATTCAACTGCGCTTTTTCAGTCATCACGCTAACACGCCTATATAATTTTGACCCCTTTAAATATGTTCTACAAAAGGGTTATCCTTTGGAAGCAAGGAATACACCACAGAACTGGAAAATATAAAGTGTACATGTTTTCTGGGCCAAACTAGCTAGTTTCGGCCAATCAGTGACCCTCAAATATTTTCAAAATTCCACAATGGAATCAATCATCCCAATGGACAAGAAAATATAAACTACACTACTTTCCTAGTAAAACTAACGGGATATGCATTAGTTTTCTTATTTCTGCTCAAAACCATAGATAGTGTGTACTCTTTAGAGCCGCCTCGCCGAGTCGGTTCTAACCAGAACACACAATCAAATAATAATATCACACTTTTGCATCTTACAAATTTCGTTTCAGGTGGTAAAGATTACAATGCATTTAAAAATGTATAGGCGTGTTTTCGAAATGAGTAGCATTTGAGCACGGTAATTATTACCTGACTCCCTTTTGGTAATTGACTATTCTTCTGTCATTCAGTCACAATTAAAAAGTTCGACGACTTAATGTTCAAGAAGGCCGATTACTCAATGACATGCGAATTAATTAAGGATGTAAAATATAAAAACGCATATCCTGTGTTCATGAAAGAAAAGCAAAAGGCATGGAACTGAGGTGCCCCGATTAATCCAGCCTGATGTCACAGACAGTTGTAACGCGCGCGTCAAAGGTAAACATCATTCGCGGCGGGAACAGCCGAAACTTTTATGTCACGCGACTACATTCCTATACTCAAACTCATTTTATAAAGCACGGTTAGAACTGTAAGGGCAATTTAGAGAGGAACACAAGCAGTGTATTTGTTTGTTGGTTTGTATTAGAGTTTAACGGCCCAGCCAACACTATAACAGGTGTGTTAGAGTTGGAAATCATAACCATTGTAAAGCTCGCCTGCAATTACACAGAAATGATAACTACA
This sequence comes from Lucinisca nassula, assembly GCA_963580285.1. Lineage (NCBI taxonomy): Eukaryota > Metazoa > Mollusca > Bivalvia > Lucinida > Lucinidae > Lucinisca > Lucinisca nassula. Next base: position 11,059,316 of record OY757026.1, read on the forward strand.
TGCATGTTTAGGACCCCTGCAATAATTATGGAAAAATGTTTTCTTTTGTTTGAACTGGCATCATGTGAACTGGTCCGTGAAACGAACACCCATCCCCTAAATCCCACTTTAATTAGAGAAAACTCGGGTTTAAAAGGGTATACATTATTATTATTATTTCTGTTGTAAGACATATGTTGTGGTTATTCGTTCGAACCACCACATGGGGCGGTTCTCACGAACACCCACAACCTAAGTTTGCAGTATAAATGAAATCAAAATATCACGGATTTTCATCATAAATGTAGCCATTTTGGAGATGTAAAAATGCACCAACATCGATTCGCGATGTGAAAAATGCACTAACTCAATACTCACTGCAAGAACTGACATTTATAAAGAACCGTTCTTCCCCCGAATCAGCCCTTCCCGATTTGAATATTTCGACTGCTGAAGGTGCTGAGAATTGTGTAGCTAAAGTTTACCTCTTTGGCTAGTGCTAGGGACTAACTTCCCATATCACAGGTCCTGGCGTATGAATGTCATTTGACGTGTCACTAGTAACAATTCTGAATCTGATTGCACTTTGTTGCATGGGTGTGTTATCGTAATGAAATCGTAATGATATTTAACTTCCCCGTCAACACTATTTAGGTCATGATGGAGAGGTTGCTACGCTTATCAGACATTTTAAGCTCTGTCGCCCAATGAAACCAATGTGGTTTATATGCATGCACTGGCCGGCTCCACACTTTGCCTGGGCAGGCGGTTTTTATAAGTACACATGTGCAGTCGGTTTCATCTCTGCGTGGAAGCACCTAGCAGACCAATCTATTTATCCAAGCAAATATGGGCGGGGACATAAAGAAGTTCGCCTTTAATTGCATTGTAATCAAAATAAAAGGCCAGGAGTCCCCCGACGTTTGAAATGTCAATCTAAAATATAGTAGTAGTAGTAAGTTTTTTTTTTTTTTATTATAGTGTCATACATCAATATATACACTGTATACGAATGATAAAAACACATATTAATATTGATTTCTAGCCGTTTACGACTTATAAGACACTTGAGTAAAAACTACTTAAAGCTTTGATTATAAAAACATCCTCCTTCTATTAAACATTTTCGAAACTGTCACCCCTACATGAAATTGTATATCTTCTCTTTGCATTAAGAATTTAGGTTTCTCATCAAGGCTAAAAGTTGTAAAATTTGTATCACAGTTTGAGGCTTTATCGAACACAGATTCTCTTAAGCCTGTATATAAATCACATTCCAACAGAAAATGCGATTCACTTTCAATTGAGTCGGACTGACAAAATTCACAAAGTCTTTGATTTTATGGAGTCTTTGGCCTACTGTAACGACCGGTTTCTATAGCAATTGGAAGGCTACAAGAACGCAGTCTAAAAAGAATTCGGCGGTGGTTTCGAGGCATAGGTAAACAATAATACCATTCCGGGTTTAAACTATTCTTATAAGTTTTATAGGTTCTTAACTTTTCTGATTCTGTTATAGAGAATCTTACATGAGTGCTCATGTATTATTGAATTTATTAAATGAGTTGAGGAAAAGGGATAAAATGCGAGGCTTGCCGAGCATTTTATCCTTTTTCCACAACGAGTTTAATAAATTCAGTAATACATGAGCACGAATGCAAGATTCTATTTATCATATGACATTTAAAACGCCTTTATCCACGATTGTTTACAAATATATCAATATTCCGCCATTAGTAAACGCGACGTCGTTAAGAACGTCGTGCATGTAACGTTACGGGACGTATCTAGCTAAGTTGCATATTTAATCCACTAGTGGATTATCGAAAATATTACATGACGTTATTACACTCTCAGACTCGACGTCATATGATAAAATTGCTTATTCCAGTTTTCATTGTCTTTGTCTGAAAGCGTTTCTTTCAAACCCTCTAAGACAGTTCGCACTGGGAAATTGGAGCCATTTAGTATCTCAGAAACATTCAGTCAATTTGATATTTTAAGACTCTGGCCTCCCAGTTGCGACCGTTTCGTTTTGACCATCTTCAACGTTCCTTAGTTTCAAATAGAGACGAAACTTCAGTTTGTGCTTTGATGTAGCAGGAGTTCCAACCCATATCTCCCCGCAAAGCAACATTTGACGCGCATTTACCACCTCCAAGGAAGTATCTGCATGCTTTTTTCTGAACCATTTGAATTCAGTCTCGAAAGTCCGATACTCCCCACACGCCCGTACTGTAGACAAGGACGGTTCTACCAAAGATTCACACAGTTTCTGAAAAACCCTTAATGTCATTCCACCTGCACGCACGCAGTTTGTATACAAAGCTGATAACGCACGGCTAGCCGACTATGCTGGTTCGGTCACGGATTTAGTCATGTTCAAATGTTCATTGAACCAAAGCCCTAGATATTTGTAGCTAGATATGTATTCTTTTTTCTTTTTCGCCACATTTGAACTCCAAGTCCCTTTGGTGTACAGTAGATGCTCGGCGGTGTATTACTTTTTTTTTTCAGGATTTACTGTCAATCTCCATTTTCTACTCATGCCGTAACCATGTATTGGGAGTTGTGGAAACAAGAATTGCTGTTGGTAAAATGGCCAAAACTGACAATGGGCCATAACTCTAATAAAGGTCAGTCAAGCATGACCTCGAGGAAATAAGATCATATTCAGGTCATGGGAACAATAACTGGAAAAGTTTCCTCAAAACCCTTGAAAACTGTAGGATGAATTGCGGAGACAGGAACTTTTATTGATAAAATGGCTAAAACTGACAAAGGGCCATAAATCTGTTAAAAATCAGTCGAGCATGAATTCGATGAAACATGATCATTTTGAGGTCATGTGAATAATATCTGGTTACAGACTAACTTAAATGATTGGCTGTTATGCATATATTAGGGCCATCTACTATTACAAGTAAAATCCAAGTTATCTGTCTGTGATGCACGATCTTTCCATAGATTTTATATGTATTTTTACCATGTAATTCATCTGTGACATTGCGATAACACATCCGTGTGATATGGTGCATGTTTTCATACCTCAAAAAAGGTATTTTTTATGAAAATTTGCGATATTTTTCTTATTTATACTCAAAACATAGGTTTTGGGTGCTCGTTAGAACCGCCTCAATGAAGTTCTAACGAGAATCAGAAACATATGTCTTGGAGCAGAAATAAGAAAAATAGTTTATGTGCAGACTGATCTGCGTCTGTTGTTTGCAAGTAGCAGGAACCGGTTTTCTTAAGGGAAATGGGAACACCGCCATTTTTCAAGAGAGACAACTTTCGGGACATCCTGTTCCCCTTTTCTATTAGCCTTGTCCCGCTGAAAATGGGTCTACTCTTAAAGGAAAGAATTTGCTCTTCTTAGAATTTGCTCCTCTTAAAAGAAAGAATTTGCTCCTCAGGGGCAAATTCTTTCCTTTAAAAGTTGACCCCTATTGACATTGCCTTTATACGATTACTTGATAAAAAATATATCTACAAATTCATGAACTAAATTACAAAGAACGTAGATAACTGATCAGGTGGCATCTGATCTTTGCTTCTTCAGAAGCTATCTCATCTGTTTTGTTTGTTTGATTGATTTGAGGTTTAACGTCCCCGTCAACACTGTAAAGGTCATTTTGGAGACGTCGCTTCCAATTGTGTGGGTCTTTTGCCCGACTTTGAGATGAGATGACACCCTAGCCCTGCCGCCCAATGAATCCAAACAGGGTTTATAAGCATGGACGGTCCGACTCGCACCGCCTTTCCTGGGCAGGCTGAGATCCTCTAAGCGGTTTACCAGTACTCGTGTGCGGGTCGGTTTCAGCTCTGCGTGGAAGCCTCGTGCAGCCCATCTATTTCTTCATGCCCCGATGGGCGAGCGCGACTATCTGATATGTATAAGATAGTATGACGTTCAATCGACAGTCTTGTATCGTATATCTATAATTGCGTGTTCAGAGAGAAACGATTTCAGACCTATTTCATGTTCTCAATCGCTGGGGCAAAGGCACAAAAAGTAATTTTTCAAAACCTATAATTGTATTGTGTTGAGTGACAGTAATCTGTTGAAGTAATTGTTGTTCTGTCTTTTTTAACAGCATAACCGAATTGGTGGCAAGTCACAGAAAAAAGGTAACGGGACAAAGATGTGGTCTGTGAAGTCTGTGCGCAGACGCGAAGGAAATACTGGCAACAAAGAACGTTCTACAAATAGACTGAACTGAACATTGTGGAGTGTATAACTGTTGTCTTGCCCTGGCTAGCTAGATTCGGCCAAGTAGGTCTCATTATATGGCATAGTGTAGTCTTTCATATCTCCAAAATACATGCAGTTATTTTTTTCTAATAAAAAGGCTGTGATATTTTTCTTCTTTATTCTCCAATATAGGTTGGGACTGCTCGTTAGAGCCGCTGTAGCGTGAGATTATTGATCCCGTGAGATTCTTCAGTCGCACCGGAAGCGGCTGAAATCCCTCACGGAGGGGTGTGAGATAATTCAGCCGTGAGAAGTGTAATACGATAACTCTATAAAAGACTCGGGTATCGAAACTCTCTTAGTATATTAAGTGATAAATTATGCTGCTACATTAATCAAACTTTAATTTTATGCTGCAGAAGCCTATCTAAGGAAATTAGAAGCTGTGTTACTATTGATTTTATAATATTATAATATTTATTTGTTTATTTATTTATTTTTTTATAGACGACTCGCACCGCTTTCCTGGTCAAGCTTAGATCCTGTAAGCCGTTTACCAATACTCGTGTGCGGTTGGTTTCAGCTCTGCGTTGAAGCATCGTGCAGCCCATCTATTTCTTTAAGCCCCGATGGGCGGGGGCAAGCTGACTTCTTACTTCTAACTTCTGCTTCGACGTTGTTTAGGTAGGTGAGTAAGTAGGTACATGTAGGTGGTTTGTGGCTCGATAGGTAGGTAGATGGGTGGCTGGGTAGGTAGGTAAGTTTGAGTTGAGGTTTAACGTCCCCGTCAATACTATATAGGTCATTTGGAGACGATGTTCCAATTTCGTGGGACCCGACTTTGAGATAGCCCAGTGGTTAGTGCACTTGCCTCTGATGCTAGAGGTCCCGGGTTCGATCCCCGGCAGCGGCGATAAAATTTCGGTGTCCGGACACGCTCAATTGGCATCATTAGCAGGGTTGAATGTCATAAAGTGCACCGTCCTTCGGAGCGGGACGTTAACTGGAGCCCCCCCCCCCCCCCCACACACACACACCTCCCCCCCCCCCCACTGTGTAGGGAGAACCATCCCCTGTGTAGGTTAAAGATCCCTACCGTAATTACATGATTACTGTGTAGGCTTTCATCCGGCAAACCTGGAGTGTATGTAATGTACACCTGCGGTAATGCCCAAATATGACCGACGCAGTATCAGTAGAAAGAAAGAAGGAAAGAAAGAAACTAATAGCGTTTTTATATGTATTGACGGTCCGACTCGCATAACTTTGGGCGAGGGCTTAAGCGGTTTGCCAGTACTCATGTGCGGTGGGGAATCATGCAGCCCATCATTTCTTCAAGTCCCGATGGGCGGGGTAGATTTAAGTAGGTAGGTAAGGAGATGTGTCTTGGTGGGTGGGTAGGTAGGTTTGATTTGAGGTTTAACGTCCCTGTCAATACTATATAGGTCATTTGGTGACGATACTTCTGATTTCGTGGGACCCGACTTTGAGATGTAAAGACATCTCAAGACCTGCCGCCCAATGAAACCAATAGGGTTTTTATGCATGGACGGTCCTACTCACATCACTTTGCCTGGGCAGTCTTATGCTTTGTTTGTTTGTTTGATTTGAGGTTTAACGTCCCTGTCAACAGTGTAAAGGTCATTTTTGAGACGTTGCTTCCAATTTTGTGGGACTTTTACCCGACATTTAGATGAAATGACATCTCAAGCCCTGTCGCCCAATGAAACCGTTAGGGTTTATTGGTTTATATAGCATGGACGGTCCGCCTCGCACCGCGGTTCCTAGACAGGCTTAGATCCTCTAAGCGGTACCAGTACTAGTGTGCGGCCGGATTCAGCTCTGCTTGGTTGCATCATGCAGCCCATATATTTCTTCAAGCCCCTTTGGGCGGGGGCTAAGGGCAGGCTATAAAGGGGGGGGGTGGTGGGAAGGTAGATTTTGCTTGGTTTGAGGTTTAACTTCCCCGTCAACACTGCAAAGGTCATTTTTGAGACGTTGCTTCCAATTTCGTGTGACTTTTACCCGACATTAGGCTGAAATGACATCTCAAGCCCTGCCGCCCAATGAGACCGATAAAGTTTATAAGCATGGACGAGCCGACTCGCACCGCTTTGCTTGGTCAGGCTTAGATGCTCTAAGTTGTTTACCGGTACTCTTGCGCGGGTCGGTTTCAGCGCTGCGTGGAAGCATCATGCAGCCCATAAATTTCTTCAAGCCACGATGGGCGGGGGCATCAGGGAAGGTAGGTAAATGTTTGTTTGCTTGTTTGTTTGACTTGAGATTTAAACACTTTGAAAGTTAGTTTGGAGACATTGTGACCAATTGCGACCAATTTGGATTTTTACCCGACATTGAGATGAAATGACATCTCAAGCTCTGTCGCCCAATGAAACCAATAGGGTTTATTAGCATGGACGGTCCGCCTCGCACCATGGTTCCTGGACAGGCTTAGATCCTCTAAGCGGTTTACCAGTACTAGTGTGCGGGCCGGATTCAGCTCTGCGTGGAAGTATCATGCAGCCAATATATTTCTTCAAGCCCCTATGGGTGGGGGCTAAGGGCAGGCTTATGCGGTTTACCAGTACTCAGGTTGTAAGGAATCATGCAGCCTATCTAGTTCTTCAAGTCCAGATGGGCGGGGTAGATTTAGGCAGACAGATAAGTCGGGGAAGGTGTTGGTGGGAAGGTGAGTTTTGTTTGATTTGAGGTTTAACGCCCCCGTCAACCATGTAAAGGTCATTTTGGAGACGTTGCTTCCAATATTGTGTGACTTTTACCCGACCTTGAGATGAAATGACATCTCAAGCCCTGCCGCCCAATTAGACCGATAGAGCTGATAAGCATGGACGAGCCGACTCGCACCGCTTTGCTTGGTCAGGCTTAGATCCTCTAAGCGGTTTACCAGTACTCATGCGCGGGTCGGTTTCAGCTCTGCGTGGAAGCATCGTGTAGCTCATATATTTCTTCAAGCCCCGATGGGTGGGGGCCTAAGGGAAGGTAGGTAGCTGTTTTGTTTGCTTGTTTGTTTGAGTTGAGGTTTAAAGTTCCCCTCAACACTGTGAAAGTTAGTTTGGAGACATTGCGACCAACTGCGACCAATTAGTTGGATTTTTACCCGACATTGAGATGAAATGACTTCTCAAGTTATACCGCCTTATGAAACCAATAGGGTACTTAGGTAGGTAGGTACGTACGTACGTAGGTAGAAATAAGTAAATGTATGTCTGACCGTCCGTTCCCATGCATACGAAGGAAGTCTCCTTGGTGTGGTTTTTATGTTACTGGCCTCATAGACCTTGGGTCACATATTCGATCCCGGGTTTTAACGGACTTTTGGATGAGTCTTTTAACCGAGGTCCCGTCGCCGTAGGTGGGACGTAAAACTGAATGACAAACTCTTGCTGTCGAGGTCTCGCCGTTGTTTCATCGCTGTGGTTGTTTGAGTCTTGTGTTCACGGAGATGTTGCACTGATGAGTTAGGAGGCCTTCGTGCAGACTGAACAAATTATTTGTCTGAATCGCGACGAAAGTAAGGGCGAGGATTGTGACCACGTAAAATCGATTCACGCCCCCCCCCCACCACAACCCCATCTGAATTCGTTTCACTTACCGTTCCAAGGCAGTTCTTCTGTCACATTCCTACCTACACCTTCCTAACTACCTGTATTTACCCTACCTACATACCTGCATGCCTGCCTAACTACCACGCAATCCATCTATTTCTTCAAGCACCGGTGGGCGTGGCCGGACTGCATATCTACCTACCTACGTACATACCGACTTAGTCGCCCCCGCCCATCGGGTTTGGATAAATAGATGGGCTGCATGGTGCTTCCACGCAGGGCTGAAACTGACCACACATGAGTACTGGTAAACCGCTTAGAAGGACTAAGCCTGCCCAGGCAAAGTGGTATGAGTCAATCCATCCAATGCCTTTTGGTTTAATTGGGCGGCAGGGCTGAAACTGTCATTTCATCTCAATGTCGGGTAAAAGTCCACCAAAATTGGAAGCAATGTCTCCAAAATGACCTTAATAGTGTTGACGGGGTCATAAATCCCAATTCAAACAAAAACATACCTCCTTAGTAACATTCCTACCTACCTATACTATCGATACACGTACGTAATACTTACTTACCTACATGCTGCCTGCCTGCCTACCTACCTAACTACCTACCTACCTACCAACCAACCAAAGCAAACAATATACGATCCTACCTACGACCTTCCTATAGATCTACCTACATACCCATCGCTACCAGCCCAAAGCTACCATTCCTACCTCATCACGCAAACACGCCTATATAATTTTGATCCCCTTAAAGCCCACTTTTAGATAGTAAAACTGGGGTTTAGATAACTGGAGTTTACATGGATATTTATTATTTGTCTTATTTCTGCTCAAAAACATAGATTGTGGGTACTCGTTAGAACCGACTCGCCGAGGCGGTCCTAACAAGTACCCACAATGTATGTTTTGTGCAGAAATATGAAAAATATCAGGATTTTTATCTGAAAAATTTCGTTTTTGGTGGCAGTAATTTGTCAATATATTTGAATTTGCCTGTTTTCGTAATATACCTTCCTACATGCATATCTCCACTCTACCTACCTGTCGCCCCCGCCCATCGGGGCTTGAAGAAATATATGGGCTGCATGATGCTTCCGCACAGAGCTGAAACCGACCGCACTCGAGTGCTGGTAAAGCGCGTAGAGGCTCTAAGCCTACCCAGGGAAAGCGGTCGGAGTCGGACCGTTCATGCTTATAAACCCTATTGGTTTCATTGGGCGACAGGGCTTGAGGTGACCTCAATGTCGGGCCAAAGTTACACAAAAATGAAAGCAACGTCTTCAAAATGACCTGTACCGTGATGATGGGGACGTTAAACCTCAAATCAAACAAACAAACAAAACCGATCTGTCTATCTAACTTCCTACCTACCTTAAAGCCCACAGTGGAGCACAGTGGTGCAGTGGTAAAGTATCGGCCTCGGGATCGAGAGGTACCGGGTTCGAACCCGACGAGCGGCATGTGTTGTTTCCTTGAGCAATTGCTTAGTACTGGTTCTACCCAGGAAAAGAGGGCCACATGGAAGATTAGTACTTTAGTTTACTAAATGTGTTACCCTCTATAAATAAGGTCGAAATAAGGTCGATTTCCTACAGCGTCGTTAGCCCCCGCCTATCGGGACTTGCAGAAAAAGACGGGCATAATGCTTCCACGCAGAGCTGAATCCGACCGCACACGAGCACTGGTAAACCGCTTATTGGTTCTAAGCCTGCCCAGGTAGGCGGTGCGAGTCGGAACGTCCATGCTTATAAACCGTATTGGTTGCATTGGGCGACAGGGCTTGAGATGTCATTTCGGTAAAAGTCCCACAAAATGGTAAGCAACGTCTCCAAAATGACCTTTACAGTGTTGACGGGGACGTTAAACCTTAAATCAAACAAACGAAACCTACAGCGTCGAAGGAATAAGTTAAAAGTAAGCCTACCTAACTACCTACACATCAAGCCACGCACCCACCAGACCATTCACCCTACCTATATACCTTCCTATCTAGCTACCATGCAGCCCATCTGTTTCTTCGAGCCCCGGTGGGTCGGATTGATATGAAGCACCTGGGTTCGGTTTTTACTACTGTTTTTTATGTTTAATTATTGTATTGTAAAGTTTGTATTTTATGTGTGTGTGTGTGTGTGTGTGTGTGTGTGTGTGTTTCTTTTATTGAAACGGTTAAGAGAAAACCTGTTTAATTGACATTAGGCATTATTACCCCGCATAAGCAGAAAGGTGTGAAAATTAGTCACTGTGTTTTGATAAGCATGGGGACAACAGGAAATGTGAAACCATAAATCACACATGTTAATCACCTCGGTATACGGCTAAAATTTAAATTCCATTCAATATACTTTGGAAGCTAGGAATACACCGTAGAACTGAAAAGGTAAGAGTGTACATGCTTACTCTAAGCCTCGGATTATGATTAATATTATCATTATAATTTACTATAACTGTTATTATAATTGTTATTTTATTATCATTAATATTATTATTATTATTTTGTAGCAGGGCACTTCTATTGAGATCAGGCTTATTTAGGCCGATTAATAATTTTAAAATTGCCAAAGAACTTGCTTTTAAAAGTATTAATTGCATAAACACGCCCATTAAAATATATTGAAACATTACCATCAAATTTTTAGATAAAATATTCTGATAGTTTTCATATTTCCGCTGGAAAACATAGATTGTAGGTACTCGTTAGAAGCGCCTCGTCGAGACGGTTCTAACGAGTGCCTACAATCTATGTTTTCCAGCGGAAATATGAAAAAAATATATATCTCTGTAAACCCCAGTTTTACTGTATAAAAATGGGGTTTAAATTATAGGCGCTTTTTTTCGTAATAATTTCAAGAAAATACACGTCATGTACCCGCATTCTTGTTGAACACATGATACCTATTTATGGCATATTTAATACGGGTATCTTTCGAAAGTAAATAAATAAATAAATAAATAAATAAATAAATAAATAAATAAATAAATAAATAAAGCTTGTTAAAAATAGTGTTCTATTTAAAGTTCGTAATGTTAGCATTTTAAACATAGGCTCAAGATGAAAGGGGTAGGGGCTAACAGGAAATGGATGACATTTCTCACGGCCTTCTTGCGCATGCGCAGATATACCTTGGTATTAACTTTCTCACGGGTTTAAAGATCTTACGCTACACCGCCTCACAAGTCACAGAAAACAAACTGTAGCGAGACAAAGATGTGGTCCGTGAACACTGTGTGCAGAGGCGAAGGAAATACTGGCAACAAAGAACGTTCTACAAATAGACTGAACTGAACATTGTGGAGTGTATAACTGTTGTCTTGCCCTGGCTAGCTAGATTCGGCCAAGTATGCCTCCTTATATTATAATGATACATCCGTGTGGCATAGTGTATTCTTACATATCTCCAAAATACATAGAGGATATTTATTTTTTAGATAAATATAAAAAAAAAAAATATTTCATCGAGTGTGTTGAAGCGAAGCACGAGTGAAAATTCTAATGTTTTCAACACACGTGATGATATATTTTTTATATTTATCGAAAAAAAAAGTAAATTTTCTTTTTATTTTATAATATTTTAGGACACTTACTGTAATTGATCAATCGAATCCTACGTCACAATTTTTGACTTGGCTATGACGTCACAACTGTCAGTTTCAAAACAAAAACAGATCGCCATTTTGGATACAGCATTTTTACAGTACAGTGCTTTTCAAGGTATTTTACAGAATTATTTTATAGATAACATATATGCATTTTGGCGAGAAAAGTAGTCCGGGCTGCTACTGTGAAATAACATGGTCATGTTACTTTTTCACACTGTGAAAATATCATTTATATTTCACACTGTGAAAATATCATTTTTTTTTTTGTTTCCGATATGCATTGATTTCACTGCTATGTATAAAATAAATGCGGTTATTTTTTTCTGATAAAAAGGCTGTGGTATTTTTCTTCTTTATTATCCAATATAGGTTGCGGCTGCTCGTTAGAACCGCCTCATCGAGGCGGTTCTAATGAGTATCCACAACATATGTCTCTGAGCAAAAATAAGGATAAGAAAAAAAAACGTAAAACCCACTTTTCTCTATTTAAAGTGGGGTTTAGAGAGATGCTCATTGCAATGGCTTGTTAGCGTGATGTTTGCATGTAAGAACTTGAAGATAGTAAGTTTGGGTCTCGGTCTTCCATAAAATTTCGGTACATGTTGGTTCTTTGATATATTGCGCTTCATTAGCGCTTTCCAATATATACCTAGCGGCTCCAGAAGTTGACATCGTCAAACACTGCTCTATCTAAACACGTCATCTGATCAGGTTTTGCACTGTTTGCTTCTAGTATAGAAATTGTTATATAAATCTGATATCCTTAAAATTTGATAGGGAACTGTCAAAGATCCCTTAAGGGCAAGATATTGAATGTAATATATACTGAACGACAAATGAAATGCCCACAACAAATTAATCACAGTAAATTTATTCCCAAACAGAACAATCAAAATTTCACCATTTTCTATTGTAGAAAACTTCTTTAATTTTACGTCTAACATTCCGCCTCGGGCATCTGTCGCCAGTGCAAAATTAGTCCTTTTAATTCGGATTCCTGTTACATGCCCAAATTGCTGTCGTTTCATATTTGATTTTTTTAACATGTGGCTGGACAAGGTCAGTGCACGTGGCAAACTATTTATCATTCATGTACAGCTACGCTTGAGCTGACTTTATCGTGAAGGTCAATACAGTGACTGACCATAGTTAGACGACTGGGAAGTTCTTTAAAGGACATTTGAAACGAAATTTCACCGGATTGCAGAAATAATCAGAAGTTGAACTTGTGGGCATTACTTTTGGCGTTCATTATATGTTTTTCTTGCTACACCATATAAAAAAACCCTGGACTTAACCCCGGGATAGTATATAAGAATCTTATATGGGTGTGAGGGGTGGAAGGAAAAATCCGTCCCGAGGGACACCCCCCGGCATCACGAGGCTTGTCGAGGAACGGATTTTTCCTTCCACCCCTCACGCCCATATTAGATTCTTTTTCTTGCATACTTTCCATTTTTAGTGCGGATTTTTAATGCTGCAGTCACTTCGGTTACCAACGCCCGCCATATATTGTTGACACTGCAGGAATGTTTAGTGACGTCACGTAACGTACATGACGTCAACCTTAACGACGGCGCATACGAGGTCGTATTCAATCAGTACATTTATCAAACACGCCGGAATATTCGATATTGGGTCGGAACACCAGGTCTGAACATAAATTTCTATCCCAGGGTAAAATCACGGATTTCCTTGTCTGGTGTGCAAGAATATAAGAATCTTATATTGGTGTGAGGGGTGGATGGGAAAATCCGTCCCGAGGGTCACTGTCAGGCATCACTAGGCTTACCAGTGCATTTATCAAACACGCGATAATAATTAATTTTGGGTCGGAACACCAGGGTCAGAACAAAAATTTCTATCAGCCTCGATAGCGCAGTGGTTAGCGCGTTCGACTTACGATCGAAAGGTTGTGCGTTCGAATCCGCCACCGGTATCGAGGTGTGTCCTTGGGCAAGACACGTAATGACACTGCCCCACTCCACCCAGGTGTAAATGGGTAGCAGTGGTGTAAAAGCCACTGCCTCTCTCTCGCGCGCGCGTGAAAACACCCGGAATGAGTGTTCGAGAGCGATTCAATAAGCTTGAAGCTTTCATCGCAATCGAACTAAAATAAATTAGTATATACTATACTAAAATCACGGATTTCCTTGTCTGGTGTGCAAGAATATAAGAATCTTACATGGGTGTGAGGGGTTGATGGAAAAATCATTCCGGACATTGATCCCACGGGACGTATTTTTCTATCCATCCCACACACCCATGTAGGATTCTTTTCTTGCATACCTTCCATTTCTGAACGTGGATTTTCGATACTGCACATACTTCGGTTGCCGGCGTCCGCCATATTGTGATGGCTTAGTGACGTCACGTATCGTGCTGTGACGTCCACCTAACGACGGCGCATATGAGGCTGTATTCAACCAGTACATTTATCAAACACTCGAGAATATTCGATTTGGGGTAAGAACACCAGGGTTAGAACAGAATTTCTATCCCAAGCTAAAAATATGGATTTCCTTACTTGGTTAGCACGAAATTCGTATCCTACCCAGGAATAGGATAAAAGTCGAGAATCTTCACGTTCTTGATGTGCATTGGTTTAATAGGAAGTCAGGTAAGCCGTCGTTAAGTTTGACGGTCCTGCACGTATACAGTGACGTCAAAACGCCGCATTACCATCATCATAATATGGCGGACTCACTACATAATAATAAACAATCCACTCCCAAAAATGAAAGGTATGACAGAAAAAAGAAAAAAAAAAATGTATGAGAGGGGAAGATAAAAAAAAATCCGCACTGTGGATCATTGTTTTTCTATGCACCCCTCCACACCAATGTAAGGTTCTTATAATATTATTTACGTGCTATATGCGATACAGCAATAAGGTATTGCAATATTATTAACTTTGTGTCGATTGACAAACATTAGACCAAATACCGAGGAAACCATTGTGTTATGAAACTGCAGTAAAATTTCTAAATTAAGACCACCTTTGGGACTGGTCAAAAGTGGTCTTAAAGACCACTTTTGAACAGTCCCAAAGGTGGTCCCTGACTAGAGGATATCATAGGCAGAAAAAAAAAGAAAAATTAATTGTACCCTTCGAAATGAACTTTTTATAGCAGAATTAGTCCTAATTTTAGGTGGTCTTAATAGCGAAATTTCCTTGTATATAGGTCACAATCAGGCAAATGCGTTTTCTTTTTATACTCATTAAGACTAATAAAGCCTGACATATCTTGGAAGAAGGTGAAAACACGTTTATTACTACGCGCTTTCCCCCCGAATAGGCGCTGTTTGCTGACGAACTGACTTTGATTGACAAATGGTTTTGACAGGTAATGAAATAATCATTTTTTACTTTCACGCTTTTAACTGTTTCCATACTCAAAACAAAAATCACAAAAAAGTTACGTATCTTTCGGCTGGGATTCGAGCTTCGTGTCACAAGCTATTCGATCATAATGATAACGTAGCGAAAGACCTTTCCACAAAGTAACCACAATCTACTACTGATTTCAATATTCATTAGACTTTGGAGTGGACATGATACTCAATAACTGTCAAACCCCAACCAATTTCAAAGCTGTTGCTGCATCCTTTGAACTTAAGATTATGATGTCACAAACTGACAAGGATTGAAAAGTATTTGACCAAATATGACACAACAAGTGTGCAGGTATCCAATCAGATACAATTTCCACATTTCAGTAACTAGCACCTGTCCAATAAGAGATAGTCTATCACATGTCAGTCATCTGCGACAAGTCTAGAGTATAAGAAATTGGTGGAGTTTGATGTACCTTTCTAGTGCACTGACCTCTGAAATTACATCAGAATGTACCCCTTTGATTTGCTGCATTTGACTGAAAGTCTAATGAATATTGAAATTGGTAGTATGTTTTGGGCTGAAGTATAAAAACATCTGCATATTTACCAGAATTTTCTTTTCTTTTTTCTTTTGTCGTAAAATTAGGCGTGTTTTCGTAATGTTTTCGTTTATGAACCACCTCTTGCCGACTCGGACCTCGGTAGCTCAGTCGGACGCGTGTCTGACTGGTAAGCAGGAGGACGCGGGTTCGATACCTGCCGGGGTCGGCAACATTCTTTCGTGGAGATTGATCATGAAATATTTCTACGGTCATTCTCTCCCTTCCGCGGTAGCTCAGTCGGATGCGCGTCTGACTGGTAAGCAGAAGGACGCGAGGTCGATACCTGTCGGGGTCGGCAACATTCTTTCGTGGAGATTGATCATGAAATATTTTCTACGGTCATCCTCTCCCTTCCGCTGATTCAAGAATGGCAGTTGTCAGTTTCTGGCGAAAGAATGTGCACTGTACTGGTTAACCGCTTAGCATAAGCTTGCCCATGAAAAGTGTGGATAGGTAAACTGACCGGCTCCAAAATAGTGTTGAGTGGGCCGTTAGCTCCAATACAAACAATCAATCATCTCTTACAGCTGTTCATGTAGTTGAGCGCTAAACCACTAATGGACATGCCGGGCACCTAAGTGCAATTATTCACCTTATTTGCATTATCTACTGGTTCCTAGTCTGAAGGTTATCAGTATTGGAAAAACAGGTAACCAGACCCCCCCTGACCTTGAAAGGTCATGGGGGTCTGGTTCCCTGTTTTTCCAATATTGACAATGTGCAAGCTGGGAGCCACCAAAAAATGCAAATATGGTGAATAGTAGAACTGAGGTTCCGATTATCAATTTGTTGCCAAACTCAGCATTCCTTTTTAATATTTGTGATGCAACTGACCGGGCGAAATTTATCGAAACTAGGAAATCTGGTAGCGTAAACCTTGAACGCTTTTCAATTCCTTGGCTCATAAAGGCTTGCCATTTCATAAAATATTTTAATTTGGATGTTAAGGCATAGTCTCACTTTCACGTTTTGAGTGCTGGGTTTAAGAACGTTTTTTAACGTAGCAGAAAGACAATAGACGTAGTTAAAACGTAGTACATACGACTATACATGGTTACATACGTGGCCCGGCAATTTTCAAAACAAACGTAGTATTTCGATATAAGTACCGTTATACCTAGCAAAACCACGTAGTAAAAAACACTTAAACGTAGACGAAACGCATTCAATACGTACTCGTAT
This sequence comes from Lucinisca nassula, assembly GCA_963580285.1. Lineage (NCBI taxonomy): Eukaryota > Metazoa > Mollusca > Bivalvia > Lucinida > Lucinidae > Lucinisca > Lucinisca nassula. The sequence continues at coordinate 11,075,784 of OY757026.1, forward strand.
AAAAACGTAATAAGTAATATACCTGGTCGTTCTTTACATGTTACTCTGCAATACCTACGGTTTTATACGCCTAAATATGTTTTTTTTTTTCTAGGTTTTATTCAACGTTTTATTACGTTTCAATGGGCTTGAAGAAATATATGGGCTGCATGATGCTTCCATGCAGAGCTGAATCCGGCCCGCACACTAGTACTGGTAAACCGCTTAAAGGATCTAAGCCTGTCCATGAACCGCGGTACGAGGCGGACCGTCCATGGTAATAAACCCTATTGGTTTCATTGTGCGACAGGGCTTGAGATGTCATTTCATCTCTATGGGTAAAAGTCCCACAAATTTGGAAGCAACGTCTCCAAAATGACCTTTGCAGTGTTGACGGGGACGTTAAACCTCAAATCAAACAAACAAGCATTACGTTTCAGTAGGTTCCGGTAGGTTTTGCTAGGTTTTGTCTGTTTGATTTGAGGTTTAACGTCCCCGTCAGCACTGTATAGGTCATTTGGGAGCCGTTGCTTCCAATTTTGTGGGACTTTTACCCAATATTGAGATGAAATCACACCTCGAGCCATGTCGCCCAATGAAACTAATATGGTTTATAAGGATGGCGGCCTGACTCGCACCACTTTGCATGGACAGGCTTAGATCCTCTAAGCGGCTTACTAGTACAGCTCGTTTGCGGTCGGTTTCAGCTCTGCGTGGAAGCATCATGCAGCCCATCTATTTCTTCCAGCCCCGATGGTCGGGGGTTGGGGGAATATCTTACGTGTGTGTTATGGTAATGATTTTCGATTCCATAGGGATCTTTGTACCCAATGTGTGAGGTATAGAGAATTGTACACTCATGCCTCAGGCGAGTTTCAACAATTTCTTTTGGAATGACATCGAGTGTAAGCTTCTGTATATCTTACAGCGTTATTAAATCGGATCTCAACTTCACCACAACTGGTGTTAAGGGAATATGTGGCGGTCGTAAAACGTTTCCCTGTCCTTCATGATAGTGCGGGTACTTATAATACTTTCTGGCCCTTTGGGATCATTGATTCCGCTCCGTAAATCGAAAAAAATCGAGGGTCAGTGATGAGGCCTTATCGGCGGAAACTAGCTAGTCTGGCCATTGTTTTCAGTTCTGTATTGAGGTTCTTGCTTCCAAGGGAAACCCTTTTTATAGAACATTTATTATGAGTTTCAAACGAAAATAATTGATTATCACAAACGGCGTACTGACGTTCATGTGCACAAGGCTATTTGCGTGTTACGTCAGTACGCCGTTTGTGATTAACACGAGGCTACTTGCGTGTTATGCCAGTACGCCTTTTGTGATTAACACAATGATTTTTGTGTGTTACGTCAGTACGTCGTTGGTGATTAACACGATGCTACTTGCGTGTTATGACAGTTCGCCTTTTGTGATTAACATAAGGATTTGTGCGTGTAACGTCCGTCTGTGATTTGTGATTAACACGATGCTACTTGCGTGTTACATGTAAGTCAGTTAGCCGTCTTTGATTAACACAAGGCTACTTGCGTGTTACGTAAGTACGTCGTTAATTATTAACACAAGGCTATTTGCGTGTTACGTCAGTACGTCGTTAATTATTAACACATGGCTACTTGCGTGTTACGTAAGTACATCGTTAATTATTAACACATGGCTACTTGCGTGTTACATGTAAGTCAGTTAGCCGTCTTTGATTAACACGAGGCTACTTGCGTATTACATGTTAGTCTGTTAGCCGTCTTTGATTAACACAAGGCTACTTGCGTGTTACGTCAGTACGTCGTTAATTATTAACGCAAGGCTACTTGCGTATTACGTAAGTACGTCGTTAATTATTAACACATGGCTACTTGCGTGTTACATATAAGTCAGTTAGCCGTCTTTGATTAACACAAGGCTACTTGCGTGTTACATGTAAGTCAGTTAGCCGTCTTTGATTAACACAAGGCTACTTGCGTGTTACGTCAGTACGTCGTTAATTATTAACACAAGGCTACTTGCGTGTTACGTCAGTACGTCGTTAATTATTAACACATGGATACTTGCGTGTTACGTCAATACGTCGTTTATAATTAGCACAAGGCTACTTGCATGTTACGTCAGTACCTCGTTTATGATTTGCATGTTACGTCAGTGCGTCGTTTATAATTAACACAACAAGGCTGCTTGCGAGTTACGTCAGTACGCCGTTTGTGTTGATTTTGTTTTACCAACAGCGATGTTTTATGATTCAGCTGTTTTCTTTCCTTGTATATTTTTTCTTATTCGACCCAGATTATAACCAGACTCAATCAACGGAAGAATTTAACGCTTATCTTAATCCATTATGTAACCTACAATGAAATGCAATTTCCTTGTATAATCCTTAAATATAAAAGTTATTTCCTTCCACAGAATGCCAGTTATTTCGAAAAAGGAGACATCATTCATTTCAGCTATTCTGAAAAAAAATCATCTCATTGTATGGCACAAATTTAATTGGAAGTAAAAATTATTCCTCAATTTTGCTTTACCATCAGTTTGTAGTTTTTCTTGCTCAACATTGCAACATCGCCTAGAACAAAAACAAAATCAAACGAACGCAGAGAGGAAACATTGTTTGTTTGTTTGATTTGAAGTTTACCGTCCCCGTCAACACTGTATAGGTCATTTTGGAGACGTTGTTTCCAATTTTGTGGGACTTTTACCCGACAACGAGATGAAATGACCTCTCAAGCCCTGTCGCCCAATAAAACCAATAGGGTTTATAAACATGGACGGTCCGACTAGCACCGCTTTGCCTGGGCAGGCTTAGCTCCTCTTAGCGGTCTACCAGTACTCGTGTGTGTTCGGTATCAGCTCTGCGTGGAAGCATCCTTCAGCCCATCTATTTCTTCAAGCTCCGATGTGCGGGGGGCCAGAGATTAAACAACAATGAGGGCTCGACAGCATAAAACAACTTGAATGCTTTAGCAAAAGAAAACTTCGGTGGGCCCAACCAGGGATAAAGCATCGGGCACTGTGATTTGTATTGGAATTGTTTTTGTTGTTTGTTTTGTTTTCATTACGAAAACGATCCGTGTGATAAAGCGCATGTTTCCTTACCTCCAAATTGAAGAAATATATGAGCTGCATGATGCTTCAACGCAGAGCTGTATCCGACCCGCACACGAGTACTGGTTTACCGCTTAGGGGATCTAAGCCTGCCCAGGCAAAGCGGTGCGCACGAGTCGGGCCGTCCATGCTTATAAACCCTATTGGTTTCATTGGGCGACAGGGCTTGATAAGTCATTTCATCTCAATGTCGGGTAAAAGTCCCACAAAATTGGAAGCAACGTCTCCAAAATGACCTTTACAATGTTGACGGGGACGTTAAACCTCGAATCAAACAAATCCTTACCTCCGAAAAGGTCATGTATTTCTGAAATTCTGATGTTATAAAAATAATTCTGCAGGGACACAATGACGAGTTGGAATCAATCATGGCAGATGAGATACCGATGTCCGAGCCACTGAAGGTTCTCTTAGAGGATAACTGTATTGAAACTTGTCCTTTGGGGGAGGTAAATCGACGGTTTTACGGTCGGACGTTTCGTTTCATTCCGAAACCACGCCAATACAAATTAACTGTAAACTTCACCGCCGAAAAAAAGAGAAATTTTTAGATGAAACTTGTAAAATTTTTGTTATTTCTGCACAAAATAAAGATTGTAGGTACTCATTAGAACCGCCTAATCGAGGCGGTTCTAACGAGTACCCACAATCTATATTTTAGAGCAGAAATAAGAAAATAAGGTTATAGCTTGCAAACCCCAGTTTTACTATATAAAAGTGGGGTTCAAGGGGGTCAAAGTTATATAGGCATGTTTGCATGATTAGTAAAACGGAATTTGCGACCGTATAATCGACGATTTATCTCCCCCTAATGCCAATTTCCAACATAATAATCCCCATTCTAAACCGGCCCCGATAGCTAAGTTGGTAGAGTGTCCGCTCCGGGGAACGGGAGGTCACGGGTTCGATCCCGGGCCGCGACAAACCAAAGTCGTTAAAAATGGTACTAGCTGCCCCTCGCTTGGCACTCAGATTTACGGGGTAGAGCTAGGACTGGTCGACCCAGTGTCAGGATAATGTGACTGAGTGTGGTATCATGTAATGTGTCTGGGACATGATACTTCAGTGAGGCAGCACTATAAAAGTGAGCATTGAGCTCCCTGTCGCAACCAGACACCGTCGTGATATGACTGAAAAATTGTTGAAAGCGAAGTTAAAGCCGAATTCACCCATGCACCCAAACGCCAGCGTATGACCGTATGTCGCAAATTTTGACGTTATCCAATCATACGCGAGTGCACTAGAATTTGCGATATACTGTCGGAAACCCGACGTCATCACGTTACGTCAGCTTTCATACATGGTCGTTTGGTTTCACGCAGCTCACAACCGGGAATCCGACGTCACCGTGTTGCGTCGCTTTTCACCAGTTGTTTATTATTCTTTCGCAGCTTGCCGTTTTGGGCAAAAATAACTTTTACAACAAACCAGTGGAAAAGGTGCATAAAATGGGAATAACTGTATTAAAATGTGACATTTGGGATGGTAAAACCTCCGTTTCCGGTCGCAAAATGCGTCCTGTGGCTCCGCTAACGCGTCGCCGTATAAAGAAGTGCCCGACAGTATAAACGCCTATTTACCTCCCTAAATGACAATTTTGAATACAGTTACATGTACATGAATCCCCTAAATAAACTGTTGCAAATACCTGACGTTATTAACCCTCATCTTGCTGTTCACGACAACCCCTATCTTTGGAAACAGTGTAGATCCAGATCAGATGGCTTCGGCAGCCATCTGATCAGGATCTACACTGTTTGGCATTCAGTTTATGAATTTGTAGCAATAAATAACATGAAGTAATTTGATTGGTTGATAGACAGAATAGGGTGCGGCTTAAATGAATATTCAGCAAGATAAGGGTTAAATCAGACGTCGCGTTACATACTCGTGTGCATTAGAACGGTGGTTTGTATGTTCGAACAGTGTTAACTGATAGTTCTAAACCGGGCACACGGAAGTCTGAAAGACTAGCTAGTCTGGCCCAGAACACATGTTTACTTCATATTGTTCAGTTCTGTGGTGCAGTCCTTGCTTCCAAAGGATAACCCTTTTATAGAACATATTTAACGTCACTACAGCTGGTGTCTGGAAATGTGTGGCGGCCGTAAAAAGTATCCCTGTCCTACATCTTAGTGTAGTTTATACTTTCTTGTCCTCTGTGATCATTGATTCTATTGTGGAATTTGGAAAAATACTTGAGGGTCACTGGTGAGGCCTAATTGGCCGAAACTAGCTAGTATGGCCCAGAAAACATGTATACTTCATATTGTTCAGTTCTGTGGTGTATTCCTTGCTGCCAAAGGATAACACTTTTATAGAACGTATTTATTAACGCGCTCTGTATGAGAGGAAAATCCTGGATGCGAGATATAACTACAAAACGTTTTTTTATCTGTCGCCAAACAGAGATTAAAAGACGCTTTTATACGGAAATGAAATGAGGAAATAAATTATTCATCTAGAGCCTTATTTTAAACAAACATAGTAAAGTTTGAGTTCAATGAGTACTAAAAATCAGGGTAGCTTCATGTAGATTAGACGTAGAAATAGGTCGTTGGGCGAGATCAGAGCGAAAAGCATTTGATGATCGAAAATGCAAATTGTGCAACAGATTAGAAGATGAATTTCAATTTTTTTCACTAGAGTGCCCTCTTAATCATACAGCATTGATATAAGAAAACGTTCCATCTCTAGATATAGAGGATCGTAAACGAGCGTTCATGTATTATTGAATTTATTGAATGAATTGAGGAAAAGGGATACAATGCGAGACTTTGCCGAGCATTGCATCCCTTTGCCTCAGCGAGTTTAATAAATTTAATTATACAATGACACGATTACAAGATTCTATTTATCATATGACATTTAAAACGCATTTTATTCACGTTTAATAAAATGTTTACATTCCGCCATAAGTAAACGGGCCGTCGTTAAGGACGTCGTAGGTGTTAAGTTACGGGGGCGTATCTAACTAATTTGCATAATATTTAATTCACTAGTGGATTATCGAATATATTCCATGGCGTTACTACATTCCCTGACGCGACGTCATATAAATTATTATACTAGACCTAGTATGTTTAACTTATGGGTCTTTTATCATCGAAGAAGCAGCTGCAGATTAGAAATTTGGCAACATTCGTTTTCAAAGCGTTTCAAGAACGAAATCCATTCGTATATGTAGCAGTATCTAATGTATGAGCTGAAGTCAGTTCCACAATCGATGTCATCCTTTTTGGTGCAGGCAATCTTTCCGAAATGTGTGTGATCAGACGCACGAATTATAACATTTTCATGTTTGCATGCTGACCAAACTGTTTGCCTTATTGCCTATTATATGTGTTTGCTGAGTAAACAACAGGGCTAGAATGGTTTAGAGCTTTTCAATTAACCCTTCTCTTGCTGAATATTCATTTAAGCCACACCCATTTCTGTCTATCAACCAATCAAATTACTTGATGTAATTTATTACTACAAATTCATAAACTGAATGCCAAACAGTGTAGATCGTGATCAGATGGCTTCTTCAGAAGCCATCTGATCTGGATCTACACTGTTTCCATAGATAGGGGTTGTCGTGAACAGCAAGATAAGGGTTAACTGATCTTATCTTATCTTATTTGATATGTTCGATAAAAACCGGTTTACTCATGTCTTTGAGTGTGTGTATTTCTGATAGTATTTTGCTTTGGAAAGCCAATTGGCATTTTGTGGGGAAGTAACTGTCCTTTTGGCTTTCCGCTAGTGATGTTTCCATTCGGGTCTAGTTGTTTCATGTTTGTGGTTCTTTCCCTTGGTGTCTCTGATGGGAGCTGTGGGTTAGTTGTATCGATTCCTGATTTTGTTTTATTTGAGGTTTAACGTCCCCGTCAACACTGTAAAGGTCATTTTGGCGACGTTGCTTCCAATTTTTTGGGACTGTTACTCGACATTGAGATGAAATGATATCTCAAGCCATGTCGCCCAATGAAACCAATAGGGTTTATAAGCATGGACGGACCGACTCCCACCGCTTTGCCTGGACAGACGTAAATGCGCTAAGCGCTTTACCAGTACTCGTGTGCGGGTCGGTTTCAGCTCTGCGTGGAAGCATCACGCAGCCCATATATTTCTTCAAGCCCCGATATGCGGGGTCCTTTCGATTCCTGATCATTGGCTACACTTCTATTTTACTAGTTCACTTCGAAAACCTCATTACATTATGTACCATTTAAATGGTTCTAAGACTAATGAACTGTTTGGTGTTTCATGGTCGTTTCATACATCTTAACGCAAAATTGAGCATCTACATCAAATCTGACATTTGCTTTCGATTTTTACACTGGTGATTGTTTCTTTTAGTCAGTTTGTCAGAATATTGCTTCACCTATTTGGCAGGTACGTTGTTCTGTCACACGAACAAAAGAATATACCTGAAAAATTACGATTGCCAGGCAATGGCCTCTAAAGAAGCATTATTTCGTTTCTAATCTACGCAATAATTGATAATTATCAGTAGTATGAAGGTTTGAGTTTTACGTCCCACTAACAACTATCGATACAGGGGTACTCGGTTTAAAGACTCATCCGAAAGTCTAGAGGAGCCGATAGCACTGTTTGCGAGACAAGTATCGTTTCCACTACACCATGGAGGCTTCTTGTTGAAATAGTAGTATCATTACAGGATAACCTTAGGGAAAGTCCATCTCGAAAACACGCATATATAATGTTTAACCCCTTGAACCCCACTTTTATAACCTTATTTTTCTTATTTCTGCTCTAAAATATAGATTGTGGGTACTCGTTAGAACCGCCTCGCTGAGGCGGTTCTAACGTGTACCCGCAACCTATATTTTGAGCAAAACTCCGAAAAGTCAGTTTTTTTGGCGGTAAATTTTTACAATGTACATGTATTTGGATAGGCGTGTTTTCTTAATGCGTCGTCTTAGTTCAGTATAACAGTATTCAACCAACCATAACCTTGTGTAAAACGCTTCTGGAGCAAACGGCAATCCTAGACCATGTCGTGGATAATAAACGGCAATCTTAGACCATGTCGTGGATATTAAACGGCAATCTTAGACCATGTCGTGGATAATAAACGACGAAGGTAATTTAACCAGTCGACTGGCAATAGTCATTTTAACGTATTTTGGCTATTGCCAGTCGACTATCAATATTTTGTGTTATGGATATTGCCAGTTGACTGGCAATAGCCAGTTTAAAGTATTTTGGCTATTACTAGTCGACTGTCAATATCCATTTTAACGTATTTTGGCTATTGCCTAAATGAGAAAACATGTCGTGAGAAAAAATGTCTTATAGGTTTTCCAGTCGACTGTTAATAGCCATTCCGTCTTTTTAGTATTATTATTGGTCGTGTTTTTATTATTATTGTTATAAGCTCACCTGCAGCAAAGCTCAGGTAAGGTTAAACCGTGGCCTGTTGCCCGTCGTCCGTCCGTCGTTAGCTTTTTACATTTTCGACATCTTCTCCCGAACCCGGAGTCAGATTAAGGTGATGCCTAGTGGGTAGCATCCTGGTGACATGGAGATTCAGATTTGCTAAAATGGTTCCGTTCAGATCTCCAAGAGTGCCGCCTTGGTGGCCATCTTTAAATTCTTCTAACGACATCTCCCATATCCAGGGTCGAATTGAGCTGAAACATGATGGGCGGCATCGGGGTGACATGGAGATTCAGATTTGCAAAAATCGTTCCGTTCGATATCCAAGATGGCCGCCATGGCGGCCCTCTTGAAATTTTTCAAACGACATCTTTTCTCGAACCAAAGGTCCAATTGAGCTGAAGCTTGATGGGAGGCATCGGGGTGACATGGTGATTCAGATTTACTAAAATCGTTCCGTTCAGTTATCTCGGATAAATTCATTCAACGACATCTCCTTCCGAACCAAGGGTGGAATCGAGCTGAAACTTGATGAAAGGCATCAGGGTGACATAGAGAATGAGAATGGATAAAATAGTTCCGTTCCGATATCTAAGATGGCCGTCATGGCGGCCATCTTGAATTCTTCAAACGACACCTACTCCCGAACCAAAGGTCGAATTGAGCTGAAACTTGATGAGAGGCAGCGCGGTGACATGGCGATTCAGATTTGCTAAAATCGTTCCGTTCAGATATCCAAGATGGTCGCCATGGCGGCCATCTTGAAAGTTTTCAAAATACATCTCCTCCCAATTCAAAGGTGGAATAGAGCTGAAATTTGATGGGAGGCATCGGATTGACTAGGAGGTTCAGATTTTCTGGAATGGTTCCGTAAGGTTCTGATTTCAAAGGTGGCCACCATAGCGGCCATCTTGAAATTCTTCAAACGACACCCCCATACCAAAGGTGGAATTGAGCTGAAACTTGATGTGTTGACATGAATATTTAGATTTTCTAAATTTTGTCCGTTCTAATATCAAAGATGACCACCCCGGCTGCCATCTTAAAATTCTTCAAACGAAATCTACTCACAAACCAGTGGTCTGATCAAGCTGATCCTTGATTGGAGGCATCGAGGCGACATGGAGATTCAGAATTGCTAAAATCATTCCTTTCCGATATGCATGTTGGCCGACATGTTGGCCGCCAAGTTGGCCATCTTGAAATTTTTCGAACGCCATCTTCTGCCGAATAGGAAGTTGGATCAAGTTGGGATTTCATGAAAAGCATCGGGGCGAAATGGCGATTCAGACTTGCTAAAATTGTTCTGTTCTGATATCCAAGATGGCCTCTGTGATGGCCAATCTGAAATTCTTCAAATGGCATTTCTTCCCGAGCCAAGGGTTGGATTGAGCTGAAACTTGATGGCAGGCGACAAGGTGATTCAGATTTGCTAAAATTGTTCTGTTCCAATATCTAAGATGGCTGTGCAAGGAGGACAGCTTGTATTTCTTCAAAAGACATCTCCTCCCGAACCAGAAGTCAGATCAAGCTGAAACTTGATGGGAGGCAATGGGGCGACATGGAAATTCGGATTTGCTAAATTTGTTCCATTCCTATATACAGGATGACAACCATGGCGGCCGTCTTGAAATTCTTCAAACTACAACCCCTCCTGAACCAAAGGTCGGATGGAGCTGAAACTTGATTGGAGGCAATGGGGCAACATGGAGATTTAGAATTGCTGAAATTATTCTGTTCTGATATCTAAAGATGGCTTCCATGTTGGCCAGCTTGAAATCTTCAAACTACAGCAAGTTGAATTGAGCCGAAATTTGATGTAAGGCATTGGGTAGACATTCAGATATATTAGTACCATTTTGTTCTGATATTACAGATGGCTTCCGATGTTGGCTATCTTGAAAATCTTCAAATCACAGCTGCTACAGAATGGTCTGGTGCATTGAGTTAAAATTGGTGTGAGACCTTTGGGTGAAATGGAGATTCAGATTTGCTCAAATAGTTGCATTCTGATATCCAAGATGGCAGCCATCTTGAAATTCTTCAAAACACCTGTGTAGTAAATGCATATATGATTTACAGGGAGTGGGGGCAGCTAAGGAGTAGTCAGTCCACAAGAAGATTCGGCGGCCATATACACCATAGCTTTGTGTGTGTTACAGTTGCATTCGCAAGATTGGTTGACTTTGTTTAGTTTTTTATTACAGAAAATGCCAAAGGCAGGCGCAGACGATAGCTCTTCCACTCTGTATCAACATCATCTCTTCCTGAATTCTAAATCAGACGAAGCTGTTCAGAAACTTAACCAGAAGCATCATATGTTAACATGAAGATTCAGAATTGCTAAAGGCAATGTGACCTGACAGACAAAATGGCCCCCTTAGGCACAATGTAATATATGATCAGCCTCATCCAGGTGAGCGATTCTGTCTCACTTCGGCCTCTCGTTATTATTATTATTATTATTATTCCTTTAATTACCCGAGGTACATCACAAAAATACGCCTATGTAATTCTGACCCCCTTGAACCCCACTTTATATATTAAAACTGGCGTTTGCAGGGCCTACCTTATTTTTCTTATTTCTGCTGTAAAAACCAGATTGTGGGTACCAGTTAGAAACGCCGCGATGAACCCACAATCTATATTTTCAGCAGAAATAAGAAATATAAAACAATTATCCATCTGATATTTGTCGTTTTATTATTAATGTCAGATTCCTTCTGTCATTCTTCGTCGTTCTGCATGTTTACAATTTTAACGTCCGAACTTCCGGCTTCCACTACTTTTGAAATATGACTCCGCACAAACACGGATAGTCCGTTGTTTGTAGCCTTTTCATGCTCGCTGTCTCAAAACTAATTTCTCATGGCATTATTTCCGCATTTCGATTACATGTTTTGTTTCATTTGTAATCAAAATACAAAAATGATCTTTCTTCAATTACAAACAAAACGGGAACAGTTAATTGAATATGCATAAGGAAAGTTCCCATTTTATACGGGCGACCGCATAATGGGTCATTGGCGAATCTTGGAGGCGGCGTCTAACCACGGCCTTCACTGCGGGCTTCACTGTTGTCGAAAGTTAGCCCATTTTTTCCTTTATTAATTCCTATATTACTAACTGACGCCCCTTAATTTTGAACCGGGATTTCGAAATGAAATCTTCGTCAGATAAGTGATAATATTACATTCAGTACAAAATGGGTTATGATTTATTATATTTGTATCAATACGCCATTAAAGTACCTTTGTCTATTTTTAGAAAAGAAAAAAAAATATGTATAGAGCTACAATCAGTGCACACCATTTAAGTACCTAGATATACTTTGAAAAATAAAAAAATAGAGTGTATAATAAGCTGTATTTGACTTTTGATTATCGGCTAAGCCGCTTTGTCTTTCCTGACCTGCACACAACAGTTACAGACACGACGTCGTCACTTGGTCATACGGATTGCCGATAATTTTGACGGATGTCCCTGAATCATTAACTCCTCTTTGGAGCACAGCGAGTATATATTGAATTGAGGTAAAGAATCCGACTCATCCCACTGCACATGTCTCAAAAACCGAAAAGTTCTGTTGAATAACAATGCTGCCATAGTGCTCGTTGTTGATTAAATCTGCGGGTGTTCTTGCAGCACTCGAAAATTGCATAGATCTAGAAAAAAATCAAGTGAAGATGTTCATAAGGATCGGAGTCTCTGAAAACTGAGGTGATACTCTAGATTTCCCTTTAGTAATGAACATTTGGAGATACTACCCAGCAGGCATATGACGTTAAAACTTCGTCTGATTGCCGTTAATGTAACGCCATGTCTTGACTGCAACGTCATATTAACCCTTTTTGTACCAAATGGAATCTTCCTCCTTATATATAACAGGAGCCTATTTCAAAATTTAGGGGTGTCAGGTTGTGTTTTCTTCAAATTTCTTTTGGAAAATGGCTGAACTTTTTGCAAACAGTGTAGACTCTGATCAGACGTCGCGTTCAGCGTCTGATCTGGGCCTGCACTGTTTGCCAGGGTACCCGTTTTGGGGTTTCCGGTACTAAATGGGTTAATGTCGGTGCAACCTCATTACCAACGTTGGTGTGACGTTGCCCCTGCGACGCATGCCTGGTGGCAGTGATTCTTATTGTTTTTATAACATCGATCAGGAGACGTGGAATCTAACACACTGAATGCTTTTTTCCTTTCTTCCATCAAAATCGGAATCGATGCATTAATATTAATTACCAGAACTTCTTTTCTTCAGTTACGTCATTCGTAGTTTTTATTCATGTCATATAGTATATGTACATACATCGTGATAAATTTTCAACAGATGACATTTTGAAATGTTTTCGGATTTTTTTTTTTTTTTTTTTTTTTTCAAAAAACAGGATTTGACATTTCATGCAAATTGTCTCCTACGGATGAAATTATTATGAGATGTCAAGTCCTGTTTTCTAGGAAAAATAAGAAAAAGAGTCATCAGTTTATCGTCTGCTGAATTAGCCCAGAGAGTGGTGAAGGTTAAAGAGTAAATTTGAAACCTTTTCTTATATAAAGGCCTTAATATTCACGAATTTCTCATAGAGTCTGTCATTTTAGTGCCTTTTGGCGCTTTGATTTTTCATTTTCGGTGTCAAAATGTGCAGGGTATTCGGATAGTCGTGTTTTCGTAATGTTTGAATGATATGTATGAATGTTTATGCTGATCCGAATCTTGAATCGTGTGAAGGTTCTGTGATGTTTTTTTTTTTTTTTTTTTTTTTAAAGAAACAATGTCAGCCTTTCAAACAAAGTTCAAATAAAAAGCATATAGCATGAATAGGTTTGTTGTGCAAATAAGTCGTCGTTCCTAACACTTTGCATACGACCCTCGTTAACTCATTCAGAAAATATTTTTAGACAAAGAAAATCAGCAAAACTTGAAATACCAATCCAATCCTTTGCTTCAATTATTGGAACTCGGGTCAGGTGTCAAAGATAACCGAGTCTGTAATTTATCATATCAGCTTCATTGACTGATTGTTTTCAATTACGAGCCGTGTCGTGAGAAAAATGTATTTTAGTATTGATACAAGGACGCAGTTGTTCAAAACTAACGACGTCATTAGTTAACGAATGGTTAAAACTTTGAGCGGTGTCGAGAGAAAAAATGTCTTCTACTATGCCAGGGCCAAGTTGTTCCAAACTAAAGACGTCATAAGTTAACGAATCCTTAAAACTTTGATCATTTAATATGGCATATATCTTAACACTTTTTGATGAAAAAGTGCATATGCAAAAGCTACTCACATTTTTTCAGCAAACATACCAGAATTATAGATGTTGTACCTCCTAGAACAGTTAACAATTTGACCTTTACAATTAACAATTTGACCTTTAACGAAACCGTTAAGCTAACGAGATGATTTGAATAGCTGGGTCCAGGAAAACAAAAACAGCCTGCTCAGCTACACAGATTGCAAGACGCCCCCGCCCATCGGGGCTTGAAGAAATAGATGGGTTGCATGATGCTTCCACGCAGAGCTAAAACCGACCCGCACACGAGTACTGGTAAACCGCTAAGAGGATCTAAGCCCGCTCAGGCAAAGCGGTGCGAGTCGGACCGTCCATGCTTATAAACCCTATTGGTTTCATTGGGCGACAAGGCTTGAGATGCCATTTCATCTCAATGTCGGGTAAAAGTCCCACAAAATTGGAAGCAACGTCTCCAAAATGACCTTTACAGTGTTGACGGGGACGTTAAACTTCAAATCAAACAAACAAAAAACAGTTTGCAAGAGTCTTGAAATGTTAGAGTAAAGAAACGAGGAGGCATCGTTTTGTTTGTGTTGAGGTTTTACGTCCCCTTCAATACTCATTAGGTCATTTTAGAGACATCGCTTACAATTTTGTGGGACTTTTACCCGACATTGAGAAGAAGAGACATCTCAAGCCCTGTCGCCCAATGAAACCGCTATGGTTTAAGGAGCAGCCCGACTCGCACCGCTTTTCCTGAACAGGCTTAGACACATGCGGTTAACCAGAATTTAAGGAGAATGTGTACACCATCAGGGGAGGCAACTCCTGCAGAAGTATTTTTGTCTCCCATGTCAATAGTGGTCAACTCTTAAAGGAAAAAATTTGCTCCTGAGGAGCAAATTCTTTCCTTTAAGAGTAGACCCCTTTTTTCAGTTGGACGGGGCTTACAGAAACGCCAACAGGAAGTCCCGAAAGTTGTCTCCGTTTGAAAAATGGCGAAAAAAAATTGCCAGTTGTTCCAGTACCTCTTGAAATCTGTCGATTTCAGCTCTGCGCAGAAACACTATGCAGTCGATTCTTTTCCTCCAAGCTCCAATGGGCGGGGTGCGATGATGAATTGTACAATTTAAGTAGACACCACTAAGGTGCTGATTAGACTACCCGCATGCGCAGGCTGTTCTGTACATTCATGTTCTCAATTGGCAAAAATGTTTTCTCTTGATGTGGATCATAACATCTTTTTGACTGATTGCTGCTCTTAAATACTCGTAACATTGGCTGCATTTGCTGCCAGAATGCTGCCAATCTGTCAGACAGAATGAAATTGAGCCTACAATATGTATTTCTCGAGTTCGCGGGGGTCATCAAAAATTGCTAAAGTATACGGTAGAGAGCATAACCAGGTTTGCAAACATACTGTATATGAAGTGTCTCATTATAGCTGATACTCACTTGTATAATAAGATTGTTGTTGTTTTTTTTTGTTTTTTTTTTGTTGTTTTTTTGTTTTGTCTTGGAAAGATACGGCAAAGGAAATCCAATGCATATATTTTTATTCCTCCTCCATCCCCCGAGAATCTTTGATTCGGGGGGCATATATTTGCCCTGTCTGTCTGTTTGTTTGTTTGTCTGTCTGACCGTCACAATAACTTACACCTTGGCCATAACTCCCAGGGGGGGTGGGGGGGGGGAAATGGTCGCTTACAGTGACAGCTCTTTTTTTACAATAACCTAAAGCGGAGAACCAGATGGTAAACCCTTGGTCATTTCATCTCAATGTCGGGTAAAAGTCCCACAAAATTGGAAGCAACGTCTCCAAAATGACCTATACAGTGTTGAGGGGGACGTTAAACCTCAAATCGTACAAACAAAAACTGTCTTGATAGCATTACAAAACACCTATACAAATACATTGTAAATTTCAACACTGGACATCGAATGTTTAAAGATGAAAATGTGACTTTTGTTTCTTATTTTTGCTTAAAATATAGATTGTGAGTACACGCTAGAACCGCCTCAAATCTATATTTTGAGCAGAAATAAGAAAAATAAGGTTTCCACCTATACACCCCAGTTTTACTTTATAAAAGCGGTGTTCCAAGAGTGAATGTTATATAGGCGTGTTTTCTTGATGTGTCTTGACAGTTACTTTAACCCACTGATGACCAGTTGATTCCCCTACCTATTCGAAATAATGAAGTTACATGTACGTACGATAAAACATCCGTACGACATAGTAAATTTTTTGGCATCTTCAAAAATCGCTATTTTCTTATGATAATGCGTGATATTTTCTTATTTATAATAAAAAATAAGTTGTTGGTGTCCGTTACAACCGCCTCTAACGAGTAACATACGTTGTGGGTGCTTCAATGCGGTGGCTCTAACGAGTACCCTCAACCTATGTCTCGGAGCAGAAAAAAAGAAAGCACAAATAAGAAAAAATACGTAGACCTCCCTAAACACCAGTTTTTCTCTATATAAAGTGGGGTTTAAAGGGGTATTGATCTCATGGAATTGCTCACGCGATGGCTGCTGGTATGTTCCTTGCACAACAGACAAGAAAATCCGTGATTTTACCCTTGGATATAATTTTATGTTCCGACCCTTGTGTTGGCCCCCGCCCATCGAGGCTTGAAGAAATAGATAGGCTCCACGATGATTCCGTGCAGAGCTGAAATACGACAGCACACGAGTACTGGTAAACCGCTTAGAGGATCAAAGCCTACCCAGGCAAAGCGGTGTGAGTCGGACCATCCATGCTTATAAACCCTATTGGTTTCATTGGGCGACAGGGCTTGAGATGTCATTTCATCTCAATGTCGGGTAAAAGTCCCACAAAACTGGAAGCAACGTCTACAAAATTACCTTTACAGTGTTGACTGGGACGTTAACCCTTAAATCAAACAAAAATAAACAAACTGGCCCTGGTGTTCCGACCAAAAATCGAATATAATCGCGTGTTTGATAAATGCACTGGTTGATTACGACCATGTAAGCGCCATCGTTAAGGCTGACGTCACAGCACGTTATGTGCCGTCACTAAACATTCCTGCAGTATCATCATAATATGGCGGACGTCGGTAACCGAAGTGACTGCAGCATTAAAAATCCGCGGTATGCAAGAAAAAGAATCCTATATGGGTGTGAGGGGCGGATGGAAAAATCCGTCCCTCGGGATCACTGTCCGGCGTCACTCGGCAAGCCTCATGATGCCGGACAGTGACCCTTGAGACGGATGTTTTTCCATCCAACCCTCATACCCATGTAGGATTCTTATATTCTACCCCCTCTGAATAACCCTGAAGAACTGCCTTAATGGAAACTTGTGTTCTTTGATGGCCAAGAAAACTAGTAAAAACATTATCAAGTGCAGCTCGTATTTACGATGTCATCGCCGTTATTTATTCATTTGTTTATTTTATATTTATTCATTAATTTTGATTGTTCATTTCAAACCTTCTGTCTTCTTTATTTTATTTATTTTATTTCTTTTATAATTTATTTATTCTTATTGCTAATTCTAAACCTTTTGGCTACTTTAACTAGCCGTTCCAATCGCGGTTTATTTTTGTTATGGTTTGTCTTTGAAAGTGTGTATCGCTTAAACGTTTTGTTTTGGATAGTCAATTGGCCATTTTATGGAAAAGTAACTGTCCTTTGGGCTTTCCGCTATTGGTGTTTCCGTTAGGGTCTAGTCATTTCATGTTTATGTTTTTTCCCCTTTGGAGTCTCTGGTGGGAGCTGTGGGTTAATTATATCGATTCCTGATCATTGCCTTCACTTCTATTTTATTTAAGCATACAGCGAAGACCCAGACCAGACGGCCTCTGATCAGGGTCTTTGCTGTATGCTTAAATCCTATTTTGGGTTGTTAGGCTGGTGTGGGTACCGTCTTCACGGCTGTATCGACTTCTAAACACATCATTTAATAGGATTTAGTCTGGAAACATGACAGTTGCTTTGAGACAAGATTCTCAAATATACAACTCGAAATTGAAATTTACGACGTTAGTTACGGTGAATGGTTGCATTTTGAGGGGAAAACACAAGCATTTCAGAAAGTTTTGTCTTTCTTTTCTATAGGGACCATCTCAAAAAGAAACCACATCACTTCGAGGAAAATCTTTTTCTCTTAGAATTGAAGTTTTTTTCGGACTCCTCTTTCATTATTGATTTGCTTTCTATTTTTATTTATATTACTTCTTTTCATTAAGAATTTGCATTTTCGAAGAAAACCCCTTTTACACAGGAAGGCAACAGAAAAAAAAAGAAATCAAAGTACTGTGAACGCTTGAAAATAGTCCTGAACTGAGAGTGTAACTGTTTCGTTTAACCATTAAATATCAGTATTTTAAGCAAACAGTGTAGATCCTGATCAGACGTCGCGTTCTGTGGCGTCTGATCTGAGTCTAAACTGTTTTCCAAAGGCCGTGTACATTAGCCCAGTCCAGTAAACATCGCGAAAAAAAACATGCCTATATAATTTTGACCCCTTGAACCCTACTTTTATATAGTAAAACTGGGGTTTACAGGGGTAAACTTTACTTTTCTTATTTCTGCCCTAAAATATAGACTGTGGGAACTCGGTAGAACCGCTTCATTATAGATTGTGGGTACTCGTTAGAACCGCCTCAATGAGGCGGTTCTATGCCCCCCCCCCCGCCCATAGGGGCTTGGAGAAATATATGGGCTGCATGATGCTTCCACGCAGAGCTGAATCCGGCCCGCACATTAGTACTGGTAAACTGCTTAGAGGATCTAAGCCTGTCCAGGAACCGCGTTGCGAGGCAGACCGTCCATTCTAATAAACCCTATTGGTTTCATTGGGCGACAGGATTTGAGATGCCATTTCATCTCCATGTCGGGTAAAAGTCCCACAAAATTGGAAGCAACGTCTCCAAAATGACCTTTACAGTGTTGACGGGGACGTTAAACCTCAAATCAAACAAACAATGAGGCGGTTCTAACGAGTACCCACAATCTATATTTTGAGCAGAAATAAGAAAAATATCACATTTTTTTTCATCTTAAAATGTTCATTTTTGGGCGATAAAGGTTACAATGTATTTGTATAGACATGTTTTCTTAACGCAACGCTCTGGCGTGTCAGGGAGAATACTAGCGCCGCTATAAATAACCGGTACCTAGATTTTGTACATGGCCAGCGATATTCTCATGGTTGGAAGCTTCTGTATTTTGTTTGATTTGAGGTTTAACGTTCCTGTCAATACTATTTAGGTCATTTCGGAGACGTTGCTTCCAATTTTGTGGGACCTTTACCCGACATTGAGATGAAATGACATCTCAACGTTCCCGTCAATACTATTTAGGTCATTTCGGAGACGTTGCTTCCAATTTTGTGGGACCTTTACCCGACATTGAGATGAAATGACATCTCAATCCATGCCGCCCAATGTGACTAATAGGATTTATAAGCATGGACGGGCCGACTCGCAGCATTTTTCCTGGGCAGGCTTAGACGTTCTAAGCGGATTACCAGTACTCATGTGCGGTCGGTATCAGCTCTGCGTGGAAGCATCATGCAGCCCAATCTATTTCTCCAAGCCCCGATGGGCGATGGCGGCGGAAGCTTCTGTAGTTTTTACTCGTAAATTTGGATCGATCCAACAACTATATAGAGGGTCTTACACTCGTGGTTATTTCACATGAAATTTATTAAAACGAGCCTCCGGCGAGTTTCATAAATTTCATATGAAATGACGACGAGTGCAAGATTCTGATTATCATATGACCCCTTTAAACTGGATTTCATCGCCTTTAAATCTGACAAAATTTCCAGAAAAATACATGGCTGACATGGACGTCGTCATGACGTTACTTAATCCCCGTGTGGTCATACGATTTTTATTACACGACGTTATCCACTGCTAATCAAAGACGTCATTTGATAAAATCTTTTTATCATATGCGGTCGTGTCTGGGAGTGTAATAACGCAATGTAATAAATTCTATAATCCACTAGTGGATTAAATATGAAAATTAGTTAGAAACACTCCACAACGTTACACGCATGACGTTCCTTATGACGTCGCGTTTACTAAAGGAGGGATCTAGACAGTTCTGTTAAAAATCGCGAATAAAATGCGTTTTAAATATCATTTGATAACTAGATTCTTGCATTCTTGCTCATGTATTATTGAATTCATTAAACTCGTTGAAAAAAAAGGATAAAATGCTCGGCAAAGCCTCGCATTTTATCCTTTTTCCTCAACTCGTTTAATAAATTCAACAATACAGTAATACTCATGTTAGATCCTCTATTTAACAAAACAAACACGAACACAAACTCTGGTCATAGAAAGAAGGGAAGAGAAAGTCTTTTAGGGAGATGTAAGCCCTTATAAACACACAAAATATAATGTTGACTAACTACACAAAGTATCACTGCCCCCGCCAATCGGGGCACAGAGATCTAGATTGGGCTGCATGATGCTTCCACACAGAGCTGAAACCGACCGTACATGAGTACTGGTAATTAGGGCGCCTTAGCCTGCTCAGGAAAGGTGATGCTGGTCGGACCACCCATACAAATAAACCCACTTGGGCTGTTTTGGCGGCAGGGCTTCAGTTGTCGTTTCATCTCACTGTCATGTAAAAAGCCAACAGAATTGGGAGTTCAAACGAACAGAACACCAAGTATCGCGTATGAACGTTTTATTTATTTATTTTATTTATTTATTTATTTTGTTGTTGTTGTTGTTGTTGTTGTTGTTTTCGAAAAACCATTTGTGTATTCATATCATGCATTGACCGTTGATGAAAATTTCGACCAGAAATTGTTTAAACTGAATGCATTTGACCACGTATACAATACAAAATATTGTACATTTGACGGTAAGTACTACGATGTGTGCATTGCGCAAGCACGCCTATACAAATACATTGCCACCTTTATCGCCGAAAAAAATGATATATAATGTGATATTTTTCTTATTTCTGCTGAAAATATACATTGTGGGCACTCCTTAGAACCGCCTCATCGAGGCGGTTCTAACGAGTATCCACAATCTATATTTTAGAGCAGAAATAAGAAAAATAAGGTATACCCCCGGAAACCCAAGTTTTACTATATAAAAGTTGGGTTCAAG
Source organism: Lucinisca nassula (assembly GCA_963580285.1). Lineage (NCBI taxonomy): Eukaryota > Metazoa > Mollusca > Bivalvia > Lucinida > Lucinidae > Lucinisca > Lucinisca nassula. Next base: position 11,096,610 of record OY757026.1, read on the forward strand.
GGGTTCAAAATTACATAGGCGTGTTTTCGTGATTGGTATAGCGCTTTTTTCATATCTCAAAAAAGGTAATTTTATACGGAACCCGGGAAGGGACATTTCTGTTCCAGTTCTAGCAGAACAGAATTTATAACAATAAAATTAGCGTGGAGAGGAAAACAAGAAATATGTCGTTTAAACGATATTTATCGTTTTCCTTTCCACCCTGAAAAAGTAGGGTGGAATTACAAACAATACAATTAGAATGGAACAGAAACCAAAAATACATTTCTTGTTTTCTGTTCCACTCTGAAAAAGTAGGGTGGAATTTAAAACATTCCAATTAGCATGGAACAGAAAACAAAAATATGTCGTTTAAACGATATAGTTCTTGTTTTCCTTTCCACACTGAAAAAGGTGGGGTGTAATTTAAAACAATAAAAATAGAATGGAACAGAAAACAAACTTATGTCGTTTAAACGACATATTTCTTGTTTTCCTTTCCACTCTGAAAAAAGTAGCGTGGAATTTAAAACAATAAAGATATCGTTTAATCGACATAATCTTGGCCTCCCATTGGTTAAAGATGTCATTTAAACGACATCTTTAACCAATGGCTTTCATTAGATGGTGTTATCACGCATGACGGCCACACAGATTGGTTCCCTTTGACTGAGGCCTATAATATAATCATGTTGTGTGTGTGCTGATACTGAAGGAGAATCGCTCATGTCAATAGATGTTTAGTTAAATTTTTTGGCTTGGTGTTTCAGGCATCACCAGCAAGAAAATTACTCTTTTTGTGAAACGGTAAACAGTTAGCCGTCTTGTTGTGTGTGTGTGCTGAAAACAATATATTTTGGGTTCTCATAAATCCTTTTTTTTCCGGAATGATATCTTCCGCTTTATATAGAGCTATTGAAAATGGGTGTCAGATTGAATACTTCTGCATATTAACCTCCCTTGAAATTCTAAAAATAAATATGTTCTATTTGACTGGATAAAAGGATATATCTATGATTCATTTATAAAGTATGAAAACTTATTTTGTATAGTATGATTTTTATAATATCCTTTTCTACTAAGTAGACTAAACAAAATTAGTGTATACCGCGACAGAGGTAAGGGCGAGGATTATGGCCATGTAAAATCGATTTAAGCCCCCCAGTGGAATTCTTTTCACTGACCGCTCCAAGGCTGTTCTTCTCTGGCGGTTTATTTATGTTGTTGTTTGTTACTTACTGTGTGTATCACTTGTGTCGTTTTATTTTGGATGGCCATTTGGCCATTTTGTGGGCAAGTAACTGTCCTAATGGCCTTCCTTTGTTTAGGTTTCCATTATGGTCTGGTCGCTTCATGTTTGTGTTTCTTTCCCTTTGGTGTCTTTGATGGGTGGAGTAACTTAATAATATCGATTCCTGGTCTTTGTTTTACTTCTACTTTTTATTATTTTTATAGGAGCTGACGGTTGCGTGAACTAACTAAAACCTCTCTTTCTGCACACCTTGCTGATTTAATCGTTTGAATTATACACACGCTGAACAATTCTTCGAAACTATTCATCCTCCTGATTGTGACTCTCTGTGCAATACGCGTTTAATAACTGTTAAAATAGTACTTTCTATTTCTTCAGGCCACACCTCGTATCAACGAAACTAGGATTATAGTGCCAGCAGTCCTTTTCACATGTCCGTCTGTCTGACGAAGTAAATTCTTCCGTCATATTAAAGTTAGAAGCTGGTATTCCATCCCACAGAAATACAAGGCGAAAACATAAGATGGTCGTCTGTCCGTCCGTCGGTGTTAATGAGCTAATAAAACCTTGCTGAGCTGGTGACACGAGCCCAATCAGTCCGACCTTCTACAGTTCAAAAACGCAACATGTCCGCATCCAAAAATAATGAAAACCCCTGTAAATCCAACTCTACATAGAGAAAACTGGGGTTTACAGGGATCTACATTTTCTATTTTCTGCTCCAATACCTATGTTGTGGGTACTCGTTGGTGATGCGGTCAGACAAACGGGCATTAGTCAGACAGACGGGCATGCGAAAAGGACAGTTGACATTATGATGCTAGGTTCGTTTCTCTGGATATGACCTTTGATTTGAGTATAAGCCTGATAACACCCAATGGACGGCCCTGGCACATCAGAGCTTGAAGCAATAGTCTGGAATGCATTGTGCTTCCACTTAGAGCTGAAAGCAACCGCACATGAGTAGGCCTACTGGTAAACCGCTTGGATGTTCTAAGCATGCCCAAGAAAAGTGTTGCAAGTTGGACCGTTCATGCATATAAACCATTTTGGTTTAATTCGACGGCAGGGCTTGAGATGTCATTTCATCTCAATGTCGGGTAAAAGTCGAGGTATCCAAAATGACCTAAACAGTTTTGACTGGGGCGTTAAACCTCAAATCAAACAAACAAGCCAACCAATGGAAGGCTAGGATTATATCGTTTAAACGACATATTATGTTGAAAAAAAAAACACATCTTTAACCAATGGGAGATCGAGATTATGTCGATTAAACGACATCTTTATTGTTTTAAATCCCAGGCTACTTTTTGGAGTGGAAAGGAAAACAAAAAATATGCCGTTTAAACGACATATTTTTGTTTTCTTTTCCATTCTAATTTTGTTGTTTTAAATTCCACGCTACTTTCGCAGGGTGGAAAGGAAAACAAGAATTAAACGACATATTATATCGTTTAAACGACATATTTCTTGTTTTCCTCTCCACTCTTATTTTATCGTTTTAAATTCTGTTATGCTAGACACTGGAAAAGAAATGTCCCTTCCCGGGTTCCGTAATTTTATGATGAAAAGTTGTGCTATTTTTCTAATTAATACGCCAAACATAGGTTTTGGGGGCTCGTTTGAACCGCCTCATAGAGGCGGTTGTTCCAAGTACCCACAACCTATGTCTTTGAGCAGAAATAAGGAAGACGATGTTTACCCCCGTAAACCCCATTTTCTGTATATAAAGTGGGTTAAGGGGGGTCTTTTTCACGAACTAGTTCATGTGATGAGTACCGGGGCTAATTCGAAGTAATCTCCTGAAGAACACGAACATCATCTATGAATGGATTTGTTTGTTTGATATGAGGTTTAACGTCCCCGTCAGCACTGTTAAGGTTTGGCCCCCGCCCATAGGGGCTTGAAGAAATATATGGGCTGCATGATGCTTCCACGCAGAGCTGAATCCGGCCGCACACTAGTACTGTTAAATCGCTTAGAGGATCTAAGCCTGTCCAGAAACCGCGGTGCGAGGCGGACTGTCCATGCTAAAAACCCCTATTGGTTTCACTGAGCGACAGGGCTTGAGATGTTATTCCATCTCAATGTCGGGTAAAAGTCCCACAAAATTGGAAGCAACGTCTCCAAAATGACATTTACAGTGTTGACAGGGACGTTAAATCTCAAATCAAACAAACAAAGCACTGTAAAGGTCACTTTGGAGAGGTTTCTTCCAATTTTGTGGGACTTTTACCCGACATTGAGATGAAATGACATCTCAAGCCCTGTCGCCCATTGAAACCATTACGGTTTATAATCATGGACGGACCGACTCGCAGCGCTTTGCTGAGGCAGGCTTAGATCCTCTAAGCGGTTTACCAGTACTCGTGTGCGGGTCGGTTTCAGCTCTGCGTGGAAGTATCATGCAGCCAATATATTAATCCCAGCCCCGATGGGCGGGGGCTTATCTATGAATGGAAGGCGGTGTTAACAAATGTAATAAATGTGACAGAAATATGTTTGTTGTTGGATCCCATTTCGAAAATACGCCTATTCAAATATACTGGGACAATTACCACAAATAAATGATTTTTTAGATAAAACTTCTGTTATTTTTTTATATTTCTGTTCGAAACATAGATTGTGGGTGCTTGTTATAACCGCCTCGCTGAGGCGGTTCTGACGAGTATCCACAATCTATGTTTTGAGCAGAAATAAGAAAAATAACGTATACTCCTGTGAACCCCTGTTTTACTATATAAAAGCGGGGTTGAAGGGGGTTAAAATCATATAGGCGCGTTATTGTGATGAGTTCAACTGAAATGTAACAAAAAGTCAATAAGATAAATTCTTACGCAGCGCGCCTACGCCTAAACAGTTTCCGCTAACCCGACCGACCCTGATTTCTAGCTGCGAACCTGCAAATTTATAGCCAATCAGAAAAACAAATAACCTACCGATCTTAGTATTTTTCGGGCACTTTTCATAAAAAAATCATAAAACTGCCGAAATAGATAAACTTATGCTTAAAATCTTGTTAGTTTGCTTCCTTGATGCTCTAAACATCATTATTAGATTTGTTTGATTTGAGGTTTAATGTCCCCGTCAAAACTGTATAGGTCATTTTGGAGACGTTGCTTCCAATTTTGTGGGACTTTTATCCGTCAATGAGATGAAATGACATCTCAAGCCCTGTCGTCCAGTTAAACTCAAAACGTTTATAATCTAAACCTCATTATTTGAATTGACTCTGGTAATGCGGTTGGAATTGAACCCTTACAAAAGATTTTAGCTTGTTTTTTGTTTTCAAGTAAAACCTTGACAAAAAAGGAAGAAAAATCAAAGTACTGAAAGTACTGAGAGGCGGGCGAGTAATGTCATCTATTTGCAACGCTCTTTCGGTAAAACTTGAAAAAAAAATGACTACAGTCACACGTTATTGCTCTTGAATTTGTCATTGAGTGTATTTATCTTCAAACCGGCTATTTCAATAAAAGACCACAGACACGATGCAGGTCTCCAAGAAGTTGACTATTTTCTAGCTGGAAGAAACTGTTATTTATTTATTTATTTATTTATTTATTTATTTATTTATTTATTTACATGCACCTTCCTGTAACTTAATTAATTTGCACCAACTTTGCTGACGATCACATTGTTTGTTTGATTTGAGATTAAATGTCCCCGTCAACACTGTATAGGTCATTTTGGAGACGCTGCTTCCAATTTTGTGGGACTTTAACCCGACATTAAGATAAAATGACATCTCAAGCCCTGTCGCCCAGTGAAACCAATTGGGTTTATAAGCATGGACGGTCCGACTCGCACTGCTTTACCTGGACAAGTTTAGGTACTCTAAGCTGTTTACAAGTACATGTGTGCGGTCGGATTTCAGCTCTGCGTGGAAGCATCATGCAGGATGGGCGGGGGCCGACTGACAATCACATAGCTATTCACTGAGGACGGGCCGACTGACAATCACATAGCTATTCACTGAGGACAACCTACAAATTATCATTATGTGTATTGAAAACATCAGAAATTTCACTCGTGTATCGCAGTCGTGGTAATACTGATGTTTTCAACACACTCGTACTCCGCTGCATTTGATCACTGAGTCGGAACAAACTTCATTTATCCAAATGAAATCAAAATACTGAGGTAGGTTGATTTATTAGGCCAAATTATACTGTCAATAAGCTGATCTCTAGATCCGAAATGGTTAAAATGGCTTAGTCGAGTGAGTGAGTGAGTTTTAGTTTTACGTCCCACCAACAGCTAAGGTCATACGGAGACGGGACCTCGGGTTTAAAGACTCATCCGAAAGTCTGGAGAAGCCCGGGATCGATCCTGCGATCCATGGTTTACAAGGCGAGTAACGTAACCACTGCACCACGGAGGCTTCTATGGCTTAGTCGAAAAGGGAGACATACTAAGGAGGAAATACAAACATAAATAAATAAATAAATAAATAAATAAATAAACATAAACGAGCCTGTTCCTTTTTGTTTTTCGCTAATACCGTAAATTCGAGATAATAGCTCAACTTTACGCCACCTGTGCAGTTAGTTAAATAAAGTTCTGTTTTGTCCTGTTTTGTTCTGTTCTGTCCCCCCTCTGTAAAAATGTCAATAGCCCAACGGACACGCCATCCCATTTCCTTTGGAAGTGGGGACATAAAAAGACAAAAAGTTTCGTTAAATTTACCATGTCAGTCGTTTGACCCTTTAATTTCTGGATTTTAAATTATTAGACTGTATGCCTTGATCAGACAGATGCAGCTTATCTGCCCATCAGTGCCTAGCGTCCCTTTACTGGAGCAAATACTGAAGACTCTGATTACAGACACAGAATGTGCACGTGGCATCTGATCAGGACCTTCATTATTTGCTTAAAGCACGGAACTTCATGTAAACTCACAGCAAATAAAATTTATATTTTGAAATTATATACATGTAATAAGACCTCTCCAAAGCGGTCGGATATGTTTGATGTCGATCAGTACAGAAAAGCGTGTCAACCCTTTCAACCCTGTACATCGCTGCAGATACCGATTCAGGTACAGATGCCGATACAAACCTTACCGACAAGATAAGACGGCATGTGACGAGCAATCTCATCAGATTCTACACCGTTCGCCAACTGTCAATGACTTGAATAATACACCATTCTATAAGAATTGGTTCACTGAATATCAAAGCTAGAAGGGTTCTGTTCAGAAACTGGGGGATGAAAGGGAATGCTTTCTAGCCTAAACAGCAACGGCGTAGGAAAATATTGCCGGATTTTTATACTCAGCTTTCAGCGCAAATTTATTCGTGAAATCTAATAAGCAGGTCTATTTTTACAAATAGTATTCATTTTTCAAACAGTCCGGTCGAACTTGATTGGATTTATTGCATGTACTGCTTTTTCATTTTAGTTTTTCTTTTTTTTTTTTTTTGAGCGGAGGACTACAAGAAGGCATGTCTAAAGAGGTGCACGAAAATCTGATATACGAGGTGTACGGTGACTATAGACGGGCTACGCCCGCCTAAAAATGAAACAAACACGACCTGCCTACCCTATTTCTTTTCCATTTTAGATTTGATTTGAGGTTTAACGTCCCCGTCAAGACTGTAAAGGTCATTTTGGAGATGTTGCTTCCAATTTTGTGGGACTTTTACCCGACAATCAGATGAAATGACATCTCAAGCCCTGCCGAACCAACAAAACCGATAGGGTTTGTAAGCATGGGCGGTCCGACTCGCACCGCTTTGCCAGGGCAGGCTTTGTTCCTCTAAGCGGTTTACCAGTACTCATGTGCGGGTCGGTTGCAGCCCATCTATTTTTCGAAGCCCTGATGGGCGGGGGCATTTTAGAGGAAACACAATTATTTTAAGGTCTTATGTAGGACCCAGAAAAATCTAACACCTTATCTTGACAAAATAAATGACAACAGATTAATGGCCTTTGGGTCAGAATGTAGCCATTGTGATGGTGAATAAATGTGTGAAGTTTCATGGGGCTAGGTCAAATACTTTTGAAGTTATGATCAAGGTTAAAGTTTTTGTGACGGACAGACAAGAAAAACAGACAGGCAAAATTTCAAGGGAAGATAATTCAGCCAAAAATGACAACAGAGTTTTGGCCTTTGGTCAGAATGTAGCCCTTGTGATGGAGAATAAGTGTGTGAAGTTTCATGGGGCTAGGTCAAATACATTTGAAGTTATGATCAAGGTTAAAGTTTTTGTGACGAACAGACAAACAAATAAACAAACAAACAGACAGACAGGGCAAATACTATATGCCCCCCCCCCAATCCCCGAATCATAGATTCTTGTGCGGGGCTGGGGCATAAAAATCAGAAACTACCATAGTGGATTTAGACTTGAAAATCAGATCGCTCTGTAAATTCTATAATACCCGCTAGATTAGCAATCGAAAGTCCTATGAGAGCAACAAAAATCCGAATTACGACGAGACTTCACCAGGGCCATTGCGTACAGCATCATGCGAACAAGTCCGTGAAATGAACATCCCCTAACATTATGAAAACACGCCTATACAAATACATTGCAAATTTTACCGTGGAAAAACGAGAATTTTAAGACGAAAAATTGTGATTTTTTTTTCTTATTTCTGCCCAAAATATAGATTGTGGGTATATGTTAGAACCGCCCCATCGAGGCGGTTCTAACGGGTACCCACAATCTATATTTTTGAGCAGAAATAAGAAAAATAAGGTTTACCCCTGTAAACCCCAGTTTTTCTATATAAAATTGAGGTTTAAGAGGGTCAAAATTATATAGGCGTGTTCTCGTAATGACCACACTTTTTATAGTCTGAGAAAACTGGGGTTTACGGGGGTATACATTATTTTTCTTATTTCTGCTCCAAGACATAGGTTGTGGGTACTTGTTAGAACCGCGTCAAAGAGGCGGTTCTAGCGAGCACACACAACCTATGTTTGCAGCAAAAATAAGAAGAATATCACGGATTTTCATCGGAAAAGTAGCCATTTTTTCAGATATAGGGAATTCAATAGAATATAAAATCAAAGCACTGAGGGTACTGTTGACTCGATTGTTACTAAATCACGGCTGATAGACTCCCGGTTATGCACTCAAAATCCTTACGGGAACTTCCGGTTATGCCTTCCGAGACCACAAATATGTCAACAAACAGGTGAGTGTTCCCGATATGTGATTTTTGTAAGCATATTTTGAGAAATCGGGCAATGCTATTCTCAACAACCTTCATTTGTGCATCCGAAAAGATGGGTGTGGACATGAAAAGGCAAGCGATCGATTTTTTTTATTTAATTTCTCCCTGAGGAAGGTAGTCAGATATTTCTATTTTGACCCGTTTTCTAGTGCCGAATGAAGGCATTTTCAGCTACCCGGACGATGCGAAACTAATGCAGCATGCCAAATAGAACATAATTCAAACCAATTTCATGTTGAAATACATAAGCTGCAAAATTTCCGCAGAATTTGTTCCGGGAGCTTTAATATTTGGGCCGATTATGCGACAGGGCTTGAGAAGTCATTTCATCTCAATATCGGGTAAAAGTCCCACAAAATTGGAAGCAACGTCTCCAAAATGACCTTTACAGTGTTTACGGGGACGTTAAACCGCAAATCAAACAAATGACTTACGAGGACCGATTATCCCTTACCGGATCACTATCCCTTACGGGGCCAGAAAAAAAAGCCAACAAATGGGTGTCTGATTGAAATGCGTTTCTTCACAAACGGTTCATCAAAGCCCTGAAGACACTGCAGTTGTTCGGTACGACTGATTATACTGTTAACTTTGTTCAGAACGATAACTTAAAATCGAAATTCGTGCGCTCGTATGAATTGCTCGTTTGAGTGTATCGAAATTCATGTACTCGAACGAATTGCTGAAAAACCTGATACTGTTTTCAAGGCATTTATCTGATGTGCTCGTACAGTAGAATAAATTTCATATTCGATACGCATTTTACTGTACGCCCCGCCCACCGGGGCTTGGAGAAATAGTGCTTCTGCGTAGAGATGAAACCGACTAAACTTGAGTACTGGTAAACCGTTTAGGTCTTAGCAATTCATACGAGCGCACGAATTTTGATTTTAAGTTATCGTTCTGAACAAAGTTAACAGTATTATCAGTCGTACCGAGCGACAGTGTCTTCAGGGCTTTGATGAACCGTTTATGAAGAAACGCATTTCAATCAGACACCCATTAGTTGGCTTTTTTCCGCCTAAGGGGTAATGCTCCCGTAAGGGGTAATCGGTCCTCGTATGTCATAATCGACACAAATACTAAAGCTTTTGGAACAATTTCTGCGGAAATTTTGCAGCGTATGTACTTCAACATGAAAGTGGTTTGAATTACGTGTTATTTGGCATGTTGGATTGGTTTCGCATCGTCCGGGTAGCTGAAAATGCCTTCATGGGGCATTTGAAAACCGGTCAAAACAGAAATATCTGACTACCTTCCTCAGGAAGAAATTAAATTAAAAATCGATCGCTTGCCTTTTTATATCCACACCCATCTGTTCTTATGCAGAAATGAAAAGTTGTTGAGTATAGCATTGTCCGATTTCTCAAAATACGTTTACAACTAGAGCCGTTGTTTATGGAACACAATGCCTTCAACTGCTTGACCCTAACACTGCTTGACCCTAACACTGCTTGTCCCTAACAGTAATTGAGATATCTTTTTTTTTTTTCATTTGGCTGCAATGCTGAAATTTTAGAAGGAACAAAACACAAGAAAAACTGAAGTTAATCAGGTCATTTATCTATCACCCCATACCAGTGTTTTAAGTAACAGGACAACAGCTCATACAGTTTTAGAGATACAGTCAAACCTGTCTTAGTGTCCACCTCTATTACGCGAGCAACCTGTCTTAAGCAAGCATGCATTAAGTTCCCCAAAAATGCAAATGCATTAAAATTCACCTAATCAGTTCATCTACTCATCATCCTGAACCAGCTTTAAAGTTTCAGTGCAACAGCTCAAACAGGTTTTTTAGATATCTTGCTTACAAGCTTAAAATGCGCAAAATTTCAAAGGGGCATAACTCAAGAAAAAAATTGGATTTTTTGTAGAAAGCTAATCAGTTCATCTTCTCATCATCCCCAATCAATCTGTAAAGTTTCAGGGCAACAGCTCAAACAGTTTTTGAGTTATCTTGCTTACAAGCTTAAAACACAAAAATTTCAAAGGGCCATAACTGAAGAAAAAAAATTCGGATTTTTTTCAAACGTTAATCAGTTCATCTACTCATCATCCTGAACCAGCCTGTAAAGTTTCAGGGCTATAGCTCAAACAGTTTTTGAGATATCTTGCTTACAAGCTTAAAATGCGCAAAGTTTCAAAGGGGCAAAACTCAAGAAAAAAAATTGTTTTTTTTTTTGTCAAAAGTTAATCAGTTTATCTTCTCATCATCCCCAATCATTCTGTAAAGTTTCAGGGCAATAGCTCAAACATGTTTTAGTTATCTTGCTTACAAGATTAAAACGAAAAAAAAAATCAATGGGCCACAACTCAAGAAAACAAAATGTTTTTTTTTTCAAAAGTTAATCAGTTCATCTACTTATCATCCCAAACCAGTCTGTAAAGTTTCAGGGCAAAAGCTCAAACAGTTTTTGAGATATCTTGCTTACAAGATTTCAAAGTATTTTTTGCAAAGGGGCATAACTCAAGAAAGGGGCATAATCCTGACGAGAAAAAAATGGATTTTTGTCAAACGTTAATCAGTTCATCTTGCTTACAAGCTTAAAATGCGCAAAGTTTCAAAGGGGCATAACTCAAGAAAAAAAATTGTTTTTTTTTTTGTCAAAAGTTAATCAGTTCTTCTTCTCATCATCCCCAACCATTCTGTAAAGTTTCAGGGCAATAGCTCAAACAGTTTTTGAGTTATCTTACAAGCTTAAAACACAAACATTTCAAAGGGCCATAATTGACGAAAAAAAAATCGGATTTTTTCAAAAGTTAATCAGATCATCTACTCAACATCCTGAACCAGCATGTAAAGTTTCAGGGCTATAGCTCAAACAGTTTTTCAGATATCTTGTTTAAAAGCTTAAATCGCGCAAAATTTCAAAGGGGCATAACTCAAGAAAGAAATTGGATTTTTGTCGAAAGTTAATCAGTTCATCTTCTCATCATCCCCAACATCTGTAAAGTTTCTGGGCAATAGCTCAAACAGCTTTTAGTTATCTTGCTTACAAGCTTAAACCACAAAAAATTCAAAGGGCCATAACTGAAGAAAAAAATGTCGGATTTTTTTCAAAAGTTAATCAGCTCATCTACTCATCATCCTGAACCAGCCTGTATGGTTTTAGGACAATAGCTCGTACAGTTTTTAAGATATCTTGCTTACAAGCTTCAAACACGCAAAATTTCAAAGAGGCATAACTAGAGAAAAAAATGGATTTTTGTCAAAAGTTAATCAGATCATCTTATCATCATCCCCAACCATTCTGTAAAGTTACAGGGCAATAGTTCAATCAGTTGTTGAGTTAACTTGCTTACAAGCTTAAAAACAAAAAATTCAAAGGGCCATAACTAAGAAAAAAAATTATGACTTTTTTTCAAAAGTTAATCAGTTCATCTACTCATCATCCTGAACCAGCCCGTAAAGTTTCAGGGCTATAGCTCAAACAGTTTTTTAGATTTTTTGCTTACAAGCTTAACTCGCGCAAAATTTCAAAGGGGCATAACCCAAGAAAAAAAAAGGATTTTTGTTAAGAGTTGATCAATTCATCTTCTCGTCATCCCCAACCAATCTGTAAAGTTTCAGGACAATAGCTCAAACAGTGTTTGAGTTATCTTGCTTACAAGCTTAAAACGCAAAGAATTCAAAGGGCCAAAACCAAAGAAAAACATTTCGGATTTTTTTTTTTCAACTGTTAATCAGTTCATCTACTCATCATCCCAAACCAGTCTGTAAAGATTCAGGACAAAAGCTCAAACAGTTTTTGAGATATCTTGCTTACAAGATTTCAAAGTATTTTTTTTTTGCAAAGGGGCATAACTCAAAAAAGGGGCATAATCCTGACGAGAAAAATGGTTTTTTGTCGACAGTTAATCAGTTCATCTTCTCATCATCCCCAACCATTCTGTAAAGTGTCAGGGCAATAGCTCGAACAGTTTTTTAGTTATCTTGCTTACAAGCTTAAAACACAAACATTTCAAAGGGCCATAACTGAAGAAAACAAATTTCGGATTTTTTTCAAAAGTTAATCAGTTCATCTACCCATCATCCCAAACCAGTCTGTAAAGTTTCAGGGCAAAAGCTCAAACAGTTTTTGAGATATCTTGCTTACAAGATTTCAAAGTATTTTTTGCAAAGGGACATAACTCAAGACAGGGGCATAATCCTTCGGATTTTTTTTCGAAAGCTAATCAGTTCATCTACTCATCATCCTGAACCAGCCTGTAAAGTTTTAGGGGATATAGGTCAAACAGTTTTTGAGATATCTTGCTTACAAGCTTAAAACGCGCAAAATTTCAAAGGGGCACAACTCAAGAAAAAAAATGGATTTTTGTCAAAAACTAATCAGGTCATCTTCTCATTATCCCCAACCATTCTGTAGAGTTTCAGGGCAATAGCTCAAACAATTTTGAGTTATCTTGCTTACAAGCTTAAAACGCAAAAAACATCAAAGGGCCATAACTCAAGAAAAAATTTTCGGATTGTTTTTTCACAAAGTTAATCAGTTCATCTACTCATCATCCCAAACCAGTCTGTAAAGTTTCAGGGCAAAAGCTCGAACAGTTTTTGAGATATCTTGCATACAAGATTTCAATGTATTTTTTTGCAAAGGGGCATATTTCAAGAAAGGGGCATAATCCTGACGAGAAAAAAAACACGGGTCAATTATTTTTTCATAAGGAATCCATACATGAAATTTCAAAAACCTAGCATCCTTGGTTCTTAAGTTATGCAATGCAGTAAAAAAGCGGGACGGACGGAAGGACGGCAGTACGGAAGGACGGAAGGACGGAGGGACGAACAGGGCAAAACCAATATGCCCCTACAACTTCTTCGGAGTTGGGGGCATAAAAATGACTAAAAATCATATATCAGGAACACTCACCTGTTTGTTGGCATATTTGTGGTCTCGGAAGGCATAACCGGAAGTTCCTGTAAGGATTTTGTGTGCATTACTCGCGGTTACCCCTTACGAGTATACCAGCCGTGTAAATAAAGGCTTGGAAAAAAGTCCCGAACTGCGACTTAAACTATTTCGTATTTTCTTCAAATTCCATTTTTTTAGCAAATGTCAGATCTGGGTCTACACCAACCCATGATTCCGTTCCAGATCTATAGATAACCCTTTTAGGCAACACTCTCACCTCACAGCGGCTATTTACTATATTAAACAGAAGCCTAAGTGGTGCAGTGGTAAAGCTACTCGCATCATAAACCAGTGGTCTTGATACGATTACGGTTTTTTCTGGACTATCGGATGAGTCTTTAAACCGAGGTCCCTATCTGTATGAACTTAGTTGCTGATGGGACGTAAAACTCAAAAACACGCACACATGTCCCATAAACAACCTTTATCAGTTACCCTCTATATCAATTACATTGCAGCTCATTGACCTGATAAAGATATGCTATCTCAGGACAAGTGAGCTTTATCACGTCAACGTGACATTGCACTTTGTTTGAATGAGCCGGACTACTGGTAAATGACAAAAAATGGCAATATTTCTTGAAAAAAAAAATTTCATAGGAAAAACATGGTCAGCTGATACTAAATATATCGACCACCAGAATGCTTGGACGCACTGAGGACCATCAATAACTGACCGTAAATTGCTAATTTAAGAGTGTACAAGGGAATAAACTGATAAATAGAATACCAGATTCGTGTCATTTGATATCAAGTTTATCAGGCTCGGCTTCGAGAACGCATGTAGAATCGCTCGGCAAGCCTCGCGATTCTACAAGCGTTCTCGAAGCCTTGCCTGATAAACTTGATATCAAAAGACACTCACCTGGTATTCTATATTTATTCGGCCAAGTCAGTTATAGGTAGAGCTCTGATGCATAGTTACTTTGGGTCGATTGACCGTCTAGTGCTTCCAAGCCCTGTTGGTTACATTAGGTTGCAGGGATTGAGATGCTTTTTCACCTCAATGACGGGTGAAAGTCCTACAAAATAGGAAGCAACGTCTCCAATAAGATTTGAATAGTGTTGACGGGGACGTTGAACGTCAATTCCAAAAATAAATCGATGACTCGAACACAGATGGCTCTCTTGCCACGGCTGTACCGAACTTGTTGAGTCCCATACATCCCGTGAAAAAGTCCGTGAAATGAGCAAACCCCTATACCCCACTTAAAACAGGGAAAACTGGGGTTTACGGGGATAATTTTTTTCTTCTGCCCGCCTCGGTAGCTCAGTCGGATGCGCGTCTAACTGGTGATCAGGAGGACGCGGGTTCGATACCTGCCGGGGTCGGCAATATTCTTTCGTGGAGATTATGTCCCATCAGCTATAACAGCTTGGAATTCTTTCAATATTGACCTACGATATCACTTGATCATTAAATCTTTTTTTACGGTCATTCTGTCCCTTCCGCTGATTCAAGAAGGGCACTTGTCAGTTTCTGGCGAAAGAATTTGCACTGTACTGGTTAACTGCTTACGCATTAGCCTGTCCAGGAAAAGTGTGGATAAGTAAACTGACCGGCTCAAAAATGACCTAATATAGTGTTGACTGGGCCGTTAAACTCCTATACAAACAAACAAACAAACAAAACCTTTTCTTCTAGCTCATCTGCCACGTAGTGACGAGGTGAGCTTTTCAGATCATTTTTCGTGCGTCCATGCGCGATAGAAAACAAAAAACCATTTGTATGTACAAATCAATAAATGGGTTAGACCCTTCCTACATATCAGACATTATTCCCCTGCCAGTTAGAGAGATTAATCCTTATGCACTTTGAAACCAAAATGATATAACTGTGCCTTTTTGTAGGACCGGGATCTCACGCCAATCATGTGTCCCATCATCTATAACAGCTTGGAATTCTTTCAATATTGACCTACGCAACTCACCATCTTTTGCAAGTTTTAAAACAATTCTCAAAAACAGCATGCTCCTAAAGTTCCAAGTTACTTCACAAATGGTAACCGATATCTTTCAGTTTTACATGCTAGACTTAAAAACAACTGCATCAACATGTCTTTTGATCGGTTTATAAACCATTTATCTCCTAATCCTACATGTAGTTGCTCCGAAGTTATCGAGGATGCTGAACACTACTTGCTAAAGTGTACAAATTACACTAATGAAAGCGTCACACAGTTTCGATCGACCATACAACTTCGTCCAATGAGAATTCATACCCTTCTTTTGGGAAACGGCAATTTATCAACAGATGATAAAACGTCATTGTAAGGGCTGTACAACATTCATCAAGGAAACGCGAATATTTACTAATTAGTGAATTAGACAATATTTGTTTTACTCCATCTTTTTTCTTATAGTAATTTACAGTATTTCATCATCTACTCATTGCTTATTTGTTGTTTTTGGAACACTATTCAAATATTACATATTTGCCATTACTGCATGTGTATTGCTGTAAGTATCTGTAGGGGGAGGGTCGTAACTAATGTTGTGAGAACTTGTGGCCCAACCCCAATGCTTATGATGTTGCAATAAAATATGTTTATACTATACCAGATAGCTCAGTTGTTTGATACTTGGTATGTAGTTTCGTCTTGTGGACCTCTATCAAGATTGTTCAAATTATATCCCTGGGGCCAAAAATGTCCCACCCCGGGCCCTTGGTTTTACATTGACTTATATAAGGAAAACCTTTAAAAATCGTCTTGTCTGAAACAAGGAGGCTCAGGTGTTTGATATTTGGTATGTAGCTTCACCTTGTGGACCTTAATCAAGATTTTTCAAATTATAGCCCTGGGGCCAAAAATGCCCCGACCCGGGGCCCTTTGGTTTCACATTGACTTATATAGGACAATTTTTAAAAACATCTTCTCCTCTGAAACCGCAAGACTCTGGTCTTTGATATTTAATGTGTAGTTTCATCTAGTGGACCTTTATCAAGATTGTTCAATTTATAGCCTTGGGGCCAAAAAAATGTCTCCGCCCCGGGGCCCCTTTGGTTCTACATTGACTTATATAGGAAATTCCTTAAAAAACATCTTATCCTCTGAAACCGCAAGGCCAATGTCTTTGATATTTATTGTGTAGCTTCATTTAGAGGACCTTTCTCAAGAGTGTTCAATTTATAGCCCTTGTGCCAAAAATGCCTCCGCCCGTGGCCCCTTTGGTTTTAAAAGGACTTACATAGGGAAACCCTAAAAGATCTTCTCGTCTGAGACCAGAAGGCTCAGGTGTTTGATATTTGTTTTGAAGCTTCGTCTTGTAGTCCTCTATCAAGATTGTTCAAATTATAGCCCTGGAGCCAAAAATGCCCCCGACAACGGGCCTTTTTGTTTTACATTGATTTATGAAGGGAAAACTTTTTTAAAATTTTCTTGTCTGAAACCAGAAGGTTCAGATGTTTGGTATTTGGTATGAAGCTTCGTTTGGTGGACCGCTATCAAGATTTTGTAAATTATAGCCCTGGTGCCAAAAATGCCCCCGACCTGGGGCCCTTTGGTTTTACATTGAATTTTATAGGGAAAACCGTTAAAATCTTCTAGCCTGAGACCGGAAGGCTTAGGTCTTTGACATTTGGTGAAAAGTTTTGTGTAGTAGACCTCTATCAAAATTGTTCAAATTATAGCGCTGGGGCCAAAAATGGGCCCGCGTTGCACACTGGTTTTACATAGACTTATGTAGGGAAAACCTTTGAAAATGTTCTCGTCTGAATCCAGAAGGCCAATGTCTTTCGTATTTGGTATAAAAAATAGAAGTGGAGGCAATGGTCAGGAATCGATACAATCAACCCACAGCTCCCATCAGAGACACCAAAGGGAAAGAAACATAAACATGAAACAACAGACCCTAACGGAAACATCAACAGCGGAAAGCCAAAAGGACAGTTAATATCTCACAAAATGACCAATAGGCTTTCCAAAATAAAATAATATAAGCGACACAAACACACAAAGACAATTATGACATAAATAAACCGCCTTAAATTCGACAGGGGGCTTAAATCGATTTTACGTGGCCACAATTCTCGCCCTTACTTCCGTCGCGATTTAGACAAATAATTTGTTCAGTCCGCATGAAGGCCTCCTAAATCATCAGTGCAACATCTCCGTGAACACAACTAATCAGACAACCACAGAGATGAAACATTGGTGAGGACTCGACAGCAAGAAACCACTGAAATGCTGGAGCAAAAGAAAACCAACAGTTAGACTCCGATGGGCCCGACCAGAGACAGAGCATCAGGCACCAACTAACAGTACCTTGAATTATAGATCTCTAATTCTCAATAAGCATTTAGGCTGGAACCGTCATAGAATCTGAGGCTTGACCCACCGGTGTGCAATAAAAGAGGGAAGCAAAGTTGTCCTCCGTGATTGGGCTAACTACCATGAATTCAGTCTGCCGTATAACATTTATGTTGTACCCAATTTTTTTTTTATATCGAAGAATGATTTTACGAAATTGGGTGCTGAAGTCATTGCGGTTATATATTTTTCTTAATTTATATGCCAAGTCACCAAAAAATTCGGGTTCCGATAGACCTTGTTGCAGAAGATATTTAAGTCCAATATTGAATTTTGAATTCAAATCAGAATGACGTCTATAAAACTTTGAAAAGGCTTTGCGTATTTTATGATACCGATAACCCTGATTAAGAAGTTAAGCCGTTAACAATTGATTACGAGTGTTGAAGTCAGTTACATGACTCCACACCCTGGCAGATTGAATTAACTGCGAAATATAAACGCCATATGATGGTGCACGAGAAACATCATCATCCAAAAAAGGAAAATTTACAATCTCAAAATCAAAATCATTGCGTTTATCATAAATTGTTCACGAAACAAGCCCATCTACAATAGATAGATGTAAATCCAAACACGGGGCCTCGGTATTAGAAAAAATTGCTTTATTTAACTTTAGTTCAGGGGTGTAAATTTGACTGATCAAACCACCTAAATAGGTTTAAGCAATATTTAATAAATCATCCAAAAATCTAAAAGTGGAACTAAAAGCTTTAATGATTTCAGACTGGTTTTCAGCAGAAAGGGATATCATGAAGTCTTATTTATAACAAAATAAAAACAGGTCAGCCACAAGTGGTGCGCAATTATTACCTATCGGAATACCCACAGCTTCTCTGAATATCTTAGTACCATATCGTATGTAAATATTGTCAAGTAACGTTACATGTACGGCGTCCTTAAACGACGTTGCGTTTACTAATGGCCGAATATTGACATGTTTGTAAACAATCGTGAATAAAATGCGATTGAAATGTCATATGATAACTAGAATCTTGCATTCGTCCTCGTGTATTATTTAATTTAATCCTTGCAGTTTATCCCTTTACCTCAAGTCGTTTAGACTTTCGGATGAGTCTTTAAACCGAGGTCCCGTCTCCGTATGACCTTAGCTGTTGGTGGGACGTAAAATCCAAAACACTCACTCACTCAAGTCGTTTAAAAAATCAATAATACATGAGCACTCATGTAAGCTCCTCTATATATCAGCGGTTTTACAGTCGAAAGTTTTGTTTTACGGCGACGCGTCAGGTGTGCCGTTAAACGTATCTTGTTACCGTATATCAGACGATTATCCTCTAAAAAATAACAGTTTTTAACTAAGTAATCCCCAATCCAATGCACTTATTCATTTATTTAGTTCAAACATTGTAGTATTTGCTTAAAGCGGTTACCAGCCAAACTGTGTAAAGAAGAAGTAAAACAAGGATCAGGAATTGATACAATTAACTTACTCCACCCATCAAAGACACCAAAGGGAAAGAAATACAAACATTAAGCGACCATACCATAATGGAAACCTAAACAAAGGAAGGCCATAAGGACAGTTACTTTCCCACAAAATGGCCATATGGCCATCCAAAATTAAAAGACACAAGTGATACACACAGTAAGTAACAAACAACAACATAAATAAATCGCCACAGAAGAAGCGCCTTGGAACGGTCAGCGGAAAGATTTCCACTGGGGGGGGGGGGGGCTTAAATCGATTTTACGTGGCCATGAAAAGCGGCGTTACGTAATGACGCCTTGTTATCCGACAGTATATCGCAAGTTATACAATCAGATATCGCGCCACAGTAGAAACTGTTTTAGAAAAGTCGGGTAGTCTATCACTGAAGTCTTGTTAAATAGCCCAAAACATACATTTGGATACTCATTAGCAGCCGCAATGAGGCGCTTTTAAAGATCACCAATTTAAATACCATTTCAGACATATATTCTACAGAATTCAGTTGAATTTTCTGGTGGTGTCCCTAATTCTCTCACAGACATAATCAATAAACGCTCTGTCGCTGACGTCTGGTGAATATCTTGGAACTGGTTCCATCCGCAGGAACGCAAACACCTCTTCCTTAACAACGTCACGCCCTATACTCTCAAACAAAATAGGTATTGCAATTTGTCTGTTTGTGTAGATGCCCTCCATGACAGCCTGATTGAACTCAAACACATTCCACATATCTTTACAATAGTCTTTTGTCACCAAAACCAATACCTTCTTCGATCTGCGCACAGCACTAGAAATAATCTCATACAAACTCCTTCCAGGATCTAACACTTCCCTTATAAGAACCTTAAATCCCCGTCGCTCCAACCCTGGTAAAAGTTTGTATATGACGAAATCGCGCAATGTCTCGTGAAGAGACACATGGGATTCTCCTTCATAGGAAATATATACGTCGTACTCCATATGTATATAACAGTCTTCGACCGGGTGGTAGGGGTTCAGAGTGCGTCTTCCGTAGGACACCAAATACTTAAGTTTCTCACGATAATGCCAAATATAGGCAATGCTACCTAGAAGGAGATTTAAAATTGAAAAAGTGGCAACGCACCCTGTCGTGACCTCCGGCATAATGCATTCCGTCTCCAGTAGATCGTGGATTTTAGAAATCTGACTCAGGCTGATTTTTGTACCATTTTTAAAAGTACAGTTAAGAGTTTTCTTTCCCAAAATGACATGTGTGTCGCGCAGCCAAGCAACAAAGTCTTGATGTATACAATCACATACCAAAGAGTTATCATAAAGATCAATACTAAGTTTTGCCGCCATGATAACGTCTTTCGTTTCCTTTGTGAAACTAGTCGATGTATATTCGATGTTATTACTAGACACATCCAAAGTTTGTAATTGTTCCATGGCACTTATGTGAAAAGATAGCACAATCAATCTGTTGGCCTTGAGTGACAATATTCTTAACTTACTTTGTCGAAAAAAAGCATTTCTTGGGATTTCAGGGATCATGTTCCAGTCAAGATTCAATTCCTCCAATTGGATAAGATTTTTTAAGCTAGCCCAGAATGTATTAAGTTGAATGCAAGACCTATCCCTCTGTTTGGAAGCGTCCAAAATCCGAAGTGAGTTGTTTGAGCCGCTAAACAAAGGAGTCATGACACATAAAAGTCTACTTCTACGAATATTTAAAGACTTCAGTTTGTATGGTAAAGTCAAACAGTCGCCAAAAGTATTAATCTGGCCTCCTTGAAGTTTTAACGGACTGTCTTCTGTTTCATTGAGTTCCGAATATATGCCTTTTGTCAAAAATCTTGGCAGACGCTCCATCTGATTACTTAGATCAAGTGTTTCTAGGTCCTCCAAATAGCTGAGGTCTTCAACATCAATTTTTTCTAACCTGTTGTTACTGAGGATCAAATGCACCAATGATTCCGGTAGCTGTTTAATAGAATATCCTGTGATATACCACAGTGAATCAAGAGACAGTTTTAATGATTTAAGTTTAGTTTGTCTAAGCCCATCGATCAAAGGTAGAGTAGGAGTAGGACTAGCACTCGATATAGACACGTTTATGCTCTCTATACTGCTATTTACAAGGCCGCCGGCAAAGTTATAAAGGAACTCAGAATCAAAGTCTGTTTCTATGATTAAATTGAGAGACAAAATATTGGTAAACCGTTTAAGCGCATAGGGTTCTATCCTTTTTATAAAGCAGTGGATAAGACATAATTTGGTCAAAGGCACAGCGTTTAAATTTTTAAACTGACGGTAGCTTAAAACTGGAACGTCGCAGCGCTGAGGCACCATTCCCGGAATCAAATGTAGTTCCTCTAATTTTGTCAGCGACTGAAAACCTGTTCCAAGATTGCTAATTAAAATATTATCAATATGTACCTTTTTTAGGGAAGGAGCATATTTCAGTCGCTTATCAATTTTCGTGCAGTCAAAATCATAGGCCGGTCCTCTACAAATCCCTTGCAAATGGATCTCTTCCAGGTGAATCAGTGGCTTAATCTGATTGGTCGTTAGTGGGTGTGGCATATATGAATATTCAGCAGGACAAGGGTTAAGAACCTCTATTTTTATTTCAGCATGTGAATGAGGAGTCACTGAAGACGTTACATGAGTATGTGGCATCTTTACAATCATGCGGATTTGCTGAACCTATAGACCTCATCTTCTATGTTAGACCACATTCAGGAAATTACAGATCAGGTCTGATATAAATGAGCCCCGCCAAGCGAATTTGTGTCTTCGAGCATTCCGTCATGACAAATTTTAACTGCGCATGCCCAGCCATTAAGAGGGGCCAGGGATATGGCTTTCTGTCTGAAGGTTCCTCTTGATTCACTGTTTGTATGAGCGAGCAGCGAAGGTTCTGGCGAGACTGCGCGGATGCGCAGGCTCGCCTGAACCTTCGCTGCTCGCATAGGCGATAATCTTACTATAGTTTTTGGGTCCGCCAGTGATAGATACTTTAAAGCAGTCAATCCCTCGAAAGAGAAGCTATTCAAGATTAGTCTATGGATGTCGTTAAGCTTAAGCTTTTCTAATTTCGAAAGTTTGTAAAACAAATGATTTTGTATTTCGAGCTCTATTTTTTTGCCCAAATCTAGCGTGGTTAAATTTTTCAGTGGTACAAACAATATCTGAGTCAGTTTCGGATGTCCTGTAAACCCGGAAAGAACCAAATTCCGGAGATTATTGAGATCAGAAAACGTGTCATCTGTTAAGTAAGTATAATCTGTACATTCAAGATCAAGACTTTGAAGTTGAAAAAGGGTATGAAAAGAATCATTGTGTGCAGTAAAATCGGTATTCCAAGACAAAATAAGTTTCTCAAGATTTCGAAATCTTTGGAATTGTCCTGGGCTATATGTTAAAGGGTTGTGATCAAAGAAAAGATACCGTGTGTTATTCGGAATACAAAGTAGAAGTAAAACAAAGTCTGGAATGCTGCTTAGATTTCTATAACTACAGACAGTGACCATCTCCGAAGTGAAAATATCGCAAGGGCATTTATCTTTCTGTTCACCTTCATTTGCGGTTGTCAATGCACAAAAATCCAATAGTATGAACATCGTTGTGTACAGAAAATTGGCGGACATCTTTCTCTTTCTGAAATAGAAACGTTTTCTATTTTAGACGAATATATGAACCGGACAGAGAAACTAAGGCTGGGGCTTAATGGGCGGAGGCTGGCTAGTCTGGTCCGGAAAACATGTACATTTCATAATTTCAGTTCTTGCTTCCCATGGGGCGGGGGTGGCCCTCTTATAGAACATATTTGACATTACAGACTATAACGTGAATCGTCAGTTCATATTTTTAATCCGACCGCCGTTTTGTCTATGCTTTTATATTGCAATTAAGGGATTAAAACAACGTTATTAATGCAACGTTATATTCTATTATTTCATATCTCTGGAACTGGCATTTTCATATGAAAAGATAGTTAGCTTATTTCTAGTTCAAACATATATTGAGTGCGTTTGTTAGAACCGACCCATTGCGGCAGTTCTAATGAGCTACCACAATCTATGTTTTGGAGGACAATAAGAAAGCAGATATAACTTTGCTGGGAGATTTGGGTGTTGCGGAATTTTTATTACGGGCGTTTTCACCTGATGCGTCAGATTTTATAGTTCGTTAAGCTGTTTACCCTTTAGCTACCTTGGGCGGATTCGATAAATACGCATTCATATCCGAGTTCCCTTAATGGCGAAAGGGACTCCTTTTCACGAAAGGAATTTGTTTTTTAGAAATCATCTTCTGTGGCGATTTATTTATGTTGTTGTTTAAAACGAGGATTGTGGCCACGTAAAATCGATTTAAGACCCCCAGTGGAAATCTTTCCACTGATCGTTCCAAGGCGCTTCTTCTGTGGCGATTTATTTATTTTGTTGTTTGTTACTTACTGTGTGTATCACTTGTGTCTTTTTATTTTGGATGGCCATATGGCCATTTTGTGGGAAAGTAACTGTCCTTATGGCCTTCCTTTGTTTGGGTTTCCATTATGGTCTGGTCGCTTAATGTTTGTGTTTCTTTCCCATTGGTGTCTTTGATGGGTGGAGTAAAGAAGAAGTAAAACAAAGATCAGGAATCGATACAATTAAATTACTCAACCCATCAAAGACACCAAAGGGAAAGAAACACAAACATTAAGCGACCAGACCATAATTGAAACCTAAACAAAGGAAGGCCATAAGGACAGTTACTTTCCCACAAAATGGCCATATGGCCATCCAAAATAAAAAGACACAAGTGATACACACAGTAAGTAACAAACAACAACAACATAAATAAATCGCCACAGAAGAACCGCCTTGGAACGGTCAGTGGAAAGATTTCCACTGGGGGGGGGGGGGGGGGGGGGCTTAAATCGAGTCCTAACTCATCAGTGCAACATCTCCGTGAACACAAAGAATCAAAGAACCACAAAGGTGAAACAACGGTGAGGACTCGACAGCAAGAAACCACTGAAATGCTGGAGCAAAAGAAAACCAACAGTTAGACTCCGATGGGCCCGACCAGAGACAGAGCATCAGGCACCAACCAACATGACCTTGAATTAGATCTCTCTAGCTCTCAATAAGCCTTTACGTTTGAACCGTCATAGAATCTGAGTCCTGACGCACCGGCGTGCAATTAAAGAGGGAAGCAAAGTTGCCAACCGTGATTGGGTTAACTACCATGCATGCAGTCCGTCGTATAATATCCATGTTGTACCCAATCTTTTTATATCGAAGAATGAATTTACGAAATTGGGTGCTAAAGTCATTGCGGTTATATATTTTTCTGAATTTATATACTAAGTCACCATCAAATTCGGGTTCCGATAGACCTTGTTGCAGAAGAGATTTGAGTCAAATATTGAATTTTGAAATTAAATCAGAATGGCGTCTATAAAATTTTGAAAAAGGTTTTGCGTAGTTTATGGAACCGATAACCCTGATTAAGAAGTTTAGCCGTATATAATTTATTACGAGTGTTGAAGTCAGTTACATGACTACACACTCTAGCAAATCGAATGAATTGCGAAATATAAACGCCATAGGATGGCGCACGACGAACATCACCATGCAAAAAAAGGAAAATTTACAATCTCAAAATCAAAGTTAATTGTATCGATTCCTGATCTTTGTTTTACTTCTACTTTGCGATAAACGGTTGCTTGATGACTCGGCCGTTGACCCACCAGCTGTTGTCAGTTAATCTCTGGGCAGTTGTTGGGGTGGGGCATCTCTTTAAATATTCGTACACCGCTTAGAGGGTCAAAGTGTGTCCTGCAACCTTGACCGTCGCCGACTGGTCCGATATGGCTTTGGCTGTTGACTCGGTCACATAACAACAACATATAATCTCGCTAGAAAGTATACGTTGAATATTCAACCAATCCCATTTGCGAATGAAAACAGACTTTGACTTTTTTTATTCTTTTTCGATTTTATGTTTTGTGCACGACTACTCTGCTATTATTCATTGCCGTCGCTCGCAATGCCAGTTACACGATTTCTATAGATAGAAAGTTTGACTCGTTGTACCAGCTTATGGTCAGAAAAGTAATGCTTCAGCTAAAACAAAACTAATTCGACTAATTCGGGGTCTTCAAAATGTACTGGCTTTTTGTATTACAATACCCGTAGTTTCCAGGCAATGTCTTGAAGCATTAAGTAGTTTAGATCGTAGTACTAAAGCGTTAATTCAAAATCATTAACCCATAGACAAATGGCAAATATCAATGTTCAGATCAACAGACATGAACTCCAGAAGAGTGTAATCAGGCGTCCGCGGATAGTAAGCATTACTTGGTAAGCAAGTTTCGCCCACCATGCATATCGACCTGAACGAAGAAAAGGAGTAAATGCCGAGAAGGGTATGTCCGAGATTCTGGAAGTCTTCCTATGGCTTTCCATGGGCAAATACATTAGAAATAATTCTGGAAATGGCCACATTGTACGGATCAACACGATCATGGTGCCTCCCATCGAACTTCTTTAGTGTTATTACCAGTTTGGGTTTTTCATACCCCTGGCATAACAACCTAGTAGTGAGCACCGTTTCACGTTCCATAAAGTCCTGATACTTGGAACGGGCTCTAGCATAACGGATTAACTGTGAAACGTAAACTCCATATGCTGGTGCAGATTGGATATTACTGCTCAGGAAAGCAAAAACTTAAAATCAAAAAGAAATCAAATCTGAAATTATCTTAACCCATACAACAGTGCTGGAGGTATGTGTTCGTGAAACAAACCACCCAAAAGAAGAGTTAGAGATTATAGGACTGCTGCATTTTTTTTCTTTGGTAAAACCAGAGTTATACGACAGACTGCATGCATGGTAGTTAACCCAATCACGGTTGGCAACTTTGCTTCCCTCTTTAATTGCACGCCGGTGGGTCAGGCCTCAGATTCTATGACGGCTCCAACGTAAAGGCTTATTGAGAATTAGAGAGATCTAATTCAAGGTAATGTTGGTTGGTGCCTGATGCTCTGTCTCTGGTTGGGCCCATCGGAGTTTAACTGTTGGTGTTCTTTTGCTCCAGCATTTCAGTGGTTTCTTGCTGACAAGTCCTCACCGTTGTCTCACCTCTGTGGTTCTTTGATTTTTGTGTTCGCGGAGATGTTGCACTGATGAGTTAGGAGGCCTTCATGCGGACTGAACAAATTATTTGTTTAAATCGCGACGGAAGTAAGGGCGAGAATTGTGGCCACGTAAAATCGATTTAAGCCCCCCAGTGGAAATCTTACACTGACCGTTCCAAGGCGGCTCTTTTGTGGCGATTTATTTATGTTGCTGTTTGTTACTTACTGTGTGTATCACTTGTGTCTTTTAATTTTGGATGGCCATATGGCCATTTTGTGGGAAAGTAACTGTCCTTATGGCCTTCCTTTGTTTAGGTTTCCATTATGGTCTGGTCGCTTAATGTTTGTATTTCTTTCCCTTTGGTGTCTTTTATGGGTGGAGTAAGTTAATTGTATCAATTCCTGATCTTTGTTTTACTTCTACTTTTCATAATAATGTTCTAGAAAGGGTTAATCTTTGGAAGCAAGGAATACACCACAAAACTGGAAAATATGAAGTGTACATGTTTTCTGGGCCAGACTAGCTAGTTTCGGCCAATAAGGCCTCATTAATGACCCTCACATATTTTCAAAACTCAAAAATGGAATCAATGATCAATTATTGGAAAATAAGGCATATCCGGGCTCAGCAGGACAAGGGTTAATAAAAGCAAGCATTCCTTTTTTTACATCTGAAGTACATAAGAATCATACTTTATGGTCATGTCAAAAAGTTTGTGATGCCCTTACATACCTTTTGGATAATATGTATATCATATTTGGAAATAAAATCTATAGACCAAAGTATGGGTATTCTGATGGGAACTAACTGTGCGCCTCTTGTTGCAAATCTGATTTTATTTAGTTACGAGAGAGATTTCATGCTGTCTCTCTCTGATGAAGCTGAGGTAACTGATTCGTTTAATTCAACGTCTAGATATCTGGAAGATTCACTTAATATTCACAATTTATATTTTGAGCAAATGGTTTACAAGATTTATCCCCCTGAACAGAAATAGAATATGGCTATTTTTTTAATACGGCGGCACCATTTTGAGATTTGGATCCGTCGGTTTCCGATGGTATAATCTCATCTAAAATATGCGACAAACGGGATGATTTTGACTTTATTATTATAAATTTCCCTTTCTTAGACGGGGGTGCCCCCCGTTCTCCTTCATATGGATTATATATTTCTCAGTTTATAAGTTTCGCTAGAGTTTTATCTCCTGTTTTCCATTTTAATTATCGGAATAAACTTCCTTAAGTAAGGCTATCGGTATCATTAACTTAGGAAAGCATTTTCTAAATGAGACCCGCCAAGCGAATCTGTGTCTTCGATCATTCCGTCATGACAAATATTTACTGCGCATACCCAGCCATTCAGATGGGCAAAGGATATGGCTTTCTGTCTGAAGGTTTCTCTTGATTTACTGCTTGTATGAGCGAGCATCGAAGGTTCTGGCGAGACTGCGCGGATGCGCAGACTCGCCTGAGCCTTCGCTGCTCGCATAGGCCATAAGTACCAACATCGCTTGACGGGGCCCAAAGTTTATCGAGGCACACTGTACTAGATGAAAAATAAAAAGTTAATTTAAAATAAAAAGCTAAAAGGTTGTCTTCGGAAACAAAGAACACATAAAAGAACGAAAATCGGAGATTCGGTTTTATTGAGTCTCTTCATACACAGCAATATAGTTTGCAAGGCTGCATATGCCTCCTCGCACCGGCTTAAGCGATATTCGATTTTACAAGCAACCAGAATGGCCTGAATGATCCGAAAGGTAATGACAATATAATATGCACTATGATGAAGCAGGGGAGACAATTTACGGCCGCCACACGGCACTGGAAACCAACTGCAGTGAGGTAAAATAAAATGCTAAAAAGTTGCCTTTGGAAACAAAGAACACATAAAAGAACGAAAATCGGTGACTCGGTTTTATTGAGTCTCTTCATACACAGCAATACACTTTGCAAATATGTTCTATAAAATGGTTATCCTTTGGAAGCAAGAAATACACCACAGAACCGGAAAATATGAAGTGTACAGGTTTTCTGGGCCAGACTAGCTAATTTCGGCCAATTAGGCCTCATCAGTGACCCTCAAATATTTTCAAAATTCCACAATGGAATCAATGATCCCAAAGGACAAGAAACTATAAACTAAGGCTGCATAACCCTCCTAGCACCGGCTTAAGCGATATTCGATTTTCCAAGTAACCAGAATGGGCTAAATGATCCCAAATGAAAAGAAAAGAGAGAAAACAAGAGGACCATGATGGCCCTGGATCGCTCACCTGATCCATAGAGTAACAAGTGGGCCTCAGGGAGGGCCATTATTGACCCCAGAGTTATAATGTGCATAATGTTGAGGGAGGTCTAAAAAGGTGAAGCTTCATACCAAATATCAACAAAGGCTATAATTTGAACAATCTTGGCAAAGGTCCACTAGATGAAGCTACACAACAAATATCAAAGACCTGGGCCTTGCGGTTTCAGAGAAGAAGATTTTTTTAAAGATATTCCTTATTTAAGCCTATGTAAAACCAAATGGCCCCGGGGCAGGGGCATTTTTGGCCTCAGGGCTATAATTTAAAAAATCTTGATAGAGGTCCACTAGATGAAGCTTCATACCAAATAGCAAAGACCTGGGCCCTGCAGTTTCAGAGAAGAAGATTTTTTAAAGATTTTCCCAATATAAGCCCATGTAAAACCAAAGGGCCCCATGCAGGGCTATAATTTGAACAATCTTGATAGAGGTCCACAAGATGAAGCTTCATACCAAATATCAAAGACCTCGGCCTTGCAGTTTTAGAGAAGAAGATTTTTAAAGATATTCCTTATATAAACCTATGTAAAACCAAATGGCCCCGGGGCAGGGGCATTTTTGGCCTCGGGGCTATAATTTAAACAATCTTGATAGAGGTCCACTAGATGAAGCTTCACAACAAATATCAAAGACCTGGGCCTTGTTGTTTCAGAGAAGAAGATTTTCAAAGATTATCTCTATTATAAGTCTATGTAAAACCAAAGGGCCCTGAGGCGGGGGCATTTGGACCCCAGGGCTAAAATTTGAACAATCTTGGAAGAGGTCCACTAGCTGAAGCTTCATCCAAATGTCAAAGACCTAGGCCTTGTGGTTTCAGAGAAGAAGATTTTTCAAGATTTTCCCTATATAAGTCTATGAAAAACCAAAGGGTCCAGGAGCGGGGGCATTTTTGGCCCAAGGGGTATAATATGAACAATCTTGATAGAGGTCCACAATATGAAGCTTCATACCAAATATCAAAGACCTGGGCCTTGCAGTTTCAGAGAAGAAGATTTTTAAAGATTTTCCATATATAAGCCTATGTAAAACCAAAGGGCCCCGGGGCGGGGGCATTTTTGGCCCCTGAACTATAATTTGAACAGTCTTGGTAGGGGTCCACTAGATGAAGCTTCATACCAAATATCAAAGACCTGGGCCTTGCAGTTTCAGAGAAGAAGATTTTTTAAAGATTTTCCCAATATAAGCCCATGTAAAACCAAAGGGCCTTGGGGCGGGGGCATTTTTGGCCCTAGCACTATAATTTGAACAACCTTGGTAGGGGTCCACTAGATGAAGCTTCATACCAAATATCAAAGACCTGGGCCTTGCAGTTTCAGAGAAGAAGATTTTTAAAGGTTTTCCCTATATAAGCCTATGCAGAACCAAAGGACCCCGAGGCGGGGGCATTTTTGGCCCAAGCACTATAATTTGAACAATCCTGGTAGGGGTCCATAAGATGAAGATTCATACCAAATATCAAAGACCTGGGCCTTGCAGTTTCAGAGAAGAAGATTTTTAAAGATTTTCCCTATATAAGCCAATGTATAGATGCGGATAATATAAGAATCTTATATGGGTGTGAGGGGTGGATGGAAAAATCCGTCCCAAGGGTCACTGTCCGGCATCACGAGGCTTGCCGAGTGATGCCGGACAGTGATCCCGAGGGATGGATTTTTCTATCCACCCCTCACACCCATATAGGATTCTTTTTCTTGCATACCTTCCATTTCTATTGCGAATTTTTAATGCTGCTGTCACTTCGGTTACCGACGTCCGCCATTTTGTGATGACACAACAGGATTGTTTAGTGACGTCACGCATGACGACGCCGCGCATGAGGTTGTAATCAACCAGTGCATTTATCAAACGCGTGATTATATTCGATTTGGGGTCGGAACACCAGGGTCAGAACATAAATTTCTATCCCAGGGTAAAATCACGGATTTCCTTGTCTGGTGTGCAAGAAGGTTGCTTCTGAAGAATAAATCTAACCAGGATCTTGTAGATCCAGATAAGATGGCTTCTAAAAAGCAATCTGATCAGGATTTACACCGTTTGTCATGCAGCCTATGAATTGAACTCAAACATTATATCAAGTTATTTGATTGGTGGAGAGTACCAAGGCAACAACTGACTTCACAAAATGTATAGATGCGGATAAGATGGCTTATGAAGAAGAAATCTAACCAGGATATTGTAGATCCAGATAAGGTGGCTTCTAAAGGAGCAATCTGATCAGGATCTGCACTGATTGTCATGCAGCTTATGAATTGAACTTAAACATTATATTAAGTTATTTGATTGGTGGACAGTAGCAAGACAACCCCTAACTTCGCAGATTGTATAGATGCGGATAAGGTTGCTTCTGAAGAAGAAATCTAACCAGGATCTTATAGATCCAGATAAGATGGCTTCTAAAAAGCAATCTGATCAGGATTTACATCGTTTGTCATGCAGCCTATGAATTGAACTCAAACATTATATCAAGTAATTTGATTGGTGGAGAGTAGCAAGGCAACAACTGACTTCACAAAAAGTATAGATGCGGATAAGATGGCTTATGAAGAAGAAATCTAACCAGGATTTTGTAGATCCAGACAAGATGGCTTCTAAAGAAGTAATCTGATCAGAAGTTTCATTGTTTGTCACGCAGTTTATGAATTGAACTTAAACATTATATTAAGTAATTTGATTGGTGGACAATCAGAAATGGGCTTGGCTAAAAATGTTTATTCAGCAGGATAAGGGATAATGATAGCGTTACCTATGTCCCTTTGATGGCTTAGAAATGCATATTTTCGCCCTCATCATCAGCATATCTACAGTCGAACCTCAATGGCTCGAATACCTTTGGGACAACGAAAATTTGTTCGAAACAGGGATAGTTCGAGCAACTGAGGTTACTGTCAGGAGGCATAAATATATACTCTTGTTAATCTTTTCGATATTCTATAAGGAAAATGAGTAGTGTGTACTCATTAAAATCGCCCCCATCGAGGCGATTTTAATGAGTACACATAGCGGATATTAGCTGAATAAAAGGCGAAAAACACCGTATTATTCCTCACTATTTGTTATTTGTTATATAAAAAAAATTCCTAGTCACACAAAAACGGGTTCTCTTCTGTATTTTACTGTCGATCAGCACTTTTCTGAAACTGATGTACGAGGATTGTCCGTAAATTAATGCGACAGTTCAATTGTTTACCTTGCGGTAAACAGAATGTGACCAAACCTGGTACAACAGTTGTTACATTCTGTTTAATTATTTAAAGGCAAAGTGTTAATGTGGACTCTGCAGTTGCTATAGCAACATTAGGGAGAGGATATCAGAGCAGGCCATAAATTGCCGTTCTTTTGAAATATACTCCTATAAAGCGACCTGTCAAGTATGAATAAGGTCGTAAAATAAATCGCCCTACAAAAGGACGATATCGTGACATCTCGTTTTTTTGTGTTTTTGTGTGTGTGTGTGTGTGTGTGTGTGTGTGTGTGTGTGTGTGTGTGTGTGTGTGTGTGTGTGTGTGTGTGTGTGGTCGCTAGCGTCAGAGACACTGCGGCTAAGAAGCAAGCATTGAAGAGCGGGACTATGATAATTTCATCATGAAAACACACCTATATAACTTTGACCCCCTTGAACCCCACTGTTATATATAGTAAAACTGGGGTTTGCAGGGGTAAACCTTATTTTTCTTATTTCTAAAATATAGATTGTGGTTACTCGTTAGAACCGCCTCGATTAGGCGGTTCTAACGAGTGCCCACAATCTATATTTTGAGCAGAAATAAGAAAAAAATATCACACTTTTTCACCTTAAAATATTCATTTTTTCGGCGATAAAGACTCCAATGTATTTGTATAGGCGTGTTTTCGTAACATGACGTCTGAGATAGATCGTCCGGAAACTTACTAATAAGTACGCAGGGGACAAAAGCTAGGATTAGTTTGAAAACCTGTAAGATAAGCTTAATAGTCTTAGTTATGTCCTCTTGGTTGCTGAAAGTTCCTATTTTTGTCTTACTTTTATCGTTCGTTTGCATTGTCTTATTTGTTGTTTGGCTTTATGGCGTTGGTTCATGTTTCGTCTGTTTCTGTGTGTGCCTCCCTGTCACTTTCTATAGGTTGCATTCTTGGTTTGTTTGTTTAATTTTTGGTTTAACGTCCCCGTCAATACTATAAAGGTCATTCTGGAGACGTTGCTTCCAATTTTGTGGGACTTTTACCCGATATTGAAATGAAATGACATCTCAAGCCCTGTCGCCCAATGAAACCAATAGGGTTTATTAGCATGGACAGTCCGCCTCGCATCGCGGTTCCTGGACAGGCTTAGATCCTCTAAGCGGTTTACCAGTACTAGTGTGCGGGCCAGATTCAGCTCTGCATCATCCAGCCCATATATTTCTTCAAGCCCCAATGGGCGGGGGCCAGTTGCATTATTGGGTTGTGACCTTTTCTGAGTGACCTTTTCTTACTAGTTCACTAATAGATTTACTTGGAGCATCCTGAAACTTGCATATAAGATAAACATGGACAGAACCTTATACAAATTAAAACTGGCTAGATCAAATTGTCTGAGTATATGCCACTGGTTACTGACATCATGAAAACACGCCTATATAATTCTGACCCCCTTGAACCCAATTTTTATACAGTAAAACTGGGGTTTACAGGGGTGAACCTTATTTTTCTTATTTCTACTCTTAAATATATTTTGTGAGTACTCACAATCTATATTTTGAGCAGAAAAATATCACATATTTTTATCCTTAAACTTTCGTTTTTTATTTTCTGTGGTAATGTTTACAATGCATTTGTATAGGCGTGTTTTCGTAATGATTAGTTTGTTTTCCGTCTTGTTATCAGTACAACTTTAAGTTTGGATCACTTCTTTATGAAACGTGCAGAGAAGGTGGACAGCGACAAAGGCTTTTGTGATCTGGCTAATAAAGTATGGTCTCGACCATTTATTATTATGTCTGTCTGTCTGTCATTCATCCTTCGATTCCTCCATAAACACCTTTCACTAGCCATATCTCTGCATGCTGATTTTAACTTGTTGAATGTCAAAAGTCCATAGATTGATGACCTTGTCCATCTTTTCTTACTCAGCTTTACTTGGTCATTGACTGCTAAAAGCCTTTAGGGATGACACTCCCACAGTTTGGATTGGATAAGAAGAGGACATAGAATATGCATTAACCAATTCTGTACCGGAAACCCCAAAAACTGGTACCCTGGCAAACAGTACAGGCCCAAATCAAACGCCGCAGAACGCGGCGTCTGATCAGGGCCTCCACTGTTTGCTGAAAGTTCAGCCAATTCCCAAATACATTTTGATGAAAACACAACCTGATACCCCTAAAGTTTGAAAAGAACTCCGGCTATTTATAAGGTGGAAGATTCCATTTAGTACAAAAAGGGTTAAAACAGTTTGATTTCGAAAAGGTTCGAAAACTGGCACACCAGTCTGTTTACATGGAGTTATGTCCCTTGATTGCTAAAGGTGCCTATACTTAATCTTCTTTGCTTCATAGCACCTTCGATTTAAGTGGATTTTCTTTAAACTTGCAGATAAGTGTGATATGGATATATGTATATTAAGAGTTTATGTCCTCCAGATTAGTGAATGTTATAGATACTGAGTGACCTTGTCCTACTTTTAAGCACAGATGAGCATTAAAGACAACCAAGCGCCTCTTGTTTCAGTTACAGGAGATTATTTGTGTTCTGGTAGTTAATGCTCTGTCAGAAGTTTAAACTTTCTGTAAACCTCTGGTTGCCGGCGGGTAATGGCAGGTCGTAGGTGGCACATTAGACATGCGATATTTCTGACAAAACCTTACAAGTTGGTACGGCTTTGGTACAGCCCCATCCGGCGATTTTTGTATTTTAGTAGGAACATGCTGTTACCTGTTGCTTATTACTACAGGTCAGAAGGCGAGGCGAATGTGAGAGCCATTACTTCGTTCCCGACATTTATTAAGATCAACCTGTCACGGTGTAGAAGAAATGTGAGGACAGAGGCAGATGTGTTCTTACACTGTTATTCTGAAGAGTTCTGGGTTCGATTTTTCCATTGTATTATTCTTTTGTGTTCAGAGTTTTGACTCTTAGTCGCCTTCAAGTTGAACTGATCTACATTGTAAACGTGGGTTTGTTGATAAGGCCAAAGCCATGTAATGAAACAAAAGGAATTCCAAAATATTACGGAATTCATTTGGTATTATTTTAGACGGCCTTGCTACAGATATGAAACACGGCTACATGTACAAGAAATGAAAGAGCATGAAAGAGCAAATATAGAATAAAATATCAAAGGAAGAGCAATGATTGGGGATCGATACAATCACCCCACAACTACCATCCACTACACCAAAGGGAAAGAAGAAGAAACATAAAACATCTTCACCGTAATGAAAACATCACAAGCAGAAAAACCAAAGAATATAAGAATCTTAAACGGGTGTGACGGGTGGATGGAAAAATCCGTCCCGAGGGTCACTGTCCGACATCACTAGGCTTGCCGAGTGATGCCGACAGTGATCCCGAGGGACAAATTTTTCGTCCCGAGGGTCACTGTCCGACATCACGAGACTTGCCGAGAGATGCCGGACAGTGATCCCGAGGGACGGATTTTTCTCTCCACCCCTCACACCCATATAGGATTGTTTTTCTTGCTTACCTTCAATTTCTTAGCGCGGATTTTTAATGCTGCAGTCACTTCGGTTACCAACGTCCGCCATATTGTGATGACACGACAGAAATGTTTAGGCCTAATAACGTCACGTTAAGTGCTGTGACGTCAACCTTAACGACGGCGCATATGAGGTCGTATTCAACCATTGCATTTATCAAACACGCGAGAATATTCGATTTGTGGTAAGAACACCAGGATAAGAAAAGAATTTCTATCCCAAGCTCAATCTATGGATTTGCTTACCTGGTGTGCAAGAATAGTCACTTTACCACAGAATGACGAAATGTCATTTGGAAATTATGTGTTACCTCGACGCCTTATTGACAATTTACAATAAAAATCGTAGCATATTAAAGTGATCCGTTCTGGTGGCATTGCAAGTTTAACTAACAGACTATCACTTTCAAATATTTATATTTAATCAGTTCTCAACTTTGTAGGATCATTCTGCAATAAAAAAAAGTATTGGGTATAACATAAATGTTATACGACAGACTTTCATGCTGTCGAGTTCGAATCGAGGGTTTGATCAGTCAAATTTACCCCCCCCCCCCCCTACCCCCAGAACTTCGAACGGCCGTAAAAAGTCTCTCCGTACATCATCATAGTGCAGATTGTATTTCCTGGTCCCTTGGGATCATTTAGTTCATTTAGAAACATTTCGAAAATAGAGTTCTGCTTAAGCCGGTGCTAGAAGGCGTGGCCGGTGTTGCACATTTCAGTACTGCTCAATAAAACCAAGTCTGCAAGTTTCGTTTGTTTGGCGCATTCGTTGCTTAAATAGAATACAACTATTCAGAACTTATGTATACATTAGCGGTTTCCCAGAACTGTGCAAATTCTGACAACTGTCAGGGAGAGAATTATGATAAACAAAAAGATTTCGTGAAGAATCTTGACGACAACCAGCATGAATCGATCAATGGTTGCAACAACAATACATGTAAGATGAAATTCAGTAAAATGTCGCTTTTACACCACGTAAACGAGTCCGTGAAATCAACACCCCTCTAAACCCCACTTTACATAGAGAAAAGTTTATAGGGGTATACAATATCTTTTTAATTTCTGTTCCAAGACAAAGGTGGTTGGTAATCTTTAGAACAGCCTCATCCAAGACATAGTTTGTTGGTAATCGTAATAGAATAGCCTCGTCAAAGACATAGGTTGTTGGTTATCGTTAGAACAGCCTTGGTGAGGCTGTTCTAACGAGCACCTACAACCTATGTTTGGGGTATAAATAAGGAAAACATCAAAACATGTCGACAGAAAAATTACCGTTTTTAGATATGAGATGGTGATCTGTGTCCCACGGATACATTTAATCTCATGATGATGATAGACAATAAATAATTCAATTATTTGGTCGACTGTTTATCAATCGACCCAAAGTTTCTAACTGCAGAGGCTTCCTGTCTGTTATTGTCCACGTGATTATCGCTGACCATGTACAAAATCCAGGAATCTGTTATTTATTGCAGCTCTATTATCACTGTGACGTCAGAGGGCTGTGTAAAATGGATTAGTTATAATAAGTGTAAAATCTGGGCTGGGCATTACCAATCTGTGTTGACCTAGATAAGACACCACAGAACCCGGCGTCTTAACAGGGTCTACATTGTTTTAAGTACAAAAATTTAAAAGTTAAACGAAAAAGCCGTCTGTCTTCGTTTTGGACCATTTTCCCAGCCTACAACCAGAGACAATGACTTTCCTTACTGTCAAATCCGTGTATGAGATTGTGCTTTGAAACCCAATATACATTGTATATTGTTTAAACCAATCGTCCCACCAGTGTAGTCAATGTGTTGATTGTTTGACTGTGTCCTTATCAGGTCATGCGAAATAAAAAAAATAAAAGGTTGCCTTTGGAAACAAAGAACACATTAAAGAACGAAAAATCGGAGATTCGGTTTTATCGAGCCTCTTCATACACAGCAGTATAGTTTGTAAGGCTGTCTACACCTCAGCGGTATTCGATTTTCAATGTAACCAGAATGGGCACAATAATCCCAAAAGAAAAGAAAAATAGGGGAGACTTTTTACAGCCGCCACATGGCACTTAACACCAGTTGCAGTGAGGTAAAATAGAAAGTTAAAAGGTTGCCTATGGTAACAAAGAATACATAAAAGAACGAAAATCGGAGTCTCTTCATATACAGCAATGTAGTTTGCAAGGCTGTATACGCCCCTCCCCCCTACCCACCCCCATTCGCACCGGCTTCAGTTGTATTTGATTGTCAATGTAACCACAATTGGCTCCATGAGCCCAAAAGAAATCTAATTTGCTATTTCCTAACAACAAAGGTACAAATGAGCCCCGCCACGCGCATTTGAGCATTCCATCATAACAAATTTTAACTGCGCATGCCCAGCCATTTAGAGGGGCCAGGGATATGGCTTTCTGTCTGAAGGTTCCTCTTGATTCACTGCTAGTATGAGCGAGCAGCGAAGGTTCTGGCGATACTGCGCGAATGCGCAGGATGCGCAGGCTCGCCTGAACCTTCGCTGCTCGCATAGGCGATAAGTACCAAAATCGCTTGACGGGGCCCAAATCAGCCTGTTCGTCTGCGCAATATGACTTTCAACAGAAAATTTAAGGAGAATGGATGCACCTTCAGGGAGGCAATTCTGCACAAGTATTTTTGTCTCCCATGTCAATAGGGGTCAACTAAGCAAATAACCAGTACTCATGTGCGGTCGGTATCAGCTCTGCGTGGAAACATCGTGCAACCTATCTATTTCTTCAAGCCCCGATGGGCGGGGGCGAATATGCGTCGACAGTATGAGGTCGGTTCTAAATGAAAAAAACAAAACGCATATGTATTTTGCTTTGAGAGATGGCACACTTTTTCAAACATCACAGAAACAAAAGGAACCCAAATATTTAAGGCTAAAACATGCATGTGGAGACTTTTATAAGTAGAATAACAGAAAAGGAGCGAGGAAGGTCGAAAACATGTGGTGAGAAGTTAATATAAAAGTATGCAGTTAAAGAAGCCAGTCGTTATGGCGTAGGTCAAGAGCTCATGTGATGCTCTTGTGGAAGACCATCTTTGGGACTGTTCAAATGTGGTCTTAAAGACCACTTTTGAACTGTCTCAAATGTGGTCCTTATATTGGAATTTACCTGTATTGCTTCCTAAGTCTTTGGTCTCCTTTCGTAGACAGCTACTGTATATTCTTCCGTCATTACTTCATTTTGCGTCCATATGGTGCATATCAACGCGAAATATTTTTTTTTTTTTACTTCATTTCGCGTCGACAACGCCAACGCATAATGAAATAAAAAAATCAAAATGAAGAAATTACTACATTACTTCATTATGCGTTGTATCACACGGCTTTTATCGAAAAGCGGCCAGGAAGTCAACATCACGAAAACACGCCTATGTTAATTTGACCCCCTTGAATCCCTCTTTTATACACTAAAACTGGGGTTTACAGGGGTAAACATTATTTTTCTTATTTCTGCTCTAAAATATAGATTGTGGCTACTCGTTAGAACCGCCTCATCGAGGCGGTTCTAACGTGTATCCATAATCTATATTTTGAGCAGAAATAAGAAAAATATCACTGTGACAAAATTTCGTCTTAAAATCTTTATTTTTTCGGTGATAAAGGTTACAATGCATTTGTATAGCGTGTTTTAATGAGAAAGTTCCTTCCTTTGAAAAAATGGCGGAAAAATCTGTCCCCTTAAGTTCACTGCTTGCATAGGTCATGCATTACATGTTGTTTCAATATCTAAACGTTCATGTAGATTTTTGTTTAAAATGAGGTTTAACGAGGCCCAGAAAACATGCACACTCCATATTTTTCTGTTCTGTGGTGTATTCCTTGCTTCCAAAGGATAACCCTTTTATAGAGCATATTTAACGACCCCGCAAACACTATTAAGATCAGTTTGGAGACGTTCTTCCAATTTTATGGACGTTAACCCAATGAAACCAATATATATGCATGGACTCGCTCCACTTTGCCCCGTCTAAGCGGGTTACCAGTACTCATGTGCGGTCGATTTCAGCTCTGCGTGGAAGCACCAATCAGCCCAATCTATTTCTCCGAGCCCCGATAGGCGGGGCCTTAGTCAATGTGGATACAATCAACTTGGCTGAGTGGGGCAGTGTTGTCGCTAATCCAAAAGACATGGTTTCTCGTCCCAGAGCTTAAACAATTGTTACGTAACAAAATTTTATTTGCTTCGCCAATTATTCGACAAGGTTCATTTCTGTTCCAATTCCAAGCTTGTTTTCTTTTGATTTATTGTTCTCGTTTGGTAGAAGTTAATTTACCAATTTCTACAAATAACACAACCGGGCTATAATCATGACAGCTTATAACAATATTTATGGATACCAGACAGTATTTATACTGGCTTTTAAGACAAAGACACAATTCTAAACATATCTTTCTCCATATTTTGTAGATTCATTCCTATAATTTTCTGTCATTATCCATACTTCGAATTTTACTTTACAAACTTTGGTATTTCTTAAACTAAACATTACAAGACGAAACATATCAGAAATCAGGATTAAGCTTATTTTTTACGCAAATCACAGTATTTGGCAAGCGTATACTTGCCTCTAAAATAGCAGACTTTTTTTTATCAATTTTATTTACAATATAATTCCGATACAAATAGGTTCTGAATAGTTAGATCCTTTGGAAGCAAAGAATACACCAAATAAACGAAAATTGCAGACTCGGTTTATTGAGTCTGTTCATGACCAGTACTGAAATGTGCTACACTGGCCACGCCCCCTAGCACCGGCTTAAGTAGAACTCTAATTTCAAAATGATTATAAATGAACTCAATGATCCCAGAGGACCAGAAAACATAATCTGTACTATGATTTGATGTACGGGGAGACTTTTTACAGCCGCCACACGGTACAACACCAGTTTCAGTGAAGATAAATATGTTCTGAATAGTTAGATCATTTGGAAGCAAAGAATACACCAAATAAACGAAAATATCAGACGGTTTTATTTAGTCTGTTCTTGACCAGTACTGAAATGTGCAATACCGGCCACGCCCTCTATCACCGGCTTAAGCAGAACTCTATTTTCGAAATGATTCTACCCGTGTTTTGAAGCGAGAAAATGACCTTTCACACATAGGAGTGACGTCATCAAATGCCGTGTTTTTTTCGCGTCATGCTCTTGATGCAGAATTAATCATAGTTACATTTCTTGGCCTATATAACAGATATTATCAGTCACCCACTATACTGATTGCATTGCAACACACTGACCTGATAAAGATATGCTATATCAGGACAAGTGAGCTTTATCAGGTCAACCTGACATTGCACTTTTTTACGAATAGTTTAAGCATATTTTATTGCTTGAAATAAAGCAAAGGGGTCGGGCCACAAGTTCTCACAACATTAGTTACGGCCCTTCCCCTACATTGTAATATACAAACATTATAACTCACATGACAATGACATTACATATAGAAATACATTTTTTTTTCTGGACGAACGTTGTTTAATGCGTTCTAAATATTATAACCCTACCGAGCTATTTGATGGAGGTTATCTACAGTGACCAGAACGGTAACATATGGGTTAAATCGTTTATAGTAACCAATAGAAGTCGCCTACTCATTACCATCACTATTCACCACCTGATTAAATGTGTTCAAGTAGCTCGGTAGCATTAAAGGGATTTATCATTTAAAAACATACATGATAATAAAACAAGAAACATGTACATTAAGGATAATTAAATAATGACCAGAAAAATAATGAGGCGTGTGTGCATGCGTATATATATGTTTGTGTGTGTGCGTGCGTGCGTGCGTGCTTGTGTGTGTGTGTGTGTGTGTGTGTGTGTGTGTGTGTGTGTGTGTGTGTGTGTGTGTGTGTGTGTGTGTGTGTGTGTGTGTGTGTGTGTGTGTTAGATAGATTTGTCAGGAGTCCAAACCGCCAGGCTTATGAAAAGGCTCTGGAAGAATGCTACGTTACTTAAATATATGTACTGTCCAAAGTACTTGTACTATCTTCAAATCTTATGGGTTGTTTGCGAATCTTCTTGACCCTTTGATAAAACTTTGAACGGCGGAAAAAAGTGTTGAATTCTGTTGGATACTTAGACTGGCATCCCCAAAAAGAAGTTTATCTATGTTTAAGGGGTGGAAGGCGTGTGTAGCTCGAAACAAAAGTATACGGCAATCGGCGTAGCTTGGGCAATGGAAAAAGTAGTGTGCTGCATCTTCAACTGCAGTATTGCAACTGCACGTGGGGCTTGGGCAAAGATGATTGACATATAGATCGTATTTCAAGTTACTGCAATTATTACGAATTCGGGCATGTTGCACTGATAGATACCTGTCGCCATTGAGGAAATACGAAGGAATTTTGACATTATTTAATCGCAGTCTTTTAATGCTGTTTTTGAAGCTAGAGAGACTGTCAGCAGACCGGATGTCATTATTAAGCGAATTCCACAATGATACTGAAGATGGTATACAAGATTTTCTTGAAATTTCAGTACGTGTGGCGGGAGTTGCTAGATTATTGTTATTTCTTAGTTGGTATGGATTAGTTTCTCTAACAAAGGGAGGAATAATATTTTGAATATAGTCGGGAGAAAGCCCATTGACTGCCTTGTATATAAAGGATAATTTCTGCTCGTGTCTTCTAACAGACAGTGGTACCCATCCACATTCACTATATAATTTGTCTAGTGAGACAGACCTAGTGAGTCCAGTGACTATCCTTGCTGCTTCATTCTGTAGTTTTTCTAGTGTGTTTGAGATCTGTGTGGTACAATTGTCCCAAACAATTGCTGAGTACTCCAATATAGGTAAAACGTAAGAGAAGTAGATTTGGTTAAGTGCGACTCTGTGAAAAGTGTATTTTAATTTGCGCATGACGCCAATAATTTTAGAAGCACTGTTCACAATGTTTTCAATGTGTTTGTTCCAGCGTCCGTTATTGCTTAGTGTTAGTCCGAGATGTCTGTGATCTGATACAAATGACACGGGAATTCCGTCAAATTCGATAACTGGCGGATGTTCATATCGCTTGAGGGTAAATAAGAGCGCTTCGGTTTTCAAAGGGTTGAAATTTATTAACCACTGTTTTGACCAAGCTGACAGAATTTTTAAATCATGGTTAATTATGCCTTCCAGATCTTGAATGTTAGATGCGGAAGAGAACAACGAGCTATCATCTGCAAAAAGCCTAGTTAAACTTAAGAGGGAATCTGCTATGTCGTTAACATAGATAAGAAATAGAAGAGGTCCTAGGACAGAGCCTTGAGGAACCCCTGCATTAACAGACAAAGAGCTTGAAACGCAGGATCTGATGACGACTCGTTGGGTTCTGATAGAAAGATAGTCTGTGACACAGTTTAAAAGAGGTCCGCTTATGCCATATTGTTTCAACTTGAATATTAGACCTTTGTGCCAGACCCTGTCAAAGGCTTTGGACACATCACAAAAGACCATACATGAATACTGATCGTTGTCGAAAGTTTGGCAGATGTGGTGATAAATGTCAATAAGCTGATAAGTAGTTGAGTGATTTGGAAGGAAACCAGACTGATATTTGTAAAGGAGATGGTTTTCGTGCAGGTGGTTGTAAATATGTTTGAATATTACGCGTTCCTGTAGTTTTCCTATGCTACTTAAAAGAGAAATAGGTCTGTAGTTGGACGGAAGAGATTTGTCGTCTTTTTTAAACAGAGGTAGGACATTTGATTCTTTTAGAGAACACGCAAACACACCTTCAGCAAATGACCTATTAAAAAGAATTGATAGTGGTAAAGAGATCTCTTTGGCAATTGGCTTTAACATTCGGTTACTTATTTTATCAGGGCCTGTGGCTTTATTGGGATTCAGTAAATTAATTAGTGTTTCTATTTCTGAGGCTTCACATGAAATGTTAGTCAGAGTATTTGGACATTTTGCTTGAAAAATAGGGAGGTGCGTATTAGTATCATTTATATTTGAAATTGAAGTAAAATAGTTGTTTAAGAAATTAGCCTTTTCTTCGTCTGAAAAGCAGTATACGTTTTGGTTGCCATCAGAAGAGGTGATAAGAGGAGGAATATTACTCGATGTGTTTTTGTGTTTAACAAAATGACGTATGACCTGCCAGAATTTTTTCTTATCGTTGTTGTGGAAATCGGAAAGAGACAGTTCCAAGCTATTGTAGAAGTTTTCTTTTGCGTGTCTTTTTAAGTTATTAACCTTATTTCTAGCATGCTTATATTTTTTCCAGTCGTTCTCAGTGCCAGATTTTAAGGATTTTTTCTTTAGTCTGTCACGGATGCGCAGAAAGTGGCGGATTTCTGAATCGAACCAAGGTTTGTCATCAGGGCGAACCGTTACTTGTTTACTTGGAATACATGTTTTAACAAAACTGAGGAAAGTGTGTGTAAATTTTTCAAAGGCTTCA
This sequence comes from Lucinisca nassula, assembly GCA_963580285.1. NCBI lineage: Eukaryota > Metazoa > Mollusca > Bivalvia > Lucinida > Lucinidae > Lucinisca > Lucinisca nassula. The sequence goes on from OY757026.1 coordinate 11,140,203, forward strand.
TTAGTAGACCCCTCATATAAACAATTCCAGTTGTGGTTTAGTACCAATTGTTTAAGCTGGTCGAAATTTCCTTTTTTATAAAGCCAAACTTGCCTTTCATATGACTTCTGGCAGTGATACTGGAAAGGAAATCTTATAAATGTTGCTTTGTGGTCGCTGATTTCAGACGGAATAGTAAGAGTTCCTGAGTCAAGGTAAGGGAGATCATCAGGAATTAATATTGGGTCCAGAATAGCACGCTGTCGGGTAGGATCGGTGATTGTATTTTGTAATGAATTTATCAACAACACGTCGTTGAGATTATGGAAATTTGGATTCAGAAGATCCTCATTCAAGTCTCCAACTATGATTATATTTTTAGAAACCTCAAGAGCTTTTTCAATATTTAAGTTGAGGTTATTAAAAAAGTGCCCGTCTGCCGTTGTTGGGCTATAAAAGAGTCCTAATAAGTAAAGCAAATTATTAACCTTAATTTCAACCCATATAGACTCATCGCAGAATATTTCCAGTTCAAGTTTTCTGGTGTGGATGAGTTCTGAATTTATGTAAACTAATAAGCCTCCTCCGTGGTTACTTCTGTCTTTTCTGTGGGGGACATCAAAAAATTCTGATAGTACTAACGAGTCGTTAGTAATCCGATTATCTAGATGTGTCTCAGAGAAACATAAAATATTATAATCCAGGAAATTATCTTTTATATACTCAAGTTTGTTGCGAATACTTCTGGTGTTCAGGTGTAGTACGGATAGATCAGAAGTAGAATTTGTGGGTCCTGGGTTTTGCTCAATGTCGAACGCTTTTAGGAAGAGAATGTACATAAAAACTTTAAAGTGATAATTTAGAAAACCATCCTTAAGGATTGAAACGTTACTTTGAACTGCATTCTTAAAGGCTATGTATGTCATCGATAATATCACAATTATGATTTTGAGTGACAAAAAGTAGCACTGATCAAGAATGCATTTAGATAGAACACCGTGGAACAGGCCGATGGCGAGCCGCCATTGGTCAGTTGATACAGTCATCGTGGAACCTTACAAAGCAAACCAGGGCATATCGCCAGACCCGTCCCACAGTACCAAACAGCCTGTCGCATCTGGCCACCTGACAAGTACAGTGTATAAGAATAATAACAATAACAACATGATAACAAAAAGATTATAAGCAAACATTGAAAAGGCATCTATACGTCTCCGCTTGGAGAATGTAGAAATACTTGGGGTCGGTTTTAAGTGGAGTATTGATTTTGCCAGGGTCGTTAACACCACGTCTATGCTATATACATGTATTGGGTCTTTCGTGGGTATAAAATGTTCTTACGTGATCCAGCCATATAGTCAGACCACGTGCTCTCTTCGCAACCGCCTCCTCGAGACTGTTCTAACAAGCATTCCGCCATCTTACACCTGAGTAGAAACGAGACGAAAATGCACACCCACGAAATACCCGGTCCTGCAAACACAACAGCGATATTTCTAGGGCTCTTAGAGGCCGATGCGTATTAATTTGTACTCCCAAACATGGCTCTTATTTCATTCCTAGGTCGAGGGTACTCGTCAGACCCGCCTCATTGAGGTGGATCTAACGTCCACACACGACCTAATTAAGAAGCAGAAAACTGAAAATGTTACAATTTTACATCAGAAAGTTGAACGTTTTAGCGATATGAAGGAACACACCATTTCCCAAGGATAACCTAAATGTGTCTCACCAGGTGAAAATGCTGTTAAGAATGAATGAACACACAAAAAGAGCACGTAAGTAACAACAACTACGTCAACAAGGAAATATATGAAACCAGTGGCCTCAGCTTGGTTAAGCCAACATATCCGGGACCTCTGTCAGTATCCGTTCATCCCTATTAAGTGTTGGATCTGGGAATCTTAGACGGTATAGTTTAAACATATTTCATCGCGGCCACATATCATTGCGAAACGCTGACAATTATATATGTCTTGGAATTTTAATGATAATGTGTATTAACTCATTCTGCGCCAGGTCCCCCAAAACGGGTAATTTGCAATCAGTGCGGGTCCAGACCAACGCCACAGAACAAGGCATCCGATCAGGGCCCTCACTGTTTGCAAAATGTTCCACTAGATTGTGAATACATTTTGAAGATAACGACCTGCAAATTATCTGGTCGGACACTGAACCTACTCCTTGGTTGTCCTCAGATGCCAAGTTCAAAGATCTTACCGAAACGAAATATAAGACCTCTGAAACACAGGCGAGGACCCCGTTCTGCATCCGTGTCCCGTAGCCGATACTTGCTTCTCAACTAACAAGTATATAATGTTTTACAAAGAATCACCATGATCACAGCACCACATGAAACAGTAGCATGGGTGATTTTGAAACCAATGTCACGCGTACCATTTTGAATTGCCTCGTTGAAGAGCTTTTAAGTATCAACCGGGACCCAGATGCAGTGGGCGGCCAGTATCCGACTTTCATTAATAAATAAATAAATAAATAAATAAATAGAAGGATCTTACGATCTGTCGAGGTCAGAGACAGAAAACCTGATTTCGCCACGTGCGGTCCAGGTAAGTAAAATCGATCAGTAAAATGTAGATAATCTGACAGTGACGTAAAAGAGTGAACCACTACAGGTAGGTTTGTCAGGTTGTACCGTTATCATTATTGTACCCGTCATTGGTTTACAAGGCAGACTGTACCGTTATTACCGAAGCGACTTTACCTTTTGACAACAGTGGACAATGCTGAATAACAAAACATTCACTGGCGTCACACCGACAACAATATAGATCTATTTATAGTGCACTTGGAAATTCTGACAGGTAAATAAATAAGTACACGTGGCCAGACGGTATCGTTTCAGTGTAATATTACTCAGGCAAATTACATCCCATGAAGACCCTGTCCAAAGACCGCGGTTACTCGTTACAACCGCCTCTATGAGGCTATTCCAACGAGCACCCAAAATCACTGCCCATGGTAAGACTATGATGACAGGATGCACACAGGTGTATTATCTAACTGTTTGACTATAAGGGTAACATGTGTCTCAGTTGTCTCGATCGCAAAACACGTCCTCGGATATCAGACCTATACCACAGGCACAGATCCCCACTGAACTGAAAGACCAGACCAATAAGAGTCCATGTCGTGATATTCCTGCCGCGTAATCTGGAACCACTGTTCCATACTGTTTGATTGTTTATGTATTATTTGGCATTATGTTGGTGCATCACGACAGCATCCCCATTCAAGTATATTGGAAAAATAACCACCAAAATATGAAAATTTTAGAAAAAAAAAAATGTTATTTTCCATATCTGTGCACTAAACACAGTCCGTGGGAACTCGCTAGAACCGCCTCAGCGAGGCGGATCCAACGAGCACCCACAATCCCAGTCCCTGAGCAGAAAAAACAAACAAATAATGATACCCCATTAACCCCAGATTTACTGCATAAAAGTGGGATTCAAGGGGTCAACCTTGCATGGGAATGCCCTCGCGATGGAATCGGAGAGTATCACGTTTATGTTCGAATAAGACCTAGTCAACAGAGGAACTGGTGTCGCCCAGTTCCATCACTTCCTCGTTTTCTTTCACTAGTCCCAGAGCAAGGTGAATATTGTCAGAGGGTGATATACGCTTCGGATCGTCGTCTTTACCCTTCTTCACAATGATCCGACCATCCCTGGTCCAAAAACTGTCTATTTCACCACTTTTCTTGAGGGGTAGTAATGTTTTAATCACTTCATGATTAATAGCGGTCAGATCTTCAGTCATGAAAGTTTTGTTGGGGTGATTCTTGAGGAACTTTTTCAACAAGAATACTCTCCTTTTATCATGGTAACGCGCGAACTTAACGAGAATTTGTTTAGATCCAGATTTCATGGGCCTACCCACATAATGGCACCGCTCTATGGCATATGCATCAAGTTTGCGAGCGTCTTTTAAAACCTCAGTGTTCAGAAAGTGCAGTACGGCGCCAGTTAGCTGTTCTTCATCCGATGGAGGAGCCACAGTCCTATCAAACTTCAGGTTATGAATTCTAAGTGAATTCCTGCGTCCGTACTGCTCCAAATCGTTGTGATTCAGACGCAGCTGGTCGATTTCGGAAGTCAGCAAGTGAACCGTGCATTGAAGGTTTTCAATCGTGCTGCTGTTTGAATCTAACATTATTTTTTGTTCATCAATTATATTCTGTTGTTCTATAATTATAGACTTCTGATCTTTGATTATACTGTTCTGCTTTTCGACAGTACCCTGCAGTTCTTTGTTTGACTTAATCATGTCGTCTACCAAATTTTTCATACCAGCAGTAGCAACGTTAACAGTTTGGACGATTAAGGGACTGATCATATCCGCAAGAACCGGAGTGATGCTATCTCTGAATGTTTGATCATTAAAGGAGAGCTTAATCATGTCCGAAAATGCAACACCGGATGATTTAGTTCTACCAGCCTTAGTGGCCTTCCTATCACTCGCTTTAGATAAGGACGTGAGATCTTCAGATGATATCTGTTTTTTGAGCGGCTCTCCTTTAGTTAGTGGAGAGCCTTTCCTTTTAGAGCCCGCCTCTGAATCAGAAAGAGACCCATCTAGGGGCGTTTCACCTCCCATCGCTACGATCATCTTTGTTGCCATTATAGACTGTTGGTAATTATTATTACACGATCAAATACAGGTATGAATAGGTATATACCAAGGTGTGTTTACTATTATGCAATTGCACTGTTCAATAGTTGTGTTCAATAGTCGTGTATTGGGTGACTTACATTGTTGTCCCAGAATGTCCACTACTCCAATAATACACCATTTTTTCACAAATTTCATACATTGATAGATTCAGCAGGACATGTCCAAAGTTCCTACATACAAATAAGTCCTGGCAAATTCCGATAAATAATTAAATCCATCGTATTTCTACAGGATATATAGATAGATAGTACCCCAAACCGTGAATTTACCGGGTCATTGTCACGTGATCCAACGAATGAACCGGACTACTGGAAAAATGACATAAATAGTATTTTTACTGGAACAAAAATGGAAAGATTACTTGAAAAAAATATTATAGAAAAATATAGACAGCTGATACTACATATACTGACCGGAAATAGAAACTATACACTTTTAAATTGTTTTTAAATTGTCTCGCCTGACAAAACAAGTGGATAATTCAGTTAAAAGTTACTGATTAAGGATTTGACTAACTATCGACATGAATCCTGTAACAATTTAAAGAACTCTGGTGTTCAAAATAACTGTTTTGGGGGAAAATGTAGAAAAGTGCATTTTTCACAAAATCTGTTTGTAATCGAATTTTGACTTCAACATTTTTGCGTGTAGGTAACAAGTGAAAAGCAAGAAATAAAAAAAAATAACATAACATCTGAAAATTATCGAGAAGCAAACATTCTATTGAAATCTCAGAAATTGCTTTTTTCCGCGAAATTTTCAAAGTAATGTTTCAAGCCAAAAATCGACCAAAAAGTGCCTTGAATCGTCTTCAGCTGTGTCTTAAATATTGATAAAAACAAAAACCGCACTCAGAAATGCCATACTTTTCGCTCACTTCCGGTGGTTTGGTCCAATATTTAAACGTCGATAACATTTCAGCCATTGTGAAAATTTTCATTTTGTTAACAATATTTCCAACGTTAGATGATGCGTAATAACTGGTAAAAATGGGAATCACATTCACGACACAAAATGTTTGACTCAATGGAAACTTTAACAGCAAGATTTGGACCCTTGCTTTGTACCTGTGGCTCTACCCGAAAAATCGTACTTATCATTAAAAAAATTATTCGATAAATCAGACATGCCAGTGATGATACGTTATATAATTGAAATTCAAAGTTCATTAAAATGTTTCGCCAGTGACAACTCAAAATTGAGTGTATAGTTTCTATTTCCGGTGAGTATATATATGCTGGGGCGCACTGAGAACCATCAATAACTGATCGTAAATTGCTCATTTAAGAGTGGACAGGGGGATAATCTGATAAATAGAATACCAGATTCGTGTCATTTGATATCAAGTTTATCAGGCTCGGTTTCGCGAACGCATGTAGAATCGCTAGGAAAGCCTCGCGATTCTAAAAGCGTTCTCGAAGCCTTGCCTGATAAACTTGATGTCTTAATATCACATTTATCAGGCTCGGCTTCGAGAACGCATGTAGAATCGCTCAGCCGAGCGATTCTACATGCGTTCTCGAAGCCGAGCCTGATAAACTTGATATAAGAAGACACTCACCTGGTATTCTCTTTTTAGATATGTTTTCGATCATGAGAATTACAGCACTAACGGCGCTGGTGGGTCGATTGTCTCTGAGTGTTAGCTTGCAATCTCAGACCGTTTCGTTGAACCCTTGAGTTCCTATGTTTTACAAGGCGCCCACCATTACAGTGAAAGGTCAAATATTGCAAGTGGTAGAAAAGTTCACCTACCTTGGAGCACATTGTCAAGAGTCGTGCACATTGATGATGAAGTCAATGCAAGGTTTTGGCCGACTGTGTGGTTGTGTTTGGGATTGTAGTGGAATAGGGCTTGATACAAAGCTGAACGTCTACAGAGTAGTGGTGCTGCCGACATTATATGTATACGAAACGTGGACAGTTAACCGGCGGCACGCTAAAACTAATGAATCACGTCCATACAAGCTGTCTAAGAAAACTTTAAAGGATTAAGTGGCAAAACAGAATTCCTGAAAAGAGCAGGGATGCAGAGTATCATACCCTTCTGAAACTGGCAGGTCATGTTACCGGGATGCCTGAGGAATGTTTACCAAAGAAAAAACTTTATATGTATTCGAAAAGTGGACAGTATACCGGCGGCTGAAAATAATGAATCACTTCCATACAAGCTGTCTAAGAAAACTTTAAAGAATTAAGTGGCAAGACAGAATTCCAGATACAGAATTCCTGAAAAGGGCAGGGATGTAGAGTGTACATACTCTTCTGAAACTGGCATAGTTACGATGGACAGGCCATGTTACCGGATTCCTGAGGAATGTTTACCAAAGTAATAGATTTGGGCAAACGTTCCAGTGACGACCAGAAAAAGAGATACAAAGACACCCTCAAAGCCTCCGTCAAGAACTCCAACATACCAACAAAGTCCTGGGAAGAAACTGTACAGGACCGAGCATGGCCTCATCTAGAGAGAAAGCAAAATTTATCACCTGACGTCGCGTCTGAGAGTGTAATGATGTAATAACGCCATGTAATATTTTCGATAATCCACTAGTGGATTAAATATGCAAATTAGCTAGATACGTCCGTAACGTTACATGTACGACGTCCTTAACCACGTCGCGTTTACTAATGGCGGAATATTGACATTTTTGTAAACAATATGGCGTTTTAATGCCATATGATAAATAGAATATTGCATTCGTGCTCATGTATTATTGAATTTATCAAACTCGTATTTTATCCCTTTTCCCATCACGTGAACGGGTCCGTGAAATGAAGACCCCCTATACCCCACTTGAAAACTAAGGTTTACGGGGTATACATTTTTTCTTATTTTTGCTCCAAGACATAGGGTGTGGGTACTCGTTAAACCGCCTCAATGAGGCGGTTCTAACGAGCACCCACAACCTATCTTTGTAGTATTTATAAGAAAAATATCACGGATTTTCATCAGAAAAATGGTCATTTTGGAGATGTGAAAAAATGCACTATGTCACACGGATTCGTAATGGCAACTCGCCGAGCATTTGATCCCTTTTCCGCAACTCGTTTAATAAATTCAATAATACATGAACACTCATGTAAGATCCTCTATGAATCAGCCAAGCCGAGCAGAAACCCACACACCGCAAATCTAGAGCTGATGTAGCCCCAACAGTGGTGTTTTGTCTGACCTCTGTCAGACAGTTTAAAGCTAGAATCGGTCTAATCAGTCATCCTCTAGCATTTCGCACATGTGATTAAGACTGGTCTTACAACAACGCAACCGGCAAGTTAGCACTAGGCCTTCTCTCAGACGCACTTTTGATCTTGTTTGAGACGAATATCAAATACGTGCCGAAAGCTTTGTAGCACCGTTTTGAACTCTCCATCACGTGCTTCTGAACTGGTATTTGCGATGATTGACAACCGTCTTTGAACGTTAAAAGCGTGGGCGGGACAATAGCGCTGTCACTTTATGTTACAATCGATTTTCAATACTGCTGAAAAGGAGATTGTGGATACTCGTTAAAACATCGAAGCGGTTCTAACTAGCAGTACCCACAATCTATAGTCTGCTCAAAACAGAGATTGTGGATACTCGTTGAAACCTCGATGTGGCGACAGGGCTTGAGATGTCATTTCATCACAATGTCGGGTAAAAGTCCCACAAAGTCGGAAGCAACGTCTCCAAAATGACCTATACGTACAGTTGTGTGTATTTCTGCTCAAAATATTGATTGTGGATGCTCGTATCGCCTCATCGAATTTTTCTTATTTCTGCTCAAAATATAGATTGTGGATACTCGTTAGTATCGCCTAATCGAGGCGGTTCTAACGAGTACCCACAATCTATATTATGAGCAGAAATAAGAAAAGTAAGATGTACCTCTGTTAACCCCGGTTATTCTATTACATATGGTTCAAGCCCCAAAGTCTTTCGGATCCTTACGAGACACATGTTCATGGTGCTGCCTAACACAACAGCCTATAATACTGGCACAGCATGCAACGCTTCAGATGTCTGTTAACTTTAGCCATAAAGTCCCTAAGCCTGCCCTGGCGAGTTGGGACCATTTCACTGGGATTGAAATGTCATTTTATCTAACTGTTGGGTAAAATTTCACACAAAACTAGAAGTAATGTCTCAAAAATGACCTAAATAATGTTAATGGGGATGTTAAACCTCAAATCAAGTAAACAAACAGTCAACAGAAACGCAAAAATATTGGTCAATTAAAGTCTGTTATTGGTGACATGAATTCTGAGGGGAATGACTTGGCAGATTTTCCACCATTTTTCAAAAGGGGACAACTTTCGGAACTTCCTGTTTGCTTTTCTATAAGCTTTGTCCCACGAAATAGTGATATACTCTAAAAGGAAAGAATTTGCTCCTCAGGAGCAAATTCTTTCCTTTAAGAGTTGACCCTTATTGACATGGGAGACTAAAATACGCTTGAAGGAGTTGCCTCCCCTGAAGGTGTATGCATTCCACTCAAAGTCTCAAAAATAATTGCTCGACTCGACGGTTAGTAAAATATTTGGGCGGATTTTTGCGTGCTCCCAGGAGACCTTATGGGTCCAGCCTTTTAAATTTTGAAACCTTCCTCACAACTGGACAAAAATGGGCGGTAAAAAAAGAGAAGAAACCCAGAAAAACCAACAAGTCTTAACCCTTATCCTGCTGAATAAATAAATTTAGCCACAGCCATTGCTGACTGCCGAACATTAAAATTTCTTAACATCATTCACAAGCTGCATGACAAACAGTGTAGGACCTCATCTCTGTTTGCAAAAGTAGGGGTTGTTATGGGTTAAATATACACTAAAGCCACTTTTTAACTGAGCTTCCTGTTGTGCCCATTTCTGTTTGTTTGTTTGATTTGAGGTTTAACGTCCCCTTCAACACAGTAAAGGTCATTTTGGAGACGTTGCTTCCAATTTTTGGGACTTTTACCCGTCATTGAGATGAAATGACATCTCAAGCCCTGTCACCCAATGAAACCAAAAGGGTTTATAAGTATGGGCGGGCTGCCTCGCATCTCTTTGCACGGGCAGGCTTAAATCCTCTAAGCGCTTTACCAGTAGTTGTGTAGTCTGCGTGGAAGCCTCATGCAGCCCATCTCTTTCTTCAAGCCCCGATGGGCGGAGGCCGACAATTTCTGTATGTATTGGAATTGCACAAGGAGGATAAATTACAAGGATTCGTGTAAAAAATACATTCAAATCAATCAAATCTTTTATTCACTCTGATTACAAATAAATGTAATAACAAGAGGAGCGATACAAATATGCAACGTTCGGCGGCAAAGTATAAGTCAAAAAAAAAAATAAAATAAATAAATCTCTGTGTGTGTGTGTTTTGAGCACGCGACGCTGAAACAGCACCGAATCTATGGCATTGTATGCTTCGAATTTGTCAATCAACAAAAATCAAATCAAATTTATTTCTCTCAGCATCGCGAAAACACGCCTATACAAATACACTGCAAATCCTATCGCCGAACAAAAGAAATTGGAAACAATTTTCCAATCTCTGCCCAAAACATAGACCGCGGGTGCCCGCACGAACCGCCTTATCGATGCGGCTCTAACGAGCACCCCCAATCCAGCCCCAGAGCAGAAACAAGAAAAATAAGGTTTATCCTCTGTAAACTCCAGTTTTACTGTGTAAAAGTGGGGTTCAAGGAGGTCAAAACCATACAGGCGCGTTGTCGCGATGGGTTATACAGTAGGATAAAGAGGAGCAAAACGTTGTGCAAACATACTGTTTCATGCAACAAACTTATTACGTTGTGCAAACATACTGTTTCATGTAACGAACTTATTTTTTCATCATTTATTAATATTATTTATTTCATTTATCCGACCACACCCTTTCCTGACTTTAAACCAATCAGATAGCTTATGTAATTTCAAACAGTGCAGATCCCGATCAGACTCGGAAGCCATCTGGTCTGGATCTGCACTATGTGCAAAGCTAGGTTTTTTTATCAAGAACGGCAAGTTTTGCTCAGACTGGTCCGTATGCAGTAAACTATGTTCCATTCAAAAAATCATAGAGCATGAAACGTGTGAAAAATAAATGGGCCGTTACAAAGCATGTTCTGCACGAGCATGTGTAGTCAGACGTGTGGCCAACACGCTAAAGAAAAATATGAATGGGATATTATGTTCACTCCAGAGTGGTAAGTGTAATAAAATATTATAGATGCGTCTCTCTCTCTCTCTCTCTCTCTCTCTCTCTCTCTCTCTCTCTCTCTCTCTCTCTCTCTCTCTCTCTCTCTCTCTTAACCAGCCAATACACAGGTGTAAACAGATACATTCATTACAGGTACGCTTGCGATTATCTTGTCAGCGCACACTCACTTGTCTCGCGTTTGTAACTCGTGAGATACGCACGCGAAGTTCACTCGTTCCAACTGCGAATTACATTTTAGCCAATGAATTTTCTTTATGAAAAACGCGATACTGCGCATAAATCGCGATTTCCGATCAGCCAATCAGGCCTGCGTGTCGATAACGCAGATACAACCCTCTCTGCGTGTCCAAAGCAACCAATCAATACCGCGTAACTATTTCGGCATTATCTTTTCTTCCAATTTAGGTTGTTTAAGTTTTTTTTTTATTATTATCTGATTACTTCCAAAACCAGAAACAGAATAAATTGAAACAGAGAAAATAAAGGTGAATGGACAAGACATTTATTCAGTTGCAGTAAAACTGTTTGCCTCGGGGTAAATGGTAAAATATAGGTACAGCATAATGCAGGATGTTTATTGATCAACAGTTTTATGACACCCAGGTGCACCTGGGAGCTATAAAGCTAGTTATTTAACCCATTGTATGCTAGTGGACTCTTCCATTGCTATATGTTGGACAATACCATTTTTTATATAAGGGGTGCCAGGCCCATTTTACGTTTTCGTTCAATTTTTGATTGAAAATTCTGTTAGCAAATAGTGCAGGCCCTGATCAGACGCCGCGTTCTGTGGCGTCTGATCTGGGCCTGCACTGTTTGCCAAAGTACCCATTTAGTGGTTTCCCGCATACAATGGGTTAAAATAAAACCTCATTATCATCACTTATTCAAGATGTCAAGACCAGAAATAAACATTTTTCATTCACTCACTCACTCACTCACAGAAGGGCTCATTTATTTATTTATTTATATATTTATTTATTGTAATTTATTTATTTATTGCCTTTTTCATAATTTATTTTCCATCTGGTCAACAAACCTATTAATGAACACCCTCTAAACCCCCCTTTATTTAGAGAAAAGTTGGGTTTACGGGGTATTGAACACGGAAACACGTCCATGAACGAAAACCCGCCTATACAAATACATTGTAAACTTTACCACCGGAAACACGAAAATTTTAAGATGAAAAATTGTGATAGTTTTCTTATTTCTGCTCAAAAAAAAAGATTGTGAGTACTCGTTAGAACCACCTCGAGTGCGCAAAATAAAGATTGTTGGTACTCGTTAGAAACGCCTCATCGAGGCGGTTCTAACGAGTACCCACAATCTGTATTTAGAGCAGAAATAAGAAAGAAAGATATACCCCAGTAAACTCCAGTTTTTCTATATAAAGTTGGGATTCAAGGGGTCAAAATTATATAGGCATGTTTGCGTGATGTTAACCCCACTTTTATATCGCAAAACTGGGGCTTACAAGGGTATGTATATTTTTTCTTATTTTTGCTCAAAACATAGATACTTGATACTGGTTAGAGGCGGTTATAACGAGTACCCAAATATTTGTTTTGAGCATAGATATGAAAAATATAAGATTCTTGATCTGAAAATTTTCAGTTTTTTTTTTTTTTTTTTTTTTTTTAATTTAAGAAATTTCAATATATCTGAATAGGCGTGCTTCTGTGATGCCCGTCCACGCGCATGATCTAAATGGCACTTTTCCAGTCGAGCTATGTATGCAGTCTGATGGAACATTCTGATGACAGCTCTTAATATGATGCCAGCATATGCGAGTTGATTTCCATATTTATTCAGGTGCAATGTCCCAGATTTATAATGCCTCGCAAAGCAAGGGTCGTTGAATCGATTCCCGGCTTCTCCAGACTTTCAAATGAGTATTTACACCGAGGGCCCGTCTCCATATGACCTCAGTTGCTGGTGGGACGTAAAAGTAACTCTCACACACGCAGTTTTATAGAAAGTGAACAAAATCACTCGGACCACATGCGAACTGCAACAACGAGTCAGGTGGATTTTTTTTCTCAGGGTACTACTCCTCTCAATAAAGATCGGCCCCGAAATAAGGGAAATAATCCTGAAAGGTAATTTAAAAAAAAAAAAAACATAGAAAAAAACAACAACTTACTTTGTTAAGAATTTTCGAGTACTGGCCAGTGGTAAATAAGGAATTTTGTTGCAAAACTTTTAGTGTGACCTTACTATTGCCCCCCTACCCCCACCCCCACCCCACCACCACACACACACACGCCTAAGGGCCTGGCCGAAGTGGCTGGTGCTATGGATAACATAGTATACTAAATAAGTATGACAAGTGTGCGTCGAGATATTAACTTTCACCCATATATATTCCTAGCGGCCCTTTTTGGGACATTGACAAACAGTGTAGACCCAGATAAGACGTCTCGAAAGTGGCGCCTGATCTGAGTCTACACTGTTTGCTCAAAGAACATACATTTTGGTACAACTTACATCAAACAGCACATACTTGACACCCTTATAATTGAAATTGAACCACTCCAAACATGTAAGGTAGAAGATTACATTGTCATATGGGTTTTAAAAAATGTGTTTTTCAGGCGTCTGCAATATTTTTCCTATTTCTGCCCCAAACATAGATTGTGGGTACTAGTTAGAAACAGCCATCAACACCATGACAAGGCGGTTCTGATGAGTCGCCATTAACCAGTAAATAGCAGTGGCTTGTAAATTACATATCCCAGGGTAAATAATTACCCTCACCTGGTCCCCTACCTATATGACATTCTACAGAATACCCCCAAGTGAGTTTTATCTCTAAAGGTGTTATGCAATCCAAAATGTAGGTGTGTTTGTGTATCCGAAGGAATCACAACTGATAAGACAGACCAATTTATATACTGTCATTAATTCACGAACGAATTAAAAAAAAACCAAAACAAAACAAAAAAAAAAAAAACACAAAAAACATAAGGGTAAACATACAAGCAACGAGGATTTTGATTGGCCCGTGTTCTCGCGCAATCACTCGTTTTATCGTCACATACCTGTTTTATTCTTATTGGTTGAAATTCTCTCGCACAGAAACGCGTATAGAATTTACCTAACGCGTTTCGAATGATCACTTTTATTGGCTGATATTTAACGCGTTGAAATCGCGTATGAACGCGATGAACCGCGCATTGAAACGCGATAATTTCACACGCACGCAATGCGCGTGTGTCACGCGGACAATACGCGTAAATGGACAAGTTTATCGCGATCTTAACTGTACGAGTACACGCCCATACAAATACACTGCAAACCCTACCGCCGAAAAGAACGAATATTTTCCGATGAAAAACTGATATCCGACACAGATCGTGGATACACGTTAGAACCATTGTGTACAAAGTTGTTTTGTGAAAGCAGGGTTAATTTAAAATATTAGGTAATAGTAATTTTCTCTAGTATGATAAGAAGAAGAAGAAGCGCTAGGACGTAGCAAACCTAAATCAAGATTATAGATAAAGGTATGCACATGTATGTAATCAGACCGGACTGTCGTCGGCAGTCGCGAGCGGACGACAAAGGCGAACGGCGCAAAGGGGAAGCGTCCCCGACTGCCACCGGGTGTAGGCTGGGAAAATAGTCCCGGACTGAGATCCAAACTTTCGTTCAAGCCCTAGATTCCACTTTTTATGTAAACAGTGTAGACCCCGATCAGACGCCGATAGAATGACATGTAGAGTAGCCTATGACATTAAAAATCCGCGCTTTTTGGATGTACTTTGACGCCGCGTTCTGTGGCGCCTGATCTGAGTCTCAATTGCTTGCCAAGCTCTTCACGGCGAATATACGCTAACTGGTAATTGATTTTTTACATGACCCGTGACGTCCAAACAATATTAACTATGGAGCGCGAAGCAGTAGATTTTGACAATCTCCTGTGGGTTAACCGGTATTGGATTTACGATGTTTGCTTAAAATAGTAGTGAAGGCAATGATTAGGAATCGATACAGTTAACCCGCAGCTCCCATCAGAGACACCAAAGGGAAAGAAGCACACACATGAAACATCTCGACACTAATGGAAACATAAATTTAGCGGAAAGCCAAAAAGACAGATACTTTCCCACAAAGTGGCCAACTGGCTATCCAAAACAAAATAAAATCAGCGATAAACACTCTCAAAGACAAACCACAACAAAAATAAACCGCGACAGAAGAACTGCCCTGGAACGGTCAGTGAAACGAATTCCATCGAGGGGGGGGGGGGTGGGGGTGGCAAATCGCCTTTACGTTGCCACAATCTTCGCCCTTATTTCCGTCGCGAGCTAGACATTATAATTTGTTGTGTCCGCATGAAGTCCTCCGAAATGGAATTTAAGGGTCCAACGGCACAGTTTAAAGGCATTTATTCTTGATTATTGAGGACTATCATTTCATTACATAATATTATGTAGCCCTCAGTGCTCACTGGAGAGAAGTCCTCTGTCTTCAACAGGTAAGGGGCCGCCTTGGGGAAAATCAATAACTTACTTTCTGTTGACTGGTGTACATTATTGATATTCCCCTTAAGTGTCTCAGTCAGAGAATTCAACAAGAGCTACTAATCACCCTATTAAGGGCCGCCTTTGATCTGCTATAGTCAGTATATCACAGAGGGCAATAAAACAATTATGGACACACGGTGTGTTTTACTGTTACAGAATAAATGCCTTTAAGTATTGATTACCGTTACTTTGACAAACTTGTCTCTATTAACACCAATTGTGGTGTGGCGCGTCAGTGTTTTTTGATGTATCTGCTCTTTAATGAACCGGCGGGATATGGCGTACTGCTAACTTGCCGGTTGCCCTGTTGTATTATTATGTTTTACACAAACCATAACGATAACACGCCTGTGCGACATCAGTACATTTTTCACATCTCGAAAGTGGCTACTTTTCTGGTCAAAATCGGTGATATTTTTCTTATAAATAGTCAAACATAGGTTATGGGTGCTCGTTAGAACCGCCTCATTGAGGCGATTCAAACGAGTACCAACAACCTATGTCTTGGAGCAGAAATTAGCAAATTAATGTATACCCCCGTAAACCCCATTTTCTCTATATAAAGTGATGTTTAGGGGGGTCTTCATTTCACGGACTTGTTAACGTGATGCAGTGCAGATTCTGATTAGACGCCGCGGTTTCGCGGCTTCTAAACTAGATCTACACTGTAAGACAATGTCGACCGTCCTAACCTATGAACGGCAGATAACCCACTCTGACTTCACGGGGAAATGAGAAAAAAAACAGAAACAATTGAATGGATTATTAACTGGTCAACACTAGTCAGGTGGACATAAGCAACGCAAAACCAATGTGCAATGTGCTTAGTAACTTTGTTGCGACTGACAAACAGTAATTTGGTCGATTCCCCTCACATTACAGCACCAATTTTTTCAAAATACCTAATTCTGCCAGTGGATGCGACTACCAGTGCACGTGAACTTTTAAGGGGAAATACAGGGACAGAGAGGGGAGAGGGGCTGCACGATCTTTTGTCGCCCTGGATGTGGCATTTTCTCGACCAAATGGAATTCTTGTATTGCTCATTAATATTAATGAGGTATTATAAAGATTGATACCACACATTAAACCGCCCCGTGCAGAAATCGGACCATACACACCTTGTCGTTGATGCCGGGGCTACGCTGCATTGTGCTGGCCAAGACGTGTGGACATAAAAAGCACCGTTTGTTGGAACAGCCTACCAGTGACGTCAGCAACAACCAGATGAGCCCCCGTGGATAGACGCCTTTTGTCGGAAATATGGCATTTTTAAAGGCCACCTCGATCCGATATTCTGACGGGCACTGGCTATGGAACACGATTTGCAAAGCCCCCGCCCATAGAATTATATGTGTTGCATGATGCTTCCACGCAGAGCTGAATACGGCCCGCTCACTAGTACTGGTAAACCGCTTAAAGGATGTAAGCCTGTCCAGGAACCGCGGTGCGAGGTGGAACGTTCATGCTAATAAACCCTATTGGTTTCATTGGGCGACAGGGCTTGAGATGTCTTTTCATCTCAGTGTCGGGTAAAAGTCCCACAAAATTGGAAGCAACGTCTCCAAAATGACCTTTACAGTGTTGACGGGGACGTTCAACCTCAAATCAAACAAACAAACAAACACGATTTGCAGGTCGAAACTGACCACCTTCCATAGCCGCGATTTGCAGCCTACTATTTTCGGACAGCCTATCGAAATTTATGTAACTTACAGACCACTTTCGTTTTTATTGCACCTTGTCTTAGGCGAGAGTGATGCATCGGCCCCCGATGTATCTCTGTATCACTCCATGCGAAAACCTTTTCGAAAGTGCAGAAAGTAATCCTAGACTTGCTCTGGGGTACCCCTATGGGCTTTATATTGCCAAGTTACTTAAAAGCCAGTCAAGTCAACTCATTAAAACCGCCTCAGAGAAACGTATAAGCGAGGCGGTTTTTATGAGAGCTAACTGAGATTCATAAGTCCTTTTGTGCGATTGACGAATAATCGTCAAATGAATCAAAGTACTGACAGGACTGGTGGGTCGATTTTCTCTGAGTGTAGGCTGCAAAAAATATAATGAACGGTGACAAAGACTGTTAACATTACGCAAGCACGCCTATACAAATACATTGCCACCTTTATCGCCGAAACATTACGATAACATACCCGTGCGACATAGTGAATTTTTGCACATCTCCAAAATGGCTACTTTTCTGATGAAAATCGATGATACTTTTCTTATTTATACTCCAAACATAGGTTGCGGGTACTCGTTAGAACCGCCTCATTGAGGCGGTTCTAACGAGCACCCACAACCTATGTCTTGTAGTAAAAATAAGAAAAATAATGATTACCCCCGTAAACCCCAGTTTTCTCTTTATATAGTGGGGTGTAAGGGGGTCTTCATTTCACGGACGAGTTCACGTGATGAAATGAAAATTTCATGATGAAAAATTGTGATATTTTTTCTTATTTCTGCTCAAAATATAGATTGTGGGCACTCATTAAAACGCCTCATCGAGGCGGTTCTAACGAGTACCCACAATCTATATTTTAGAGGAAAAATAAGAAAAGGCACTCGTTAGAACCGCCTCATCGAGGCGGTTCTAACGAGTACCCTCAATCTGTGTTTTAGAACAGAAATAAGAAAAATAAGGTATACCCCCAGAAACCCCATGTTATATATATAAAAGTGGGGTTCAAGGGGGTCAAAATCATATAGGCATGTTTTCGTGATGAATAAGAATGTTGATTAGGTGACCCTCTGCAGAAATAGCAAAACGAGTACCCACAATCTATATTTTAGAGCAGAAATAAGAAAAATAAGGTATACCCCCGGAAACCCCATGTTTTACATATATAAGTGGGGTTCAATGGGGTCAAAATTATATAGGCATGTTTTCGTGATGATTTCGTTTATCCCCATTACCCCGCTATAAAATCCCTGACCACATTATGAAAACACGCCTATACAAATATACTGTAAATTTTCCGCCAAAAACATGAAAATTTTAAAATGGAAAATCGTGATATGTTTTTTTTTTTTTTTTTTTTTTGGGGGGGAGGGGAGGGTACTAGTGACAACCGCCTCATCGAGACGGTTCTAACGAGTGCCCATTCTTTATATATTAGAGCAGAAATAAAGAATATAAGGCTTACCCTGTAAAACCCAGTTTTACTGAATAAAAGTGGGGTTCATGGGTGTCAAAATTATAAAGGCGTGTTTTCGTGAAGAGACACTCGTAAATTCCTGTACTGTAAACAAGCAGCGTAGACCCTGATCAGACGCCGCATTCTGAGGCGTCTGATCTGGAACTACACTGTTTGCCAAGTCCCGTCCAATTCCTATAGATAACCCTTTCACGCAACACTCTGACCTCACAGTGGTAAGGATACCGATGCTATTGTCTTTATAAATCAAAGCACTGAGAATACTGGAGGGTCGATTGTCGCTGGATGTAGTTTGGAAAAATGGGCCTGAGCGTGGACTGTTTCGTTTAACCCTTAAACTCCTTTACTGAAAGCAAACCGTGTAGACCCTGATCAGACGCTGCGTTTTTCGGCGCCTGACCCTTAAATTCCTATACCCTAAGCACGCAGTGAAAACCCTGATCAGACGCCGCGTTCTGTGGCGTCTGATCTGGGTCTACGCTGTTTGCCAAGCCCAAACCATGATTCCAGCCCAGATTTTACAGATAACCTTTTCACGTAAACACGCTGACCTCGCTGCGATACAATGTAAAATTCTATAAATAATCTGCGTGGATTCCTACAAATCAGTGATAGTCACGTGGACTCCAGCACTAATAGAGGTTTTGTCCTTTATACCTTTGTGTCGATTGATAAACAATCGACCCAAAAACACGTTTCCTGAATTTCCTGCAAATCAGTGATAGTTGCGTGGACTGTAGCAGTGAAAACCTAATTTATACCGCAACCGTGCATTCAAGTTACCTAATAAAGGGGGTCGCAAAACTGCATGCTATAACCGGTAGTGACCTTTAATACCTTCTATTGACCTTATAATACGTCTAGTGACTGTTAATAGACCGCCACTAATTTTCAGGCGCCTAATTTACAAACATAAAGAATAACAGGCAACCCCTTTATACACGAGAAAACAATGGAATTGCAAGTTGAAATCTTTGTAATATTTATTTGAACAGATTTTCAGAAATGTCAGCTAAATCCCTATCTTCTCTTGCTTTCCTGGATTGAATGGTCCGTTGGATGCTTGCACACTGCTACTGCGGTTCCGTCTCAACCTCCAAAATAATTTCTAAAGCTAAAACTAAACTATTAATTTGCAGATTTTCATACAGAATATTAAGCGCTGAGAAACTTTATTTGAGCGTGCATGTATTTGCCCGCGTCTCTGTTGCGCGGTGACGTCAGAGACTTTGCACTATTTGACGTCACGTCATACTACGTGTGCGCGCCATGGCACTGGATGTCGTTTAACATGCCACATTGTCTGTTTTTTTTTTTTTTTTTTTTTTTTTTTTTTTTTGTTGCTAAATAAATGATTGTTTTTAATTGCTGTATAAACTAAATACATGGTTATTGTCTTAAATAATAAAATATAAGCGGTTTGCCGCGACAATAGAATAGGGGCTCGCTGAAGCTCGCCCCTAAAAAATTTTGTAAGGCTCACCGATTATATACTACTCAAAGTTTGATAGGGATCACTTTTTTAATGCTAAATAAGTTTTGGATGAATTAATCACTTGAATCCGAATTCGATACATAATGATAGAAAACCTTTCCTTCACAAAACCTAGTGATTAATTTTGTCAACTGGTACTGCATTCAAGCGTGACAACAGCAACCGTCTTGGCACCCCCAAAATTTGCCGTAACACGAAGGGGTTTGGACAACTGATTTTTCACAAATTTCCGAATTTGTTTAGACAAACGTGCCTGATAACGTGTATGGCGTCAACGGGCGTCAATTACAGTACGACATCGCCTGCGCATGCTCGTAATCCGAGTCTGTATCCGGTTTTGTGGAATCAGCTTTCATTCAGCAACCAATGCATCTTTGAGCTCCTGTAAAGTCCTAGGATGCACAGGTCGGGCTGAAACAGCACCCTGTAGCATGTCCCGCGCATGATCAATCGGATTTAAGTCCGGCGACCGAGCAGGCCAGTCCATATGAACGATTGTCTCACGTTCCAGATAGGAATCAGTGACGTTGGCACGGTTGGGACGGGCATTATCGCCCATCAGAATAAAGTCCGGGCCGATAGCATCTGCATATGGTCTCACAAACACATCAAGATTATCATTACAGTACCTCACTGCCATTAACGTTCCATTTACAACAACACACAAGTCAGTTTACCGTTCACGCTTATCCCAGCCCAAACCACGACTGACCCCTTTCCACAGCGATCATGCTCTGCCACATTCAAGTCATCGACTCGCTCTTTAGACATTCGCCACACTAATTGACGTTTATAAGTGAAGTCTAGGCAGAATCTGGACTCCCCAGTAAACAGTACTGGCGTCAAGTCACGAACCGTCCACCTGACGTGAGTTCTGGCAAAGTCCAACCGGTCTAGCAAGTGCTGTCTCGTCAATGGAACACGTACAGCAGGCCTCATGGCATTAAGTCCGAACTCGTTGAGTGCGTTTCTGACAGTTTGTGAAGAAATTCGTACTCTAGTTCCGTTCCTAAGCTCGTTATGCAAACGCGTAGCGTTCAGGAACCGTTGACGTCGAGACTGAATCAACAAGAAACGGCCATGACGTTGAGTCGTAGCCCTTTCTCGACCCCGCCGTGTCTGTGTGAAGGATTTCCGTGGGTAAGATGCCGACTCCACATTCGGGAAACCATGCTCTGAGACACATTCAGAATCCCAGCAACATGACGTTGAGAGACGTCAGATTCCAACATTCCGACGCCACGATTCTTTTCTTCGGGGCTCAGACGGTTTCTTAATTGTCCCCTAGGCTTTTTAGTGTTTCACAAATCAAATGAAGTCCTTTTTACGCTTGGTAAAGG
This sequence comes from Lucinisca nassula, assembly GCA_963580285.1. NCBI lineage: Eukaryota > Metazoa > Mollusca > Bivalvia > Lucinida > Lucinidae > Lucinisca > Lucinisca nassula. Next base: position 11,161,589 of record OY757026.1, read on the forward strand.
AACACTGACAATTCTGATTGGTCTGTTGGAAAGCAGTGCTACGCAAGATTTTGGGGGTGCATGAATTCATTTGCGAAGTGTGAGAAGTGTGCACTTTTATGAGTACTGAACTGCATACGAGTTTCTGCTTAAAATATTTATCAATATACCTAGTACAAGTTCTGTCAAGAAATTTTAAATTTTCAGTGCAAAATTTGGTATATAAAAAGTGATCCCTATCAAACTTTGAGTAGTATATTTCATTATGAATTAAAGACACTAGCCGTGTATTTACTATATAGTTGGAACAATTTGACATGAGACTGGTGACGTCTATTATCATAATTTCACACCCGACTGAATGCATATATTTACCAATCACGAGGTGCCGAAAATTCACGAGACGTTTACGAAAACCAGCCTATTAGGCGATAACATGGACTAATTTATTCTTTGCATAAAGTTCAGTCTCGTGACAAATTGAACCAGCTATACACTTTATAACTTTGGATCGACTGACAAAATAAAGATCGGCAAAAAAAAAAAAAAAAAACTTAATCTAGCATTCCATATAAATCATACTGCACACGTAAACTAGACAAATTAGTCTGGACGTATTGAAAACTAAGGTTTAGAGTTTCCCAATTAACGCTTGTTGATTCAATTGGAAGGCGTCATACACTTTGCAAGGTGCTCTATCCAGACAAAATTCGAACATAGTACAGGGCATCATTGTTCTACTCGAAATTTACTAAGACACCGAATCGATGGTTTTCAAGAATCCTTTGTCTGAATAAACACTTTGCCACTCATATTCGAGTCGTGTCAAACAAAAACGCGAATTCGAGCTTGCGCGTAAAGCGAAGATGAGTGAGACCTACATAGGTACTGGTTATTTTCTTATTCATTATGAAAACACGCCTATACAAATACAATGTAACCTTTCTCGCCGAAAAAATGAATACTTTAAGATGAAAAATTGTGATATTTTTCTTATTTCTGCTCTAAATATAGATTGTGGGAACTGGTTAGAACCGCCTTATTGAGGCGGTTCTAACGAGTACCCACAATCTATATTTTAGAGCAGAAATAAGAAAAATAAGGTTAACCCCTGCAAACCCCAGTTTTACTATATATAAGTGGGGTTGAAGGGGTCAAAATTATATAGGCGTGTTTTCATGATGTCCACAAACAGTGATCATCAGTTGTCGTTTGTTTGCTTTGTTTTGTTTGAATTGAGGTTTAACGTCCCCGTCAACTATTTAGGTCATTTTGGGGACGTTGCTTCCAATGTTGTGGGGCTTTTACCCGACATTGAGATGAAAAGACATCTCAAGCCCTTCGGCCTAATGAAACCATAAGGCTTATACGCACTAGTTGGTCTGACTCATACCGCTTTGCCTGGGCAGGCTTAGTTCCTCTGAACGGTTTACCAGTACTCGTCTATGGCCCGTTTAGGCTCTGCAGCCAAATGTATTCCGCCATGTCCCGATGGGCGGGGGCGATACTGGTTCTCGGCAAAACCGCCCCTTTTGGTTTTTAAATAAATATGCGTTCATTCCGTTTAATGAAGACCCATTGAAGCCCTGCTTTATGTTAAGAATAATGGGGCTTTCCAGAGTGTATATATTTCCTTTTTTTTCAAAAATCTAGTTTGCGGGTGTTTTAAACTAAAGATTGTGGGTGCTCGTTAGAACCGCTTCGACGAGTTGGTTCTAAAGAGTATCCTCAATCTATATTATGAGCAGAAATAAGAAACATATCATAATTTTTCATTTAAGAACTTTTTTTTGTTTGTTTGTTTGTTTTCGGCGGTAAAGTTTACAATGCATTTGTATGGGCATGTTTTCGTATAAATGACGAATGGAATTTATGAAACGTGTTTTTGGCGAGTTTCGTAAATTTCATATCATCATGAAAATACGCCTATACAATTTTGACCCCCTTAAACCCCACTTTATTACAGTAAAACTGGGGGTTTACAGGGAAATACATTATTGTCCTTAAAGATCCATCTGCGAAAATAATAGCTTGCGGTTACTCGTTTTGAAACGCCTCGCCGAGCAGAAATATGAAAACTATTAGTCTAAGAATGTTTTTGAATGTTTTATATGAAACTTTTCATATTTGGTGAAAAACTGTTCTATAGATTTGAATATGCGTATTTTTGTAATGCGAACTGTACGGAACCCGGGAAGGTACATGATTTTTTTTATTTTATTATGTTGTTCGAACAAGATAATATCTTGAGCGGACAAGATATTATCTTGTTCGGACAAGATATTATCTTGTGCGGACAAGATATTATCTTGTTCGGACAAGATATTGTCTTGTGCGAACAACATAATATCTTTTTCGCAAAACATATTATCTTGAGCGCACAAGATATTAAGTTGTGCGAACAAGATATTATCTTGTCCGCAAAAGATAATATCTTGTCCGCACAACATGGATTCTGTGCGGACAAGATAATATCTTGTGCGCACAAGATAATATCTTGTGCGCAGAACTTATAAAATAAAAAGAAATCATGTCCCTTCCCGTACGGAACCCGGGAAGGGACATGATTGTTTATTTTTATTATGTTGTGCGAGCAAGATAATAGCTTGAGCGGACAAGATATTATCTTGTTTGGACAACATATTATCTTGTGCGGACAAGATATTATCTTGTGCGGACAAGATATTATCTTGTGCGGACAAGATAATATCTTGTTCGCACAACATAATATCTTGTTCGCACAAGATATTATCTTGTTCGAACAACATATTATCTTGTTTGCACGACATAGATTTTGGGAAGTTGTGCGGACGGACAAGATATTATCTTGTGTGGACAAGATAATATCTTGTGCGGACAAGATAATATCTTGTGCGCACAAGATCTATGTTGTGCAGACAAGATATTATCTTCTGCGGACAAGATAATATCTTGTGCGCACAAGATCTATGTTGTGCAGACAAGATATTAAGTTGTGCGGACAAGATAATATCTTGTTCGCACAACTTAATATCTTGTGCGGACAAGATAATATCCTGCACAAGATAATATCTTGTCCGCACAAGATAATATGTTGTCCGCACAAGATAATATCTTGTCCGCACAAGATATTATCTTGTGCGCACAACTTAAAAAAAAAATAATAAAAAAATCATGTCCCTTCCCGGGTTCCGTATTCCCGGGTTCCGTACTTTTTCTTTTGTAGTTTTTTTTTTTTTTTAAATCCATCACGAAAACACGCCTTTATAATTTTGATCCCCTTTAACCCCACTTTTATATAGTTAAACTGGGGTTTCCGGGGTTGTACCTCATTTTTCTTATTTCTGCTCTCAAATATAGATTGTGGGTACTCGTTAGAACCGCCTCGATGAGGCAGTTCTAAAGAGTGCCCACAATCTATATTTTGAGCAGAAATAAGGAAACTATCACAACGTCCCCGTCAACACTGTAAAGGTCATTTTGGAGACGTTGCTTCCAATTTTGTGGGACTTTTACCCGGCATTGAGATGAAATGACATCTCAAGCCATGTCGCCCAATGAAACCAATAGGGTTTATAAGCATGGACGGTCAGACGCTCACACCGCTTTGCCTGGGCAGGGGGACGTTAAACCTCAAATCAAACAAACGAAAACAAAAGCTTCGACCGTTTGGAAAACCTCTCCGTGTATTTTGTTTCATTGGAATATAATTTCCTTCTCCTTTTCCTCTTCGATATAAAAAGATTGGGTACAACATAAATGTTATACGACAGGCTGCATGCATGGTAGTTAACCCAATCACGGTTAACAACTTTGCTTCCCTCTTTAATTGCACGCCGGCGGGTCAGGCCTCAGAATCTATGACGGTTCCAGTATAAAGGCTTATTGAGAATAAGAGAGATCTAATTCAAGGTAATGTTGGCTGATGCCTTATGCTCTATCTCTGGTCGGCCCAATCGGAGTCTAACTGTTGGTTGTCTTTTGTTTCAGCATTTCAGTGGTTTCTTGCTGTCGAGTCTTCACCGTTGTTTCATCTCTGTGGTTGTTTGATTATTTGTGTTCACGGAGATGTTGCACTGATGAGTTAGGAGGCCTTCATGCGGGCTGAACAAATTATTTGTCTAAATCGCGATGGAAATAAGGGAGAGGATTGTGGCCACATAAAATCGATTTATGCCCCCCAGTGGAATTCGTTTCCGCTGACTGTTCCAAGGCGGTTCATCTGTCGCGATTTATTTTTGTTATGGTTTGCCTTTAGGTGTTTGTGTTGCTTGTGTTATTTTATTTTGGATAGCTTATTGGCCATTTTGTGGGAAAGTAACTGTCCTTTTGTCTTTCCGCTGTTGTGTTTCCGTTGGGTCTGTTGATGCATGTTTGTGTTTCTTTCCCTTTGGTGTCTCTGATTGGAGCCATGGGTTGATTGTATCGATTCCTGATCATTGCCTCTACTTCAATTTTTTATATTTTATTTTTTATTTTTAGATCCTCTAAGCGGTTTACCAGTAGTCGTATGTGGGTCAGATTCAGCTCTGCGTGGAAGCATCATGCAGCCTATATATTTCTTCAAGCCCCGATTGGCGGGGGCCGTCAAACGGTCGAAGCAAGACGCACACCAAACGGTCGAAGCAAGACGCTCAACATAGAAACAAAGATTAAACAACATTACAAACGTTTCTTCAACTTTGATTCAACGTTAAGCCAACGTTGTGTGCCTTAAAACGTCTTGGATGGGTACGAATTGCGCACCTACTGTGCCTGATCTATTCTTGTATTGTTATGAAAGAGACTTCATGTTGTCGCTTTCCATTGATAACCAATCTGAAATTATTGAAGCTTTTAGCTCCACTTCTAGATATTTAGATGATTTATTAAATATTGATAATACCTAATTCGATGGTTTGATCAGTCCAATTTACCCTCCAGAACTTCAGTTAAATAAAGCAAATTCTTCTGATACCGAGGCCCCGTTTTTGGATTTACATCTATCTATTGTAGATGGGTTTGTTTCGTGCAAAATTTATGATAAACGCGATGACTGAGTATGAGATTGTAAATTTTCCTTTTTTGGATGGTGATGTTCCTCGTGCGCCATCCTATGGCGTTTATATTTCGCAATTAATTCGATTTGCTAGAGTGTGTAGTCATGTAACTGACTTCAACACTCGTAATAAATTATTAACGGCTAATCTTCTTAATCAGGGTTATCGGTACCATAAACTACGCAAAGCCTTTTCAAAATTTTATAGACTCAATTCTGATTTAATTTCAAAATTCAATAATGGACTTAAATCTCTACTGCAACAAGGTCTATCGGAACCCGAATTTTATGGTGACTTAGTATATAAATTCAGAAAAATATATAACCGCAATGACTTTAGCACCCAATTTCGTAAATTCATTTTTCGATATAAAAAGATTGGGTACAACATGGCTATTATACGACAGGCTGCATGCATGGTAGTTAACCCAATCACGGTTGGCAACTTTGCTTCCCTCTTTAATTGCACGCCGGTGGGTCAGGCCTCAGATTCTATGACGGTTCCAACGTAAAGGCTTATTGAGAATTAGAGAGATCTAATTCAAGGTAATGTTGGTTGGTGCCTGATGCTCTGTCTCTGGTCGGGCCCATCGGAGTCTAACTGTTGGTTTTCTTTTGCTCCAGCATTTCAGTGGTTTCTTGCTGTCGAGTCTTCACCGTTGTCTCACCTCTGTGGTTCTTTGATTATTTGTGTTCACGGAGATGTTGCACTGATGAGTTAGGAGGCCTTCATGCGGACTGAACAAATTATTTGTCTAAATCGCGACGGAAGTAAGGGCGAGGATTGTGCCCACGTAAAATCGGGCCATTTTGTGGGAAAATAACTGTCCTTATGGCCTTCCTTTGTTAAGTTTTCCATTATGGTCTGGTCGCTTAATGTTTGTGTTTCTTTCCCTTTGGTGTCTTTGATGGATGGAGTAAGTTAATTGTATCGATTCCTGATCTTTGTTTTACTTCTACTTTGGGAACCCATAACTACATAAGGGTAACATTCCATATTAAAACCACATTTGCTACTGTTCAAAAGGTACTCTCCGACTAGAGGACAATGTGTGCAGAAAACAGGAAAAAAGAATAACTGAAACATTCTAAAATAAGCTTTAAAAAGCTGAATTTAGCTTAATTTAAGGGCGTCATAATAATGGAATTTCACCGTCTCGTAGGCTTCCGCTGGTTGGATCGGTTCAAGGCAGTTGTCAGTTTCTTGCGAAATAATGTGCGCAGTACTGGTTAACTGCGACGTATAAAATAAAACATGAAGGTAAAGGTCAGAAATCGATACAACTTACCCACACCTCCCATCAGAGGCACCAAAGGGAAAGAAACCAGTTACTGTCTCACAGAATGGCCATTTGTCTGTCCGAAAGAAAAAAAATTGTAAGCGATAAACACACTCACAAATATAAACCGCCTTGGAGCAGTCAGTGAAAGTTGTGATTTAATCGAGTTTACGCGGCCGCAATTCTCGCCCTTGATTCCGTCGCCCAGGAAAAGTGTGGATAGGTAAACTGGCAGGCTCGATCAATATGACCTAAACAGTGTTAGCGGGGCCGTAAAACTCCAATACAAACAAAACAAATTGTCTCATATGTACTGGGTTCACGAGGACACAAATGTGATGCTTTAGACACCAACGTGATCAGGGCCAGGTCACGGACAAACTATACCCAATGGCGTGAAAACCCTAGTTTAGTCGAGCGTCCGTATTTTCCATGCCGCATAATATACATGTATATCCCAGCCCGCCCAACATCAAAGCGTATCGCCCAACTCCGCCTTGAATATGTAGCTGTGTTTGGCAGATTTTTTCTTAATATGTCTGTATTTTGATATGCTAACATGTATGTTTCGACAGACATCTCGTGTCCTTACGTAACCTACAGAGATAAGCTTTGATTTCATTTACATGCGGTTTTGTCATTTTGATAAACATTCCCGCCCAACAAACTGATTGTTTTCAAGGATTTTAAACTCTACATACACAGAAAAAAAAAATGGTTGCTTTAAAAGGTACCACATGCGTGTTTAATCGATGATATTACACTCGTGGCCATTTCATATAAAATATTTGAAAAGAGTACCCGGCGAGAACCATCAATCATTGAAATAACCACGAGTGTAAGATTCTATTTATCATAAAACAATTTTAAATCGGGATTCTATTGCTCAAGTTTCAAAATAAAAAGAAATCAAAGAATGGCCATATTATTTAAAAGGCTTTTATCATGAGATCAATAATGGACTTTTTAAACTTAAACAAGTACAGGCCTACCTGCATAAAACTGTGCGATAAAGTGTTCAAAAGTGCATGATTTGATCGAATATGCGCCATTCAACCGGACTACGTTCTGTGCGGAAACATATTACAGTAGTAGTGTAAGCCGGAAGTGACTTACAAATGACAGCAAATTAGAATCTGTCATGTCAGTTAGCTTCATAAATCTGTCAATGGAATTTTTTGTTTGTACTGTTTTGTTTTGTCAGCATATATGCGCTTGAATTTAATGAGCCCTCCAATAAGGCGAGCAAAATACCGAAAAGCCCAAAAGATAAAAAAGTTAACTGGGAGTTAGACCCACAACATGTGCTTAAAAAGAAGTTTGCCTAATCAATTTTGAAGGTCACCTCATCTTTAGGGTCTGAGATTTTGTTATTTTGTCTTTATAATTATTATTTATTATTATTATTATTATAATTATTATATTTGCAGCCTATTTCTTACAATATGCTCTAAAACATTGATTTTGGTGCCAGCCAATTAACGCGGTTTTAAATCCATTGTTTTCTCTTTCAAGAAATGTCTAAACGAGGTGGTTCAAATGAATACCAAAACTCTAATTGTATGAGGTAATGATAGAAATAAATACCTTTGTTGACCTCAATATTTTCAAAATAAAATGTGGGATTTACAGGGACCTTCGTCTCACGGACCGGTTTCAAGTTGCGAATTGGTCAAACTTTGTACGAAAAAGATGCTTAAAGATATTGTGTGTTTGGATGTGTCGTTCGTTTTTGTGTACCAGCGTGGGTGTGTGTGTGTGCGTGCATGAGTGCGTGCGTACGTGCACCTGTGGATAAAAAAGTTGGATGGTGGACGGATGGATGCTTTAAGGTACATATGCTTTTCGTAGATACATACGTAAGGGCGACCATAAGTGCGTACATACGAACGTACAATGGACTGTGTATTTATTTGTTAATCAAATATTTTATATTTCAGATTTTCTTTGTTTCAACATCGCTTTTATGTACCCGATTGTGGCCAGCGCCTTGCTGCAAGGTTCATTTAACAATCACCGCACTTCGACACATGCAACTAACGATGCGTACGACAGCCGTACGTCATAATTCCACGTTTATTTTTTATTTGATTAGAGCGTTGACCATCACGTGAACAAATCCTCAATAAGGCGGTTCTAACGAGCACCAACAACCTATGTTTGCAGTATAAATAAGAAAAATGCCACAAGTTTTCGTCAGCTGGACAGAAAGGTGGCCATTTTGGAGATGCGAAAAATGTTCTATGTCGCACGTGTGTTTTATCGTAATGCTGCATCAGAAAGGATAGGTGTGGACATTAAAAGGCAAGTGGTTGATTTCTCTTTACTTTTTACCGGAGATGGTGGTCAGATATTTTTGTTTAACCTTTTTTTAACTGCCGAATGAAGGCATTTTTGTTACCCGGTCTATGTAAACCTTGCATAACATGACAGATAAGACGTAATTCGACTACTCCGATGCTGTAAAATTTCCAGGAGCTTAAATATTTGTGCCGATTACGACTTATGTGGCCCGATTTACCCTTACGATAATATTACCCCTTACGGAGATAGGAAAAGCCAACTGATGGGACTTTGATTACAACTTTAACCAAACCTTAATTTCTTTATAATCCATCAAAAGTATTGCCAGATAGAAATTTAGACTATATCTCATAATGTAGTCATGCATAATATCGGTGACAAAGAATCTTTCAAGTTTGCTAAAAAGTTATCGCCTTCAGATTTTACGATGAAAGCCGAACAAACCATATTTTGTGAAAAGGCGCAAAGAAACCGGCTTTCGTCAGTGGTTCTTCTCATGTGTCTTTGGAATACTTCACTCCTAAAATGCCCTAAATTATGCCTAAATAGCATCCCTATGTAGAAGTTATGGCTGTTCCTACACTTATAACCCCTACTTTAAGTAAAAAAAGGCATTTTGAGGATAGTTTGAAGACAAAACAATGATGAAAATGATCATAAATGCCTTAATGCCATGAGAAACAGCTGAAAATATCTGTTCAGATCCAGTAACATGAATCTAACCAATTAGAACTAATAACGGATGAGAAAACTTGTCGCGATATTGCAGCGGGCTGTTCGGAGAGATAATTTTGAAATTTTGCTTTGGACCAAGCCTGATGCCATATATTTCAGATGGAGTAGATTCTTTTTCTTATGTTAATGTTCATACACCTACTGCAAGACTCCTTTCCAAACAGACCAATGACAACACTGATTTTCATGGCTTTAGAGCAAAGCAAATAAAAATCAAAAATGAGTTCCTTTAAGAGCAATGAAAACATTCATAAGAAAGAAGATGGGTCATACTACGTAGTTTCGGCTAATAAAGCCTCATCAGTGACCCTGTAATGATCCGGCAAAGAAAGCCAGAGGAAACATACTGCAATTTTGCGAATTTCGAATAGGCAGTCGATTCAAAGACTGATATAAATCAAAATGGGGTCCAAATAATTGAAAACCTGTCTAGAATATGAATCTAAACCAATAATTTATTTCTGATTTCTCAGAATATTAACGCTGATCTCAAAGGACCAAAAGTAAAATATAAACTGCACTATGATTGATGTACGGGGAGACGTTTTACGGCCGCCACACGGAACAACACCAGCTGCAGTGAAGGCAAATAAAAATAAAAAATGAGTTCCTTTAAGTGCAATTGACAAGAGCAACCCCACCCCTAACCTCACCCCCCACCCCCCATTTACATTGATCAGAAGCAAAAAAATGATCAAATGGCCCAGTTAGACCTAAATTAGCACTAAAATATGCTCTGTCTCTGGTCAAGCCCATCGGGATCTAACTGTTGGTTTTCGTTTGCTCCAGCATTTCAGTGGTTTCTTGTGTCGAGTCCTCACAGTTGTCTCACCTCTGTGGTTGATTTGATTTTTTGTGTTCACGGAGATGTTGCACTGATGAGTTAGGAGGCCTTCATGCGAATTGAACAAATTATTTGTCTAAATCGCGACGGAAGTAAGGGCTAGGATTGTGACCACGTAAAATCGATTTAAGCCCCCAGTGGAAATCTTTCCACTGACCGTTCCAAGGCGGTTCTTCTGTGGCGATTTATTTATGTTGTTGTTTGTTACTTACTGTGTGTATCAATTGTGTCTTTTTATTTTGGATGGCCATTTCCTTAACTGTCCTTATGGCCTTTGTTTGTTTGGGTTTCCATTATGGTCTGGTCGCTTAATGTTTGTGTTTCTTTCCCTTTGGTGTCTTTGGTGGGTGGAGTAAGTTGGTTGTATCGATTCCTGATCTTTGTTTTACTTCTACTTTACAAATTTTGCAGTTTTTGTAGCAAAATACATGACTGTCAGAAAGATCAAATTTATGACACAGAATTAGATAGAACCTAAATAATTGTGAAAAATATTATGTAATGACTGAAAACAGGACAGAGGTGCTGATTTTTCTACTTTCGGTTTAGGTTATGGTCTTCTATTTACATTTCCATAAGCTTAAATGTTAATTTTTGGCCCTGTACCTGATAAATTTGCATTTCAAATTGATTTTCTTACCCCAAAACATGGTAAACAAACTGTCAACTACCAAATTATGCAAAAAAAAAAAAAACAAGGTTGTCATGTGGCAATTTCAAGCATTCTAACTGTCTTAGGGAGGTAACCCTGCCTCAAAGTGAAAATTCAGTCTTTGGAAATTCAGAGATACCACATGTACAATTATTATCACAACAGAAAATTCAGGAGACAGATCACTTTGTTTCCTATATGTGTTTCATGCACATATAATACCCTGCAAGAAAAAAATAAGAGCTAAGTATTTCTCATCAGTTTCATAATTATATCCAGTCAAATGTGACTTTAGTCTCACACATGGCTAAAAGCTGGGTCCACAACCTCCTTTTCCAGGATCATAAACTTAAGGAACGGCCGAAAGTTCCCGTAAAGATTTTGAGTGCGTAATCACTGGCTACCACTTACGAGTTTACAAGAATCATACATCAATCACTTTTAATGGTCTTTTTCATGAGTATCCACATTCGGTTTTCTTTTCTTTATGGGGGTCGATCGTTTTAGCTTGTATGGACGAAGTCAAGTAAGAGCTATTGTACTACCCACAAGCGCCGGTGTTGGCCATCACGTGAACAAGTCCGTGAAATGAAGACCCCGCTAAACCCCACTTTATATAAAGAAAACTGGGGTTTACGGGGGTAAACATTATTTTTCTTATTTCTGTTCCAAGACATAGGTTGTGGCTACTCGTTAGAACCGCCTTATTGAGGCGGTTCTAACGAGCACCCACAATCTATGTTTTGAGCATTTATAAGAAAAATATTACGGTTTTTCATCAGATTAGTAGCAATTTTGGAGATGTGAAAAATGCACTATGTCGCACGGGTGTGTTTTCGTAATGCGTTAGCATTAGCGTTGGAATCGGCGTCGGCGTCCACATCTACGTTTAACCCTTATTTTGCTGAATATTCATTTAAGCCACACCCATTTCTGTCTATCAACCAGTCAGATTACGTGATGTAATTTATTGCTACAAATTCATACACTGAATGCCAAACAGCGTAGATCCTGATCAGATGGCTTCTTCAGAAGCCATCTGATCTGGTTCTACGCTGTTTGAAAAGATAGGGGTTGTCGTGAACAGCAAGGTAAGGGTTAAGTGTTTAAGAGCATATGATGGATTTGGTTTGGTTTGTTTAGAATTATCAAAGATAAAGGTCCAAAGTTTTATTCAACACTACACCTGCCTATTCACTTGGCCTCAGGGTCAAGGTCATTAGACTTAGAATTTTTATGTTAAAGTTCTTTAACTGCTCATATTTTCCAAACCACAGTGAATTGGTTCATATTTGGTATGATGATAGCTATTGTTCTCAAAGTAGAAGTAAAACAAAGATCAGGAATCGATACAATTAACTTACTCCACCCATCCATGGCAATCGGTCCATGAGCTGAACCTATCAATACAGCTGTTTGATGCACTCATACCTCAAAGAGAGCAAGGTAAACAGTGGCAGGGGTCTAACTTTTTTCTTAATTGGATACCGACTCCCCCTATTGGGCGGACTGGCCTCTCATACCTCTTCCACTGCATGATTTATGCCATTTCCTTGCCTTTCAGACGGATGTAAATATTGTAAATATGTTTCACATAATGTGTTTGTGAGTGAATGTGTGTGTGTTATTTTATCATGCAGAAGTACATTTTTTCAAAACCATCAAAAGACTTGTAAATAGTATTTTTTCATCTCAAATGTTGTGCATTCTATTGAAAGTAGAAGTAAAACAAAGATCAGGAATCGATACAATTAGCTTACTCCACCCATCCAAGACACCAAAGGGAAAGAAATACAAACATTAAGCGACCAGACCATAATGGAAACCTAAACAAAGGAAGGCCATAAGGACAGTTACTTTCCCACAAAATGGCCATATGGCCATCCAAAATAAAAAGACACAAGTGATACACACAGTAAGTAACAAACAACACAATAAATAAACCGCCACAGAAGAACCGCCTTGGAACGGTCAGCGGAATGATTTCCGCTGGGGGGCTTAAATCGATTTTACGTGGCCACAATCCTCGCCCTTACTTCCGTCGCGATTTAGACAAATAATTTGTTCAGTCCGCATGAAGGCCTCCTAACTCATCAGTGCAACATCTCCGTGAACACAAAAATCAAAGAACCACAGAGTTGAGACAACGGTGAGGACTCGACAGCAAGAAACCACTGACATGCTGGAGCAAAAGAAAACCAACAGTTAGACTCCGATGGGCCCGACCAGAGACAGAGCATCAGGCACCAACCAACATTATCAAGTTTCATTCAGCGAAAGCTAATATGTTACGAACCGTACTGTGGCTTTGGTTCATATTTGATATGCCAATAAATATTGATCCAAAGTTTTCTCAGCTGTACCCTCAACCATGCCCATTACCTCATGGTCAAGGTCATGAACTTCGAAAGTATTAAATTTTTAATATTATTTTGTAAATTTGGTATAGTTACGCCTTAATTTTAGACTTAATATTTTCCAAACCGAACAATGGATTTTGCTCCTATTTGGTTTGATATTATGATAGGGTCCAAAATTTTATTCAGCAATTTCCCGCCCGTGCCCATGGTTACGGGCATGGAAATGTATGTTAAAGAATTTGAGAGCTCATAATTTCCGAACTATATAATGAATTTGGTTCATAGGCGGCATGATAATAAAGGTTTATGGACAATACCGCCCCCCCCCCAACACACACACCTATGCCAATGGCCGCAAAGACATTTTCCCAAGGTAAGCAATGCTCTCTGCTGACAGCTCTTGTACAGTTTGCAGTATGGTTGTTTCCAAGTTAGAAGCACTGGTCAATAAATAAAGTAGCACGAAACATTGAATATACCGTTGATAAACAGGGAGGAATGAGAATAATGAATAATGAATGCTGAAGAACCGGAAAGTACGGAACCCGGGAAAGGACATGATTTTTTTTATTTTATAAGTTGTGCGCACAAAATATTATCTGGTGCGGACAACATGTTATCTTGTGCAGACAAGATATTCTCTTGTCTGCACAAGATATTAAGTTGTGCGAACAAGATATTATCTTGTCCGCGAAAGATAATATCTTGTCTGCACAACATAGATCTTGTGCGGACGAGATATTATCTTGTTCGCACAACTTAATATATTATGCGCACAAGATATGTTGTGCGAACAAGATAATATATGCCGCGCAAGATAATATCTTGTTCGCACAACTTCCCAAGATTTATGTTGTGCAAACAAGATAATGTTGTGCGAACAAGATGTTATCTTGTGCGCACAAGATAATATGTTGTCCACACAAGATAAATTATGTTGTCCGCACAAGATAATATCTTGTGTGCACAACATATTATAATGTCCGCACAAGATAATATCTTGTTCGCACAACTTAATATCTTGTTCGCACAACATATTAAAAAAAAAAGTATGTGCCTTTCCGGGTTCCATAGGAAAGCGATTTTTTGACGTTGAAACGTTTTACTCAAAGTTTAGGACTACTTTTGCAGTCTACCTTCGACACATTCGTGGTCATAGTTGCTTGATTTTTCTTCCAGACCAGTCTTCCCGAGACCTCTGCCATAACTGTCACTGCGATGAGTATAGAAGTAAGTTGCAAAACATTACGGAAACACGCCTATACATATACACTGTAAACTTAACCGCCGAAAAAAAGGAAAATCTCCAGGTGAAAAATTGTGATAGTTTTCTTATTTCTGCTCAAAATATAGATTGTGGGTACTCTTTAGAACCGCCTCATCGAGGCGGTTCTAACGAATACCCACAATATATACTTTAGAGCAGAAATGAATAAAATAAGGTTTACCCCTGTAAAACCCAGTTTTACTTTATAAAAGGAGAGCTCAAGGGGGGCAACGTGATTTCCATTACGTCAACAAATCCGTGGGATGAACATCACGTGATACTTTATACAATGCAAACTGGGGTTTATGGGGGCATGCATTATTGTTTCTTATTTTATCTCCATGATATAGTTTGTGGGTACTCGTTAGAACCACCGAGCACCTACAATCCTTGGTTTAAGTATGAATAATATATATATATATATATATGAAAATCAAAGTAAAGCACGATACAGGCAATTAAATAGACAAATGAATTAGCGCACAAAAATCGGTCGCACCGCAACCGGGACTCGAACCACGGATCTCCTGGTATATATATATATATATATATATATCACAAATTTTCTTCAGAAAATTAATCATTTTGGGAGATAAAATAACCCACGATGTAACACTGATGCGTTGCCGTTAGAATAAATATAAAGGGTTTTTGTTTTGTTTGAATTGAGACTTAACGTCTACGTCAATACTATTTAGGCCATTTTGGTGACATTTCTTCCAAGTTTGTCGGACTTTTATCCAGCATCGAGATGAAATGACAGCCCAATGAAACCAAAAGGCTTAAATGCATTGGACGGTCTGACTCACTGGGCAGGATTAGTCCTTTTAGGCGGTTTACCAGTATACACTTGTGGTCAGTTTTATCTCTGCGTGGAAGCACCATGCAGCCGATTCTATTTCTCCAAGCCCCGATGGGTGTGTGTGGGGGGAGGATCAGGTGATTAAGGGGTATAAGGGGTATAGAGGCCATAACGCGAGTACTCATGTATTATTTAATTTAATAAACAAGTTGACTTAAATGAGAAAATGTAGAGGATCTTACATGATGGGTATTCTTGAATTATTGAATTTATTAAACAAGTTGAGGAAAAGATATAAATTGCGAGGATTTGCCCAGCATTTTACGACTTTTCCTCAACGAGTTGATGATAAATTTAATAATTCCCGATCTAGAATGCAAGATTAGTAGGAAGCCGCATGAGAAATTTACGGGGTCCTATCTAACAAATTTGCATACTAAATCCATTGCATGACATTGTTACGTTTTCAGATGCGACGGGTTTGCGAGATAAATCGACTATTTTACCATGTTTATGGCCAGATTGAGTATTTTATTTCATATCATTACGAAAGCACGCCTTTATCATTTTGACCCCCTTGAACCCCACTTTTATTTTGTAAAACTGTGGTTTACAGGGATAAACCTTATTTTTCCTATTACTGCTCTTAAATATAGATTGTGGATACTCGTTAGAACTGTCTCGACGAGGCGGTTCTAACGAGTATCCACACTCTATATTTTGAGCAGAATTAAGAAAACATCATAATTTTTCATCTTAAAATTATCGTTTTTTGTGTGTGTGTGTGTTTTTTTTTTTTTTTTTTTTTGCGGAAAATTTGCACTTTATATTTTATAGGCGTGTTTTTGTAATGGAAGGGCTTCTTTATTTTATTGTTCTGTATTTTCTTCCACATCATAGTTTTCTCCCTTAGCTTGGCATAAGTATGTTCATTGTCAGACAAGTAACTTGCGCTTCACGCTTGCGACGTGATCTACTTTACTACTGGCCTCCGACAGTGATTAAATACTCAAAAATCACTAATAGAGCTGATTTATTTCTTAATTTAATATTGACACTGGACAATATGTCAATTAGTACTGTTCGGCCCCCGCCCATAGGGGCTTGAAGAAATATATGGGCTGCATGATGCTTCCACGCAGAGCTGAATCCGGCCCGCACATTAGTACTGGTAAATCGCTTAGAGGATCTAAGCCTGTCCAGGAACCGCGGTGCGAGGCGGACCGCCAATGCTAATAAACCCTATTGGTTTCATTGGGCGACAGGGCTTGAGATGCCATTTCATCTCAATGTCGGGTAAAAGTCCCACAAAATTGGAAGAAACGTCTCCAAAATGACCTTTAAAGTGTCGACGGGAACGTTAAACCTCAAATCAAACAAACAAACAATTATTAATGTTGTGAAAAGGTAACGACGCTTCGGTAATGATAATTATAACGGTGTAGTCTGTTTTGCCAAACAAAGGTGGGTATGACAATGATAACGATACAACCTGTCAAACCTACCCGTGGTGGTATTATCTTCTACATCATTGTCATCTTATGCTCGAACAAAAGTACATGTATTGTTGTCGGAGGATAAGAAGATAGTTGCGGGAAAGTGTTTACCACCACAGGTGCCTGATGCTCTGTCTCTGGTCGGGCCCATCGGAGTCTAACTGTTGGTTTTCTTTTGCTCCAGCATTTCAGTGGTTTCTTGCTGTCGAGTCCTCACCGTTGTCTCACCTCTGTGGTTCTTTGATTTTTGTGTTCACGGAGACGTTGCACTGATGAGTTGGGAGGCCTTCATGCGGACTGAACAAAATATTTGTCTAAATCGCGACGGAAGTAAGGGCGAGGATTGTGGCCACGTAAAATCGATTTAAGCCCCCCAGTGGAAATCTTCCACTGACCGTTCCAAGGCGGCTCTTCTGTGGCGATTTATTTATGTTGTTGTTTGTTACTTACTGTGTGTATCACTTGTGTCTTTTAATTTTGGATGACCATATGGCCATTTTGTGGGAAAGTAACTGTCCTTTTGACCTTCCTTTGTTTAGGTTTCCATTATGGTCTGGTCGCTTAATGTTTGTATTTCTTTGCCTTTGGTGTCTTTGATGGGTGGAGTAAGTTAATTGTATCGATTCCTGATCTTTGTTTTACTTCTACTTATGATGGGAAGTGTGGGGTAATTGTATCGAGTCTTGGTCATTGCACTCACTTATATTTTTTATACAAATGCGACTAACCAATACAGTGCACATTTATTTCTCCTGAAACTATCAACTGCTCTTCTTGAATCCGCGTAAGGGATAGAACGACCGTAGACTTTCTAAGAAAAAAATAAAATGTGTTATGAAACATTCAGCATGTCTTTTAATTTTGGATGGCCATATGGCAATTTTGTGGGAAAGTAAGTGTCCTTATGGCCTTCCTTTGTTTAGGTTTCCATTATGATCTGGTCGGTTAATGTTTGTATTTCTTTCCCTTTGGTGTCTTTTATGGGTGGAGTAAGTTAATTGTATCAATTCCTGATCTTTGTTTTACTTCTACTTTGATAGGTTGCACCGTTATCATTATCATACCAACCATTGGTTGGCAAGACAGACATTACGAAAACACGCCTATACAAATACATTGCCGCCTTTATCGCCGAAAAAATGAAAATTTTATGATGAAAAATTGTGATATTTTTTCTTATTTCTGCTCAAAATATAGATTGTGGACACTCGTTAGAACCGCCTCATTGAGGCGGTTCTTAGAGCAGAAATAAGAGAAATAAGGTTTACCCCTCTAAACCCCAGTTTTACTATATGTAAGTGGGGTTCAACGGGGTCAGAATTATATAGGCGTGTTTTCGTGATGCTATGTCGTTATAATTATCATTACCGAAGCGTCGTACCTTTTGGCAATAATGGACAATACTTATAGTCGTTCAAAACGCAGTGAGACGTGACTGCACTTTTAATTTTGGACTAGTCCGCGTTCTAGGTAAATCGCCTTCAGTTGGGATTTTATATTGGGCGATACAGTTTGACCGAGGATCGTACTGAATCATATTTACCACTTTGCCACGAATTCTACATAATGGCATTATCAAAAAACGTTTTTTATAATTTTAAAATCCTTTGAAAAAATAAATCCGAAAGCTGCTTCCCCTAAAACATGGAATAGTCTTGTCACGCTTGAACGTTGAACTCTCAAAGGTCGTTGAAAAACTATAATAACACAGTCATTTTCAACTTATCTTCGGCCAATCGTAAATATTTGATGACAAAGTGGTAGTTTTTACATTTTGAGATTAGGAGGTCTTGGGTTCAAATTTTGAGTGTTGTACCTATTTATTTATTTATTTATCTATTTATTTTTTTCAGAGGTTGTAGCATTTGGCGACATACATAGATGTGTGGATGAAAAGCGAAGTAAGATGTTTTCTTCGCTGCATACCCGTAAAACAAAAAATACATATTATTCTTTTCTTAAGAATAGACATTACGAAAAACGCCTATACTAATACATGGTAAATTTTACCGCCGAAAAAATGAAAAATTTCCGATAAAAAGGTGATATTTTTCTTTACCTGCGCAAAACATAGATTAAGGGTACACGTTAGAACCGCCTCATAGAGGCAGTTCTAACGAGTACCCACAATCTAAGGTTTTAAGCAGAAATAAGAAAAATAGTGTACACCCCTGTAAACCACAGTTTTACTTTATAAAAGTTGGGTTCACGGAGGTCAGTATTATATAGGCGTGTTTTCGTGATGCGACACCTCTGGACAGTGGTCAGTTTTTAAAAATGATTCTTACTCAACTTTTACAAGGCGCAATCCAATTATGTTATACATCAAATTAAAGCCCCATCGGGACTTGAAGAAATAGATTGACTGCATGATGCTTCCGCGCATAACTGAAACCGACCGCAGTACTTGTAAACCGCTTAGAGAATCTAAGCCTGCCCAGGCAAAGCGGTGCGAGCCGGACCGTCAATGCTTGTAAACTCTATTTCCAACCGTAAAACCTCCGATTTACCTCCCCAAATTACACTTTTGAATACAGTTATCCTTAAATATACTGCCGCATTTTTAAGGTTGATCAATCAGACGTAGCTTTGCATGAGTAAGTGCATTAGAATGTATTTTTTTTTTCAATGCGGCTCTAGAACAGCCTTTTTCTTGAAGGAGAAAAACAGTTTTCACTGGATGATAGGATACTTAGCATATCCAGAATAAAACCAATTTAAATCAAACTAAGCATATCATCACGATATCTAGTCCGTGAAATGAAGACCCCCTAAACCCCACTTTATATACAGAAAAGTGGGGTTTACGGGGGTATACAATATCTGCTATATTTTTGCTCAAAAACGTGGATTGTGGGTACTCGTCAGAACCGCCTCATTGAGGCGGTTCTAACGAGCACCCACAATCTATGTTGAAAGCAGAAATAATAAAGCTGTTTCAATTTTTTCCTAATATTTATCATTTTCTGACACCATGTTGGACGCCATTATTTCTTACGGACAAGTTTTCCTAATGTATATCACAAAGCAACTCAGAAAGAATTCCTTACGTTCAAACCCAAAAGTCCAGCCGTTCTTGAGTAAGTGACGAAAATAGAAAATAAAAGAAATATAAATTTTACTTTTTAAAAAGAAAATGAAAAACAAAGCATACAGCAAAAGCGTTTTCACTACGTGAAAGGATATTTTAAACAACAACAATAGAAACGTTCTGACAAATATGTTCTATTAAAGGGTTATCCTTTGAAAGCAAAGAATACACCACAGAACTGGAAAATATGAAGTGTACAATGTATGTTTTCTGGGCCAGACTAGCTAGTTTCGGCCATTTAGGCCTCAGTGACCCTTAAATATTTTCAGCATTTCCACAATGGAATCAATGATCACAAAGGACAAGAAAATATCAACTACATGTACACTATGATGTAGGGCAGGAAGACTTTCTAAGGACGCCACACATTCCCAGACACCAGCCTTTTTATGCAATTACGAAATTAGGGTATTCAACATAAGACGAAATTTCCGATGGAAAAAGGACAGTTTGCTTCTCTAATATAAATGGCAATTTTATAAACAAATAAAATCAAATTGTTTTTCTGCTTTATCTCCTAGTATTTCCATTGCTGAAGGCTCTTGATGACAAGTCCCACTTCTGTCGCAAACGGGCCATAGACCATCTTGCACGTGAGTATTATTATTACATAAAGTACGCATATCCGGCTATTGTTTATTTTTACCATCACGAAAACACGGCTTGATAATTTTGGCCCCCTTTGAACCCCATTTTTATACAGTAAAACTTCGGGGGGGGTTTCAGGTGTAAACTTTATTTTTTCCAAAATATAGATTACGGGTCGCCTTGATTATGAGGCTGTTCTAATGTGTACTCACAATTAATACTTTGAGCAGAATATCACATTTCGCCTGCTGAGTGCAATAACGGTGTAACTGACATTTTGGCCAAAATAGTTTTTTTTTGCAATAATGGGTGCCTTAGGACTTGACACATTTGGTAAATAAGTTCTACAGCTGGATTCTGCCTCAATCATGATTTATTTCAGATTTTGGATTTTTTTTGTCAGTTACACCGTTTTTGCTCTGACTTTTAGAAAAAAAGTTGGCGCAAAAACAGTGTAAGTGCACTTACCCCATTTTTGCGCTAAGTTTTTTAATACCTCAAAAATATTGAATCCTGCTGCTTGATATTTCAGAATAAGCATGTAAGTACCATGCAGAATGTATAAAATGTGACCTATTACCTACCAAATGGCTTTAATTTACTGGGTTACCATGTAAAAGGCAAAGAAATAAGGTTGGTACACTTACACCGTTTTAGCGCTGGATGCACTTTCACCGTTTTTGCACCTAAAAAGTTGAAAAAAACACTCGGCGCAGATATGATGTATCAACCCTTAAATGCTAAATATTTCTTTTCAAATGTCATTTATTCAAAAATAAACATCACCCACAAAGGAAAGAAATCGCCATGAAGTTAAGAAACCAGCTTGTAGTATGGTTTTCTATGCCATTCTTTAATAATACAGTTTTTTGTCTCTCCTGAAAAGTTGCCATTTTGCACTTACAACGTTATTGCACTCAGCAGACGATTTATTACATCTTACATTTTTCGTTTTCTTTTTTTCTGTTTTAACGGTGCAGGATACATGGTGATGATGGTCGCCATGCCCCAGTATAGTAACAAGAAAAATATAACATGTTTTCTAACATGTAATCATCACGTAAACCTGCCTATATAAATCTGACCCCCTTGAACCCCACTTTTATATAGTAAAATTTGGGTTTATGGGGGTATAGCTTATTTTTCTTATTTCTGCTCTAAAATATCGATTGTAGGTACTCGTTAGAACCGCCTCAATGAGGCGGTTCTAACGAGTGCTCACAATCTATATTTGGAGCAGAAATAAGAAAAAATATCACAATTTTTTATCATAAAATTTCCATTTTTTTTCGGCGGTCAAGGTGGCAATGTATTTGCATAGGCGTGTTTTGCGTAATGAATGGGCGGTTTTTGTTTGATTTGAGGTTTAACGTCCTCGTCAACACTGTAAAGGTCATTTTGGAGACGTTGCTTCCAATTTTGTGGGACTTTCACTCGACATTGAGACGAAATGACTTCTCAAGCCCTGTCGCCAAATGAAACCAATGGGATTTATTAGCATGGACGGTCCGCCTCGCACCGCTGTTCTTGAACAGGATTAGATCCTCTAAGCGGTTTACCAGTACTAGTGTGCGGGCCGGATTCAGCTCTGCGTGGAAGCATCATGCAGCCCATATATTTCTTCAAGCCCCAATGGGCGGGGGCCTCTGAATGGGCGGTATCTTGAATGATGTGGAATTTGAAAGAAATAAGAACACTCTGTAGAGTCTACTTATTGAATGCATCTAATGTATAACTTTTGTAACAAATCCAGTATTACTGTAACCTAAGCAAACAGTAAAGAGCCTCATCAGACGCCGCATTCTGTGTAGTCTGATCTGGACCTACACTGTTTGCCAAGCAATGCATGATTCAAGCCCAGATTCTACAACACACCCTTTTAAGAAACACGCTGACCGAACTGCGAAACCAACAAATCAGCGAAAGCCATTTGGACTTGAGCGCTGAAAAAGATTTTGTGCTCAGTAACATTGTCGTCTGCCCCCGCCCATGGGGTCTTGACAGAAGAAATATAATGGGCTGCATGATATTTCCTCGCAGAACTAAAATCGACTGCACACTAGTACTGGTAAACTGCCTAGAGGTTCTAAGCCTGCCCAGGAAAGGTGGTGCAAGTCGGACCGTCTATGGCATATAAACCCTATTGGTTTCCCTGGGCGGAAGGGCTTGAGATGTCATTTCATCTGAATGCCGGGTAAAAGTCCCAGAAACAAAGGAAACAACATCACCAAAATGAAATATATAGCGCTGATGGGGACGTTAAGCCTAAAATCAAACAAACAAAAATTGAATTGACATCGACCTTAAAAAATTATCGATAAAAATATAATACTAAAGCATTAACTTGTTAATTATTATGCCTAAGGGAAGACACCCATACTGCAACATAATTATTGGCTTTGTAGCCAATTATCAGATTGCTGTTAAATAAATCATAATTGCAATTGAATTCAACTATTATTAACATAGTTTAAATCCAAAATTAATTCACAAAACCACTAACTTTAATGCAGTCTACACCACGCCCACTAAATGGCCATCTTCCATAAATATACGGATCCACTATGCAATTACGTCACCAATGATTGACAGAAAACTAGTTTTAATTAAGCTATAACAGTATTTATCTAGGCGGTACATATTTCATAGTAAATACTGTTAGTATAAATATACTAGTTTATCATATGACGTCGCGTCTGAGAGTGTAATAACGTCATGTAATATTTTCGATAATCCACTAGTGGATTAAATATGCAAATTAGCTAGATACGTCCCCTAACGTTACATGTACGACGTCCTTAACGACGTCTTGTTTACAAATGGCGGAAAATTGACATTTTTGTAAACAAACGTGAATAAAATGCGCTTGAAATGTCATATGATAAATATAATCTTGCATTCGTGCTCATGTGTTATTGAATTTATTAAACCCGTTGGGGAAAAGGGATAAAATGCTCGGCACAGCCTCGCATTTTATCCCTTTTCCTCGACTCGTTTAATAAATTAAATAATACATGAACACTCATATAAGATCCTCTACATACATCTTAGAATACAATCGCCCAAGAAAACCTTCAACAATGCATATTTTGAAACATATTGTGTCTATGACATTAGACTAGGTAAAACAAGAATGTCTATGAATGTTGAAGGCCAAGGTCATTCGGTGAGGCGGTTCTAACGAGTACCAATCTTTATTTTGAACAGAAATAAGAGAAATATCACAGTTGTTCATCTTAAAATTTTCGTTTATTCGGCGGTTAAAATTTCCAATGTATTTGTATAAGCGTTTTTTTGTAATGAAGCCCTTCAACATACATAGATGTGAGGATGACGGTCACAGGACCTGTGACAAAATAACAACTTGACCGTCTACCCCGGAGATACGGAAATTTAAACAACTTTGTTTTATTTTGTTTCAGATAAATTCCACAAACTAACGAATACACCACAGATTTGTCAGTGTTCTGGATCCAATAATTTCCACAGTTACTCGGAGGGAGGACGAGACTGTATATTATTTATTTATTTATTTATTTATTTATTTAGTTTGCCTTAAAGAAATAAGTTGACACATAAGAAAATTAATCAAAGAAAATGTTTCTTTTTTCCTCTTTTGTGTTAGAACAGCCAAAACAAGCACCGCTGTTTGCACAGAAAACTTCCTTTCGGGACTGTTCAAAACAGAAGTGAAGGCAATGATCAGGAACCGATTCAATTAACCCCTAGCTCCCATCAGAGACAAAAAAGGGAAAGAAACACAAACATGAAACAACTACATCAATAGCGGAAAGCCAAATGGACGGTTACTTTCAAACAAAATGGCCAATTGGCTATCCAAAATAAAATAATATAATCGATACACACACTCAAAGACAAGCCATAACAAAAATAAACCGCGAAAGAAGAACCGCCTTGGAACGGTCAGTGAAACGAATTCCACTTGGGGGGGGGGGCGGGGGTGCGTGGGGGCTGGGCGGTTGGCGGGGGGGGGGGCTTGGGACGGTCAATGAAACGAATTTTCACTTAGTTGGGGACGGGGCTTAATTCGATTTTACGCGGCCACAATCCGTAGCGGTTTAGACAAATAATTTGTTCAGTCCGTGGACACAAAACATCAAACAAACACAGAGATGAAATAACGGCGAGGACTCGACAGCAAGAAACCACAGAAATACTGGAGCTGCCAACCAGAGACAAAGACCTCCACAAATCCTAAAAAAAAAAGCAAGCCTTGACTGGTTTTAAGACAACTTATGAACAGTCCCTAGTCATCACGAAAACAAGCCTATATAATTTTGATCCCCTTGAAACCCACTTTTATACACAAAAACTTGGGACTCCGGGGGTAAACCTTATTTTTTGTTATTTCTGCTCTATATTTTGAGCAGAAATAAGAAACATATGACAATTTTTCATCATAAAATTTTCATTTTTTCGGCGATAAAGGTGTCAATGTATTTGTATAGGCGTGTTTGCGTAATGAATACTGTAAAGACTGGTTTTAAGACCACTTATGAACAGTCCCTAGTGTTGTCTCTTTCAGAGGATAATGGATTAAAAACAAAAACAAAGAAGGAAAAAAAAACGCTATTTTTCAATATCATTACGCAAACACGCCTATTCAAATACATTGTCACCTTTATCGCCGAACGGCCCCCGCCCATAGGGGCTTGAAGAAATAGGGGCTGCATGATGCTTCCACGCAGTGCTGAATCCGGCCCGCACACTAGTACTGGTAAACCGCTTAGAGGATCTAAGCCTGTCCTGGAACCGCGGTGCGAGGCGGACCGTCCATGCTAATAAACCCTATTGGTTTCATTGGGCGACAGGGCTTGAGATGTCATTTCATCTCAATGTCAGGTAAAAGTCCAACAAAATTGGAAGCAACGTCTCCAAAATGAGCTTTACAGTGTTGACGGAGACGTTAAACCTCAAATCAACCAACCAACCTTTATCGCCGAAAAAATGAAAATTTTATGATGAAAACTTGTGATATTTTTCTTATTTCTGCTCAAAACATAGATTGTGGGTACTCGATAGAACCGCCTCGATGAGGCGGTTCTAACGAGTACCAACAATCTATATTTTAGAGCAGAAATAAGAAAAATAAGGTATACCCCCGGAAACCCAAGTTTTACTCTATAAAAGTGGGATTCAAGGGGGTCAAAATTATATAGGCGTGTTTTTGTGATGTGTTCTTAATATTAGAATTGGTCTTCATTTTAGTTGGTTCCTCTGTATTTAAAGCGTATTTGATTATAAAAAAACATACTTGTTCATCGGAAAATATTTGGCTGGCGTTTCCTTATTCATGATACAAGAGTTTACGCTGTGTTTGTTATTTATTTATTTTTATACCCCCGCAAACGAAGTTTGAAGGGGGTATTTAGGAGTCAGCTTGTCGTCTGTCGTCGTCGGTCCGTTACAAAAAACTTTAACATTGCTCATAACTTCCTTATTCTTTGACCGATTTCTTTAATATTCACACACCACACACCTTGCCACTAGTACTTAAGATTGATTTACACAAACCTGACCTTGACCTTTACGTTGACCTTCCTCAAGGTCAAATACTTGTAAAAATTTGTCTGACAACGCATGCGGGGGTATAATTGGCGCCCGTTAGGCGGCAGCTCTAGTTTTTATTTATTTATTTATTTTGTTTTTGAGATAAGACACTCGTGTGCTAAAATCGTGTCTCTCTTATCTGTAGCACTAGCATTTTTAAGATGCATCATGATTACATGTCCTTGAAATGTAGTTTATAGTTTATATGGAGAAAACTGAGGTTTACATGGGGTATACATTATTTTGCTTTTATATGCTCGTAGGTATATGTTGTGGGTACTCGTTAGAACCGCCTCAACGAGCTGGTTCTAACGGGCATCCACAGCCTATGTTTGGAGTATAAATATGAAACATATCAGATATTTTCATCGGAAAAGTGGCAAATTTTGGAGTTTGAAAGGATACACTATGTCAAATGAGCGTTTTATCTTAATGAAAATGTTTGATAGACTTCTAAATTCTGGTCGAAATACACAAAGTTGATGCGCATTAGAATCGCATCATTCTGCATTGTACATTGTAACAAATACCCTTAATGATTGTCTTCGGGCAAAAATAACAATAAAATACATATAAAAAGTAGAAGTAAAACAAAGATCAGGAATCGATACAATTAACTTACTCCACCCATCAAAGACACCAAAGGGAAAGAAACACAAACATGAAGCGACCAGATCATAATGGAAACCTAAACAAAGGAAGGCCATAAGGACAGTTACTTTCCCACAAAATGGCCAAATGGCCATCCAAAATAAAAAGACAAGTGATACACACAGTAAGTAACAAACAACAACATAAATAAACCGCCACAGAAGAACCGCCTTGAAACGGTTTGTGGAAAGAATTCCAATGGGGGGGGGGCTTAAATCAATTTTACATGGCCATAATCCTCGCCCTTACCTCTGTCGTGGTATATACTAATTGTGTTTAGTCCGCATGAAGGCTTCCTAACTCATCAGTGTAACATCTCCGAGAACATAACCCTGTTCACCACAGTCTTCGGTTTACATTTTGTAAACCCGGCGGTTTCATAACACGGACTAGTTAAACCTGGCAACGGTGCAGGGTTTTACATATTCTCATACCTTAAGCATTGATAATTGTGCTCACTAGGACCGATCGTCCAGCCTATCGGGGCGAAATAGATTGGGCCTCATGGTACTTCCGCACAGAGCTAACCGGACTTAAGTACTAGTAAACCGCTTTGATCTAAGTCTGCTTAGGCAAAATGGTGCGAGTGGGACTGCATCTGAAACCGCAATGGTTTCTTTGGGCGGTATCTCATCTCATATTTGTAAATCTCAGTAATAATATATTTTCTCCTATTAACTCATCCGGCAAACGTTAGGCCAACGTTTCGATGTCGGCCCTACGTTGGCCCGCCTTTTAGTGCTGACTGGAAAAGCCCCTTTCATTTTAATGAGGTACATTATACAAATAAACAACAGAACATTAGGTTTATAATTACTTACATTTGTTTTTATTTCATTTTTCAGTTCTATACCCCTGCTATCCGGACCGGAACTTTGATAGTGAGTTGTTTTGTTTGTTTTTTTTTTTGTTTGTTTTTTTTTTTTGTGTGTTTTTTTTCGATGTGTTTTGAAAGTGTATACTCAGTTGACTACTGTGTTCAAACACGTCATTTTGTTTTTTTTTAACGTTTGAAATTTCGTTTTATGGCGACGCGAGAGCGGAGCCGTAAACCAAAATTCGCTACCGTTAAACCAACGGTGTACCTCCACAAATGGCAGTTTTGAATACAGATATCCCGTTATAATGTTCTTACATGTATTTAAGGAGAATGGGAACACCTGGCAGATTTTCCCGCCATTTTTCAAAGGGAGATAACTTTCGAAACTTCCTGTTCGCTTTTCTATAAGCCCTGTCCAACTGAAAAGGGGTCTACTCTTGAAGGAAAGAATGTGCTCCTCAAGAGCAAATTCTTTTCTTTAAGAATTTACCCCTATTGACATGGGAGACAAAATACTTTTGCAGGAGTTGCCTCCTCTGAAGATGTTCCCATTCCCTTTAACTGTTTATTTACGATGCATCAATAGAGAGTGTCTTTTGATATCAAGTTTAGTGGGAAAGGCTTCGAGAACTCAGCATTCTCAAGCCTGCCACGCGGAATATAGAGGATATTACACGAGTGGTTATTTCATATGAAATTTATGAAACGAGCCTTCTGTTTATCATATGACCACTTGAAATTGGATTTTATCGCCTTTAAATTTGGCAATTTTCCACAAAAATGCATTGTTGACATGGACGTCGTCATGACGTTACTTAATCCCGCCAAAGTGTTATCGCACGTGTGGTCATACGATTTTTATTCCACAACGTTATCCACTGCTTATCAACGACGTCATATGATAAAAAGGATATTTGTCTGCCTTATCCAGGTCGGTATCATAAGCATACATTATCATCACACCAACAAACGTAGCTCCAACAAAAGCAGCATCAGCACAGCAGCCTCTATCACTATCATCATCATCATGGCTTTGTCTTGATATCTAATATGTTCTAGAAAGGGTTATCCTTTGGAAGCACGGAATACACCACAGAACTGGAAAATATGGAGTGTTCATGTTTTCTGGGCCAGATTAGCTAGTTTCGGCCATTTAGGCCTCATCAGAGACCCTCAAATAGTTTTCAAAATTCCACAATGGAATCGATGATCCTAAAGGGCAAGAAAATATAAACTTCACTAAGATGTAGGGTAGGGAGACGTTTTACGGCCGCCACACATTCCCAGTTATAACGTTTGATGGTCAGCCCACGCCCATCGGGACTTGCAGAAATAGATTGGACTGCGTGATGCTCCCTACATGAGTACTTGTCAACCACTTAGAGAAACTTGAAACTAACATGATCACAGCTTGGATGAAAATTGACGAAGTCTACCTGTGTATCGTACAGTAATATCCATTTGATTGCTGAATCTGCCTACTTTGGGCATTCTCATCATCGCAAGTGCTTTAGCTCTGAAACTAGCACATACGTAGGTTGGGAAACCCGGCTTGGATGAGTTTGAAAACTGGCGAGGTCGGCCTGTCCTTCTTAGAGGTGCGTCTCATTGATTGTTGAAAATGTTTTGCTTTGTCTGATTTGTGGTTTAACGTCCCCGTCAACACTGTAAAGGTCATTTTGGAGACGTTGCTTCCAATTTTGTGGGACTTTTACCCGACATTGAGATGAAAATGACATCTCAAGCCCTGTCACCAAAAGAAACCAATAGGGTTAGTAGCATGGACGGTCCACCTCGCACCGCAGTTCCTGGACAGGCTTAGATCCACTAAGCAGTTTACCAGTACTAGTGTGCGGGCTGGATTCAGCTCTGCGTGGAAGCATCATGCAGCCCATATATTTCTGCAAGCCCCTATGGGCGGGGTGTTTGTTGAAAATGTCTTTTTTTTTGGACTTTGTCATCACCGTAAGTGCTTCAGCTTTGAAGTCAGGATGGTCCTCTTGTTAAGCTCACCTGCGTTCAAAGTGCTCATGGCGAGCTACTGTACTCGGTAAATGTCCGTCGTCCGTCGTGCATCGTCCGTCGTGCGCCGTGTGTTGTGCGGCGTCAACAATTTGCTTTAAACGCTAACTCCTTCTAAATAGAAGAAGAGGCAATGATCAGTAATCGATACAATCAACCCATAGCTCCAATCAGAGACACCAAAGGAAAAGAAACACAAACATGCAGCAACAGACCTAGTGGAAACACCAACAGCGGAAAGCCAAAAGGACAGTTACTTTCCCACAAAATGGCCAATAGGCTATCCAAAATAAAATAACACAAGTGACACAAACACCTAAAGACAAACAATAACAAAAACAAATCACGACAGAAGAACCGCCTTGGAACGGTCAGCAGAAACGAATTCCACTGGGGAAACGAATTCCACTAAGCCTTTTAGCAAGTTTTTATCAAACTACATAGTGCTTATTTGACCCTCTACCGAAATGGCTAAATCGTTCCGCTCCAATGAACAAAACCACATTTGTTCCGATGACAGAACCACCTGACATTCCATTGCAGAACTTGGCGTCTCACGCATGTGACCCGAGCCAGACTCGAATCAAGGCGATGAGGGACCTAATGATTTAGAGACAACGCTCTTATCCACCACGGAGGCTCGTGAATTAAAGCACTGAGAAATCCCAGTAAACCACTACTGCAAATGTAATAAAGTGTATCTATATTACAGAGATTTTTAAGAAATAAACCAGCTATAGCAGTGAGTTGTTAAGTGATAAATCACAGTTTGGAGGTCAGTTAAAAGAAGATCAAATCAAGAGCGCGTAGCGTAAATGATTTGTGTACAACTGACCGACAAACTGTGATTTATTACTTAACAAATAACATGCAAGAGCTGAACCATTCGATTCTAACACATTGCAAAATCGGCAAAATGCCGTCGTTTCCTTCAAATCCCAACCGTTCGCTATTGTAAGAAGAATTCTTGCACAGACAAGAAAATCCGCGATTTTACCCTGGGATAGAAATTTATGTTCTGACCCTGGTGTTCTGACCCAAAATCGAATATAATCAAGTGTTTGATAAATGTACTGGTTGAATACGACCTCATATGCGCCGAAGTTAAGGTTGACGTCATGAACGTGTACGTGACGTCACTAAACATTCCTGTAGTGTCATCACAATATGGCGGACGTCGGTAACCGAAGTGACTGCAGCATTACAATCCGAGCTAAGAAATGGAAGGTGTTAAGAAAAATAATCCTATATGGGTGTGAGGGGTGGATAGAAAAATCCGTCCCTCGGGATCACTGTCCGGCATCACGAGGCTTGCCGGCGATGGCCCTTGGAACGGAATTTTTCAATCCACCCCTCACGCCCATATACGATTCTTATAATCCCGACAAAATTATTGACTTTACCGCATGCATTTATGTCCTTTTCCTAACGTAATCGATGCGAGAAAATAACATTACACCGCCTGGCGTCAAACAATCCAGGAATGACGTCATAAACTGTGATTTATTACAGTATAAGTCAGTTCCTTTCCGTTGCCTATATAGGCGTGCTGTGTTAGAATATTATAGTAAATGATGAATAATTTGTCTTTCAGAGTTTTACAACCGTTTCTTTTATCACATGGGTGATCCTGCCGTTCCGCCACAGTGTCGAACTCACCACGCAAGTATGTCAATCATTACAAAACACCCCTATACAAATACATTGCCGTTTTTGGGCCAAAAATTAGAAATTTTAAGAGGAAAAAATTGTGATATTTATCTTATTTCTGTTCAAAACATAGATTGCGGGGACTCGATAGAGCCGCCTCGTTGAGGCGGTTCTATCGAGTACCCACAATCTATGTTTTTGAGCAGAAATAAGAGAAATAATGTATACCCGTTTGAACCCCACTTTTACTATATAAAAGTGGGGTATGAGGGGGTCAAAATTATATAGGCGTGTTCTCGTGATGATTTTTGCTTTCTATGTCTGCATCTTGATACTCTGCCGTTCCGAAAGGAAAATGAAAACAACGTATCGCATTGGCAAGCTCGTGTAATTAAATATAGACAAAATCGTGGTTGACAAAGGTTTGACTTTTTCTTATGTTTGTCCAAAACATCGAACCGCCTCGATGAGGCAGATCCAACGACTCTCCATGCTGAATGTTTCATAACACATTTTATTTTTTTCTTAGAAAGTCTACGGTCGTTCTATCCCTTACGCGGATTCAAGAAGAGCAGTTGATAGTTTCAGGAGAAATAAATGTGCACTGTATTGGTTAGTCGCATTTGTATAAAAAATATAAGTGAGTGCAATGACCAAGACTCGATACAATTACCCCACACTTCCCATCATAAGTAGAAGTAAAACAAAGATCAGGAATCGATACAATTAACTTACTCCACCCATCAAAGACACCAAAGGCAAAGAAATACAAACATTAAGCGACCAGACCATAATGGAAACCTAAACAAAGGAAGGTCAAAAGGACAGTTACTTTCCCACAAAATGGCCATATGGTCATCCAAAATTAAAAGACACAAGTGATACACACAGTAAGTAACAAACAACAACATAAATAAATCGCCACAGAAGAACCGCCTTGAACGGTCAGTGGAAAGATTTCCACTGGGGGATTTAAATCGATTTTACGTGGCCACAACCCTCGCCCTTACTTCCTTCGCGATTTAGACAAATAATTTGTTCAGTCCGCATGAAGGCCTCCTAACTCATCAGTGCAACATCTCCGTTAACACAAAAAATCAAAGAACCACAGAGGGAGACAACGGTGAGGACTCGACAGCAAGAAACCACTGAAATGCTGGAGCAAAAGAAAACCAACAGTTAGACTCCGATGGGCCCGACCAGAGATAGACGTGCAGACCTGGCGTGGAAACCAGAAGTGAAAGGCAGTGATCAGGAACGATACAATTAACCCACAGATCTCATCAGAGACATCAAAGGGAAAGAAGCACAAACATTAGACCACAGGACCCTAATGGAAACATCAATAGCGGAAAGCCAAAAGGACAATTACTGCTCCACAAAATGGCTTCTTGGCTATATCCAAAACAAAATGATATACGCTATACACACACTCAAAGACAAACCATAACAAAAATAAAACGCGACGGAAGAACCGCCTTGGAACGGTCAGTGAAAAGAATTCCACGCTGGGGTGTGTCGGTGGGCGGCTTAAATCGATTTTACGTGGCCACAATCCTCGCCATTGTTCCCGTCGCAATTTAGACAACTAATTTGTGCAGTCCGCATGAAGGCCTCCTAACTCACCAGTGCCACATCTCCGTAAGCTCCGTGGTTAGGTAAACTTGTCCTAAGTAGTGTTGACTTGTCCGTTAAAATTCCAATTCGCCAATAATTAAGTAGAAAGTTGCGTTTTTATTTTTTTTTTATTTATTTTTTATTTATTTTTATTTTTTTATTTATTTATTTTTTTTTGCCATTAAAAACATCATAAGATCATCATATTTGGCATGTTTTCCAACATATGTAATAGCTTTTAGCGCTTATCAGAACATATAGGGTGACACCATTCTTCCTCATCCAGGTAAAATCAATGGTATTTGCATTGCTCGAAGCATATTGTGTTTGTTTAATTTCATTATCATACCTCGTGAATATTCATAAGCTATTCTAGAATTATGATTGGTCGAGAACATGCCATGCAAAGGGCCATAACCTATCATATTCCCCTGAGAATTACCCTCTGACACACTGCTAAAAAAAACAAGTGAACTATGGCGTAGTGTTTAATTGGTGACCAAAATGGCGGCGGCAATTAGCAGCAAAAAAGATTGAAACGAATCCCTAGAAATCAGAATTCTGTATAATAAATCATGTGTTGCCCTTGTTTGAGGGGAATGTTATGATTTGTTGCCCCTCGACAGGTAATATTGACCTCGGGCGTCGCTCTCTGGCAATTTTACCTGCTCGGGTGATCAAATCGCCATATCCCTCTCACACAAGGGCAATAAATAAACATTTTTCTAGGTAAATGGATGTTGTACGGCCCCCGCCCATCGGGGCTTGAAGAAATATATGAGCTGCATGATGCTTCCACGCAGAGCTGAATCCGACCCGCACACGAGTACTTGTAAACCGCTTAGAAGATCTTAGCCTGCCCAGGCAAAGCGGTGCGCACAAGCACGATAATCTAAGCATCCCAAGGCAAAGTGGTGTGTGTCGGCCTGTCCATGCTTATAAACCATGTTGGTTTCATTGGGCGGCAGGGCTTGAGAGGTCATTTCATCTCAATGTCGGGTAAAAGTCCCACAAAATTGGAAGCAACGTCTCCAAAATGACCTGTTCTGTGGTGTATTTCTTGCTTCAAAAAGATAACTCTTTCATAGAACATATTTACAGTATTGGCGGGGACGTTAAACCTCAAAGCAAACAAACAAATTATACTTCAAAGTAGAAGTAAAACAAAGATCAGGAATTGATACAATTAACTTACTCCACCCATAAAAGACACCAAAGGGAAAGAAATACAAACATTAAGCGACCAGACCATAATGGAAACCTAAACGAAGGAAGGCCATAAGGACAGTTACTTTCCCACAAAATGGCTATATGGCCATCCAAAATTAAAAGACACAAGTGATACACACAGTAAGTAACAAACAACAACATAAATAAATCGCCACAGAAGAGCCGCCTTGGAACGGTCAGTGGAAGATTTCCACTGGGGGGCTTAAATCGATTTTACGTGGCCACAATCCTCGCCCTTACTTCCGTCGCGATTTAGACAAATAATTTGTTCAGTCCGCATGAAAGCCTCCTAACTCATCAGTGCAACATCTCCGTGAACACAAAAAACAAAATACCACAGAGGTGAGACAAGGGTGAGGACTCGACAGCAAGAATCACTGAAATGCTGGAGCAAAAGAAAACCAACAGTTAGACTCCGATGAGCCCGACCAGAGACAGAGCATCAGGCACCAAGCTTTTCCACGACATTTTGCACATTGATGCAAGTTTTCAGAAGAACTCTTTTGTAGCGGACGTCGTGAGAAGTACATGTTCACAAATGTTACAAGCAAAGCGCAGCAAAAGAATAAGCAATCACATCATTAAAATAACAGAAATTTATTGACAGACTTCTTTGAACTGCAATAAACAAAGGTATAATTAACTCTGACTATAATTCTTTTGTCTGATCCCACAGTATGAGCAATAAACTAAAATAATAATCCGTAACCTTTACAACATTCTAGGCGAATAGAGCAGAGGACAAATCGTTGATATTTTTCTTATTTTTCATAGATTACAGAACTAGACATCCCATGCCGATTGTCTCCTTGCAGGAAATGTCAAATCCTGTTTTCTGGGGAAATTTAACTCTGATTGTAATTCTGTTGTCGGACCCCACAGTGTGAGCAATAAACTAACTAATAATCCGTAACCTTTACCACTTTCTAGGCGAATACAGCAGAGGACAAATCGATATTTTTCTTATTTTTCCAATACTACAATACAACAATACTAGACATTTCATGCCAACCAATTAGGAGACAATTTGCATGAAATGTCAAATCATGTTTTCTGGGGAAAAAAGAAAAAAAAATATTACAAAATATCGTCTTCTGCGAAAATACACCCAGCATGCAGAGCTTTAAGAAATCCACCAGAGAAATGAGAATGAAATTTTCTTATTATTCCTAAACTGAACAAGAAAATTATGTTTCCTTTTATAGACTCCATGAATCAGTTCTGAAGTTAGATCCTTTGGAAGCAAGGAATACACCAAATAAACGAAAAAAGCGGATTCGGTTTTATTGAGTCTGTTCATGACCAGTACTGAAATGTGCAACACAGGCCATGCAATCTAGCACCGGCTTAAGCAGAACTCTATTTTCAAAATGATACCAAATGAAATCATTGATCCCAAAGGACCAGAAAATATAATCTGCACTATTATCATGTACGGGAAGACGTTTTACGGCCACCACACGGCAAAACACCAGCTACAGTAAAAATAAATAAGTTCTGAAGTTAGATCCTTTGGAAGCAAGGAATACACCAAATAAACGAAAATAACAGACTCGGATTTATTGAGTCTGTTCATGACCAGTACTGAAATGTGCAACACCGGCCACGCCCTCCAGCACCGGCTAAAGCAGAACCTTATTTTCAAAATGATACCAAATGAACTCATTGATCCCGAAGGACCAGAAAATATAATCTGCACTATGATGATGTACGAGGAGACGTTTTACGGCCACCACACGGCACAACACCAGCTACAGTGAAAATAAATAAGTTCTGAAGTTAGATCCTTTGGAAGCAACATCACGTGAACAAGTCCGTGAAATGAAGACCCCTCTAAACCCCACTTTATATGGAGAAAACTGGGGTTTACGGGGGTAAACATTATTTTTCTTATTTCTGTTCCAAGACATAGGTTGTCGGTACTCGTTAGAACCGCCTCATTGAGGCGGTCCTAACTAGCACAACCAACCTATGTTTTGAACATTTATCACAAAAATATAAAGGATTTTCCTCAGAAAGGTAGCGATTTTGGAGGTGTGAAAAATACACTATGTCGCACGGGTGACTTTTATCGTAATGAGCCGTCTCCGTATGACCTTAGCTGTTGGTGGGACGTAAAACTAAAACTCACTCACTCACTTTATCGTAATGAGGAATACACCAGATAAACGAAAATGGCAGACTCGGTTTTATTGAGTCTGTCCATGAACACTCCAGAACTCGGTTGAAATGCTATCTAGCGTTCAAATTATCAACAATACACAAGTTTTGTTTGTTTGATTTGACGTTTAACGTCCCCGTCTAAACTGTAAAGGTCATTTTGGAGACGTTGCTTCCAATTTTGTGGGACTTTTACCCGACATTGAGTTGAAATGGCAAACCCTGTCGCCAAATGAAACCAGTAGGGTTTATAAGCATAGGCGGGCCGACACACACCACTTGGCCTTTGGAGGCTTAGATTCTCTAAGTGGTTTACCAGTACTCGTGTGCAGGTCGGTTTCATCTCTGCGTGGAAGCATCATGCATCCCATTTATTTCTGTTAGCCCCAATTGGCGGGGCCGCTTTGCAGATAAAAAATTTGTAAATTGGATTTTTCGCTTTAACGTCCCGGCTCGAGAAATGTCGCTCTCGACTGGGAACGTGACCAATTATCAAATTAGCTAATGTATGTTATGTGTCCTTATTATTTAAGTAATGAATTTCTTTGTGCAGTGTGGACGGATCTCTCCAAGGTGAGTTCGAGGGAAGGTCATGGTTACTCCTGTCAGCAGCTGCTGGTACAGCATCTTGGAGGTGAGTCTCTTTTCCAATGTGTAACGATCTGTATTCATCAAGAATGACAGGGACGATATTAATAAGCGCTCATTTCATAATATATAAAATTCTAAAAAAAAAAAGAAAATTTATGAACTGAGAAACATAATTTTTCATACTTAAATGAATATATCGACTTTTGCGACGCGACAGTTTTGTTTGGTTTGATTTGAGGTTTAACGTCCCATTCAACACTGTAAATGACATTTTGGAGACGTTGCTTCCAATTTTGTGGGAATTTTACCCGACATTGAAATGAAATGACATCTCAAGCCCAATGAAACCAATAGGGTTTATTAGCATGGACGGTCCGCCTCGCAACGCGGTTCCTGGACAGGCTTAGATCCTCTAAGCGGTTTACCAGTACTAGTGTGCGGGCCGGATTCAGCTCTACGTGGAAGCATCATGCAGCCAATATATTTCTTCAAGCCCCAATGGGTGGGGGCGATTCATAATATTTAAAATTCTAAAAACAAAATCTATTGTTATCAACTGAGAAACATAATATTTCATACTTCAATGAATATATCGACTTTTGCGACGCGACGGTAGATACGTCGAAACAACAATAGTTCTCTTCAAAATAATTCGACGAAGACGAACAACACTGTTTCGCTGTCAATAGGAAAGCCGTGTGCTATTCATTTCTCTTTTCATTTGTAGCCCCTAAACATATGATGAATGAAAAATAATGTACAGTAGAACTTCGATGGCTCGAACAACGATGGCTCGTTTACCATGGATGAGTGGAACCCATTCTTGAGCCCATAGCGAAATCCTCTACATAAGAAATAGTGGGAGACAATTAAGGAGATTTCAGTATTTTATCTTGCCAATGTCTGCTGTGTGTACTCATTGGAATCGCCTCGATGAGGCGATTCTAACGAGTACACACAGCAAACATATTCATTATAGAA
Source organism: Lucinisca nassula (assembly GCA_963580285.1). NCBI lineage: Eukaryota > Metazoa > Mollusca > Bivalvia > Lucinida > Lucinidae > Lucinisca > Lucinisca nassula. The sequence goes on from OY757026.1 coordinate 11,199,297, forward strand.
CACCGAAAAGATTCTAAAAGTATCTCTCTATGCATCCTGACAGTAACCTCAGTGGCTCGAACTACCCCTGTCTCGAACAGATTTTCGTGGTCCCAAAGGTGTTCGAGCCATTGAAGTTCGATTGTTTATATAAGTAATAATGATAATTAATCGCATGATGCCGCGTCTGAGATTGTTACAAAGCCATGTAATAAATTCGATAATCCACCAGTGGTGAGTGTTTCAGTTTAACGTCCCACCAAAGCTAAGGTCATCCGGAGACGGGACCTCGGTTTACAGACTCATCCGAAAGTCTGGAGAAGCCCGTGATCGAACTTGCGACCCCTAGTTTACAAGGCGAGTAGCGTTACCACTCGACCACAGAGGCCCCTTATCCACCACCAGTGGATAAAATATGCACATACGTTGGATACTCCCCGTTATGTTAAACGTACGACGTCCTTAATGACATCGTCTTTTCTAATGGCGGAAAATTGACATTTTTTATAAACAAATCGTGAATTTAATGCGTTTTAACTGTTAAATGATAAATATAATTTTGCATTCGTGCTCATGTATTATTTAATTCACTAAACTCGTTGAGAGAAAAGGGATAAAATGCTAGGCAAAGCTTTGTAGTTTATCCCTTTTCCTCAACTCGTTTAATAATCTCAATAATACATGAACACTCATGTTAAATCTTCTTTTTATTTAACGTTCATGGAATTATGAACAGCATCTTGTCACACGCAAAATTTAGTTCAGTTCCCGGTGTTGTTCATAAATAACATACATTTTTTAATGAAATATATCAGACAATTTGCGGTGCAAAAGACGTTGCTTCCTATTTTGTGGGACTTTTTCCCGACATTGAGATGAAATGACACCTCAAACCCTGTTGCCCAATGAAACCAATAGGGTTTACAAGCATGGACGGGGCGACTCACAGCTATTTTCCTGGGCAGGCTTAGTGCAATGCGAAGAGTTGCAGGTGCTGTTCACATTTATGCACTGCGTCTACCGTTTCTTCGTCTGTAAACGGTAGACTTTTTGTCTGTAGTTAACATGCCCGATTTGACATGTAAAGTAAGAGGAAAACAAAAATCAGGAATTGATACAATTAACTTACTCCACCCATCAAAGACACCAAAGGGAAAGAAACGGATTCGAAAGTCTACGGATTTGATATATGGGATAACCTGACATACTGTAAATTGTAAAATGCAGTTTGTCGGGCAAACTAATCGCATATTAAAAACACGATTTAACGAACACTATCGTAGAATGAGTAAGCCTAAAAAACTTACACTTTCTTGTACCGTCATTTCAGACGTACAGGCTATTCTATCAAAGATATTTCTATACAGCCAGCGGAAAATCTTCGATGTAAATTCTACAGCTAGGTTTAATTATTAAACGGCGTGAAACTGAATTAACATGGATTAAATTATTACAGACACCTTTTCCATTGGGCATTTATGACAACATTTATCATGAGGGTAATATATCTAAAATCCCGTCTGTCGAAAGCGTAAAACTATATCGCACGGCCCCAGAAAAAAAAGGTTATTATAAACGTAAATTACGTGCTTGTAAAAGAAACAATACCAGACTGAAGTGATTGTCCATAATATTATTGAATCATGAACGCCTTTCAATGCTTGCTTTTCTAAGTTCATTACCCATTTCTGTATTACGGATTCTGGATACCGAGGTAAATAAATTCTACGATAGTTCTAATCAGTTATACGACGCTGCTCTTTTAACTAGAGGTTATACTCAGCATGCTCATCGTCCTTTCATCGATTCTGAAATTAATCACAAACGTCCTTACATCAAAATATCCTCTATTAATAAGGTTTGGATTTTATAGATTTACCTAGTATCTTCCGGGACAGTTCGGTTATTTCATCAATTCCTGCTTATTTTCAAAATACTGAAACACCCATAATTTGCTATAAATACAATAAACCTGTTAGATCTTCCATTTTTAATTTCAATAAACTTAATTCTGATCTTGATATTGACACTAACACTCCTGATACATGTGATTGTAAAAATTCAGTGCATTGCTATCCTGCTGTTGGTCATACTATTGCTGGCAATTTAAAAATTATTCCTGATTCTAGGATACGCAATATTATATATAAAGGACCGAAATATCGATTTCCTTCTAAAATAGATTTCAATAAATGTAGAGATGAAATCGCAGCTGCCTTGAATGAATTTTGTAACCGATGGTGTAAACGAGAGTATGTTGAGCATATAGCTCTTAAGGAATGAAAACTAAGCATTGTGAAATTAGTGAACAAGCGCATTTCTTTTTATTCGCAAAATACGAACTTATTACCTCCTAAACCTAAGACGTATTTACCTCACCTTAAACTAGGTATTCAAGAATTTCACAGGACGTTTGTTGTGGCTCCAGCTGATAAGGCCGCTAACAATGTGGTCGTTGTTTGACGGCTTCATTATGTAAACACTCTTCAGCAAAAACTTGGTGGTACTAAGGCTTATGAACTTCAGCCTTTAGTTGTAGAGAGGGCTTTAGTTGATGACCACATTTGTTATTCAGCAACAAAGTTTTTTTGTCTGTGCTACTGAAGGCAAAGACAAGATTCCTGCGTTATATTGGTTACCTAAACTTCATAAAAGACCATACAAAGCACGATTTATTGCAAATTCAAGCTCTTGTACCACCACTGAACTCTCCAAATTATTAACCTCATGTTTGACTGCCACCAAAAACATGTGATAAAATTCTGCGACAAAGTCTTCGGAAGATCAGGTAGAAATCTGTTTTGGTCTATAAAAAAAAATCTAACGAGGTTTTAAATAAATTGAAATCCAGGCGTTTACGTGCTTGTAGTCTGTCTACTTATGATTTTTCCACCCTTTACACTATACTTCCTCATAATCTTATAAAAGAAAAACTTCATAGGGAAGACACCCTCTATCTTGCATGTAATGTAATAAATGATTTTTCCACTTCTGAAGAGCATAGAAATTATACTTTATGGTCATGTCAGAAAGTGTGTGAAGCTCTCACATTTCTACTTGACAATATTTACATAAGATTTGGTACTAAGTTATTTAGACAAGTTGTGGGTATCTCGATGGGTACTAACTGCGCACCACTTGTGGCTGATTTGTTTTGTTATCAGAAAGACTTCATGATGTCCCTTTCTGCTGAAAACCAGTCTGAAATATTTGAAGCTTTTAGCTCCATTCCTAGATATTTGGATGATTTATTAAATATTGACAATACCTATTTCGATGGTTTGATCAGCCAAATTTACACCCCCACCCTGCCCAGAATTTCAGTTAAATAAAGCAAATTCTTCTGATACGGAGGCCCCGTTTTTGGATTTACATCTGCATATTGTATTTTGGTTTGTTTCATGCAAATTTTATGATAAACGCGATGATTTCGATTTTGAGATTGTAAATTTTCCTTTTTTGGATGGTGATGTTCCTCGTGCGCCATCCTATGGCGTTTATATTTCGCAGTTAATTCGATTTGCCAGAGTGTGTAGTCATGTAACTGACATCAACACTAGCAATCAACTGTTCACGGCTAAATTTCTGGTGCTAGAGGGCGTGGCCGGTGTTGCACATTTCAGTACTGGACATGAACAGACTCAATAAAACCGAGTCTGCTATTTTCGTTTAATTGTTGTATTCCTTGCTTCCAAAGGATCTAACTTCAGATTTTTTTTATCGGTAACATAAACTACGCAAAGCCTTTTCAAAATTTTATAAATGTCATTCTGATTATTTTCCAAATTCAATATTGGATTTAAATCTCTTCTGCAACAAGGTCTATCGGAACCAGAATTTTATGGCGACTCAGCATATAAATTCAGAAAAAAAATATATAATCGCAATGACTTCAGCACCCAAGTTGGTAAAATCATTCTTCGATATAAAAAGGATGGGTACAACATAAATGCTATACGACAGACTGCATGCATGGGAGTTAACCCAATCACGGTTGAAAACGTTGCTTCCCTCTTTAATTGTACGCCAGTGGGTCAGGCCTCAAATTTCTATGACGGTTCAAGCATAAAGGCTTATTTAGAATAAGAGAGAGCTAATTCAAGGTAATGTTGGTTGGTACCTGATGCTCTATCTCGGGGGTCGGGGGGGGGGGGGCATCGGAATCTAACTTTTGGTTTTCGTTTTCTCCAGCATTTCAATGGTTTCTTGCTGTCAAGTCCTCACCATTGTTTCATCTCTGTGGTTGTTTGATTATTTGTGTTCACAGAGATGTTGCACTGATGCGTTAGGAGGCCTTCGTGCGGACTGAACAAATTATTTGTCTAAATCGCGACGGAAGTAAGGGCGAGAATTGTGGCCACGTGAAATCGATTTAAGCCCCCAAGTGGGGTTTGTTTCCGCTGACCGTTCAAAGGCGGTTCTTCTGTTGCGGTTTATTATTTTTGTTATGGTTTGTCTTGGGGTGTTTTTTTTTCGCTTATATTATTTTATTTTGAATAGCCTATTGACCATTTTGTGGGAAAGTAACTGTCCTTTTGGCTTTCCGCTATTGATGTTTCCATTAGGTCTGTTGTTTAACGTTTGTGTTTCTCTCCCTTTGGTGTCTCTGATGAGAGCTGTGGACTGATTGTATCGATTGCTAATCATTGCCTCCACTTCCATTTTAGACGTTCTAAGCGGATTACCAGTACCCATGATTACCAGTACCCATGTGCGGTTGGTATCAGCTCTGCGTGGAAGCATCGTGCATCCCAATCTATTTCTCCGATGGGCGGGGTGTATTTATTTTCGGTAATCCACTGGTGGATTAAATATGCAAATGAAGTCCGCATTACTGTATAATAGTCTTTCAAAACGCAGTGAGACGTGACTGCACTTTTAATTTTGACTAGTCCATGTTTTACATAAGTCTACTTCAGTTGGGATTTCACATTGGGAGATATAGTCTTACTGAGATTCGTACTGCATCATACTAACTGCTTGCTTGGCCACGACTTCTATATAATGGAATTATAAAAAAAAAACGTATTTATAATTTTAAAATCCTGTGAAAAAAAGTCCAAAACCTTCTTCCCCTAAAACATGGTATAGTCTTGCCACGCTTGAACGTTGAACTCTAAAAAGGGCGTGGCTAAACTAAACTACAAGCTGTCCAATATCGAAGCAAACAAAACGGCGTCCATTATGATCGAAGTCTAAGTGGTTACGATTGTGTTTCGGACTGTTCTAGGTGAACTGGCTGGTCCACCAAAACAGAATAAGGAAATGTTTCTAGAATTTTTTACTCTGAAAACGCCCCTTGTACAAACTCCCAACCACGGAAATGTTTCCAGCGGCAGTGCTGTGGTGTTTCCTGTCCGATATATATATCTCAGTTAAGCTTTGGCAAAACCGATTCGTCAGCACCTGTCCTTGTTTCAGGTGGAATTATCAATTTATATGCGGCCACATTTCTTTCTTTATATGCTGCAACACACCCTCTCGAGAATTACGTGCAGGTGTAGATTACATACGAAATACTCTCCATGTTTGAAGTATGAAAGCCTACACAACACTCATGTAATTACGGTGTGGACCTTTTACCAGCACGGGGATGGTTCTACCTGCACAGGGGGGCCTCCGGTTAACGTCCCGATCCAAAGGACGGTGCACTTTGTGGCATTCATCTTTGCAAATGATGCCAGGGGAGCATGTTCGGACACCGATATTCTATAGCCGCTGCCGGGAATCGAACCGGGAGCCTCTAGCCTGATAGGCAAGTACAATAACCACTGAGCTACCACGGAGAAATTTCCAATTCCTATGCACATTCACATGACGGTCCATTGTCTCCAACTGCACTTCAGGTAATATGTTTGAGGATCATTGAGAGATCATTGACTCGCGGTAATGGCAAACTATCTTAATCATTGGCATGTTGTTTGCATCATCGCGACTGGTTACTTCATTTACATGTCAACATAGTTTATGACGTCGAAATACTGATTCGCGATATCAAATGAAACAACGTTCATTCAACAAAACCTAATTTTCTTTCTTTAAGATTTAGTGAAAAATATCTCATATTTGATTTTTCTATTAGCAAAGATCGAAGTAACATCGGAACTATTTTTCCGTTGCAGCCGAATAACATATTAGGTTTAGAAGTGGCACTTAAGTCGAGAGACGAAATAGAGTCAGGAATCGAAACAATACATACACCTCCCATCAGAGACACGCATGGAATAACTGGACGCTAAATTGAAAAACCAACAACAGAAACCCAAAAGGACAGTTACTTACACACAAAATGGCCAACTGACTACCCAAAACAAAACAACTAGGTTTTTACAAGTAAACTCTTACGTAATAAATAGACTCTTACATTCGTCCTCATTTTTTAATTTATTAAAGTCGTTAGGAAAACTGATAATATGCTCGCAAAGCCTCGTATCTAATTATTTTTCTAACTTGAATAATAAATCAAACAATGAAAGAGCACTCATCTAAGAATCTGTATTAATTAAACGAGACTCCGGCAAATTCATACATATCATATGAGCCAGCGAATGTCAAAGTAGAAGTGGAGGCAATGACCAGGAATCGATACAATTAACCCACATACCAAATGGTCAAATTAAGGAACCATGAAAAGCAAAAGTTCAATTATTGTAAAAGCAATCCCTGAGGATTGGAAAAATAAGAGCATTAAATGCATGTACGGGGAGACCTTTTACACCCATCATGTGAACAAGTCATTAAGATCCCCTACACCCCACTTTGTGTAGATAAAACTTTGGTTTACGGGGTAAACATTATTTTCCCTATTTCTGCTCCAAGACATAGGTTGTGGGTACTCGTTAGAACCGCCTCAATTTCTTGAGTAAAATGTGTTATTACACGATGTGTCATATCATTTTTTGGTCAATTGTTTATCAACCGACCCAAGGTTACATAGGACAAACTGTCGATTAATACTCTTGTCCACGTGACCAGCATTTTTGGATAATCCACGTGACCGTCATTGACCAATCAAGCAAAAGAAGGCAAAAAGTCACCCGCTTCTGGATGGATGGGGAAACTAAGATTCCCACTACCTAACTGTTGTTCAAAACTGACCAGGAGAAAATAGTTTTGCAGTTGGCGTCTTATTGTTTGACTGATTTAAAAGGACAGTCCTTCAAGTATATGACGGAATGTATACAGTTGTTCGAAATAGATGGCGGTATTCAATTATACGGTTCTAAATGATCCCTTTCGATTCCCGTGCAGTCTACTGCGTAATAAGAAATGCCTCTGGTAGTCACCCCTCTCTCTCTCTGTCTGTAACTAGGTCATGCAGTGCGGGACTAGTCTTTGGAAACACTTAACGCGAAGTAAGTTAACCGTTTTAGCCCTGAAACCCGGCAGAGATACTAGGTCCTGATCCTATTAATGAGCCGTCTTGCTTGCTACTCTGTTGACGATGCGGCAAAACGCGGTGTCTAATCAGGGTTTACACATTTTGCTTACAGTACAGTAATGTGCGGATTAAACGAACTGTAAAGAGTATGTCACCGCCCAGGACCATTTTCCGAGACTACACTCAGGTCTAATCGACCGACCAGTGCTCTCGGTGCTTTGATTATGAAATGACGTCACCCATGAAACAACAATGGCGTTATATGATAAACGTGTACATGAAGATGCTTCTATCAAATGACATCGCGCCTGAGAGTGCAATAACGCCATGTTATAAATTTATAAATTCGATTATCAACTAGTGGATTAAACCAGTGCTTCAGCTGAAGTGCACGACCCGCCGGATGCTTTGAGCTTTATGAGTGTTACCATATATGGGCATGGCGGCCATTTTGGTCATGTGACCTGGACCTAAATCCGTTCCCCCAATAAATGCGCCTTATCGTAAGGAGCAAAAATATATCTTATACTTTAGTACTTTATTCTGAATCGTTTGCAGGATAAAATGCATTTTCACTTTTCCAATACAAAAGCATATGTGTCAAAGTTTGACCTAGGCACAAAGAAGGTCAAGGTCAACCCAGGGTCACCATTTTAGCAATTTATGATGGGCCTACGTCCCAGATGCTATTTATCAAGTTTCGTGGAAATCTGCCCAGTGGTTCTGGAGAAGACTGTTTTGAAGGGTTGTTGCCATATATGGCTTGGCGGCCATTTTTGTCATGTGACCTGGACCCCATGAGCAAATTTTGGTTTCTTCCATCCCATAGAGGCTCCATATGAAATTTGACTTCATTCGGCCGAACGGTTTCCGAGGAGAAGCAGTTCGAGAATTTTCACAGTTTTCGCCTCGGCGAGGCTATACTAAATGGAATGTAATATTTCGCAAGTTCATTGGTTAGATCTCATTGATATCTATCAGTGTGCCAAAAATTATTTAAATATTCCAAGCGGTTAAGAGACTATCACCAATTTTCACAAACGGGTTACGGACGGACATACAGACAGATAATATATGGCTTGGCGGCCATTTTGGTCATGTGACCTGGACCCCATGAGCAAATGTTGGTTTCTCCCATCCCATAGAGGCTCCATATGAAATTTGACTTCAATCGGCCCAACGGTTTCCGAGGAGAAGCAGTTCGAAAATTTTCCCATGGCCAACTTTATCTGACATTTAATCTATTCACCTGTTCCCTGATAGTCACACTACAAGTCGATATTGGATTGTCTCCCTTTGACTAAGGCCTATAATAGGTACCTGTTGTGTAATCTCAACTGTGTTATAGGCCGGCTGTGTGTGAAATCAGTTTCGCTTTTATGACTCCGGGGGATACTGAACGAGAATCGCTCATGTCAGCTGATGTCTAGTTAATTTCGGACTGGCTGTTTTGGTGTGGTCTGAGTTTATCTCCAAATAAAGTTCTGTTCTTTTAAAAGTGAGTCTTTTTTGTGCTTAACACAAAATATTATTGGTTCTCAAAAATCCTATTTTTGTGTGTGCTGGAATGAAATATTCTCCTTTATATATTAGAAAAAAAGAAGAAGGAAAAAAAATTAATACTTTATGGTGGGTGTCAGTTTAATTATTTTAATTGACATTGTTTAGAAATGCCACATAATCACAAGCCCATGTAATGAAACCCCCTTTAACCCCTACTTTACATAGAGAAAACCTATATTACAATTCTAATATCTGCACCAAGACATAGTAGATAACCGTTTTTTGAGATATGAATTGCCATTTTGGAGATACGAAAAAAAAAAAAAAAAACACTATGTCACGCGGATATGCTATCTTAATTGGGCCTGTCTAATACGCTGAAAAACCTGCTGAATTTATATATATATAATTAGCAGGCTGCGGATCAGAAGAAAGTGACTAAAACGCTAATCTGCTGAAATGTAAATGTTACTTTATTTTGTTGTTTTGTGCCACAATACTGGCCGTGCATATTGATAATATATTTATTTATATCATTTAACAATTATTAAATTTGTTTTACGCCACAGACATTAATATGGTTGACATATCGAGTATCGGGTTGTATGCCAAAAATAGAGACAGTGCTTTGCTGAAGATTTCGAATTAAAAGTTTTCCAGACATATTACTGGTCGCATATTTTAAAGCAGTTATATAGAAGTATATATTTTCTATTGTTGTCTGCAAGGTTTACGTACCGGCCTGTGAAATAACTGTTATATCGAGCTACATCCCGAAAGCATGGCGATATAAATTTGACCCCTTAAACCCCACTTTCGTACAGTAATACTGGGGTTTGAAGGGGTATAAATTATTTTTCTTATTTCTGCTCAAAAACATAGATTTTGGGCACGCGACAGAACCGCCTCGCCGATGCGGTTCTAACGAGCACCCACAATCTATGTTTTGAGCAGAAATATGAAAAATAACACAATTTTCATCTGAAAATTTTCTTTGTTTGGTGGTTAAATTTACAATGTATTTGTACAGGCGTGTTTTCGTAATATATCCGTTAAGACGAGAACCTTGAGTCTGAGTTGTAAGCATAGAAATACAGAGGAGATACTCTTACTGATTTTAATGCGGATAAATCTGTCTTGAAACAATAATGGCCGATATCTATCTGTCCATTTAATGACTCAGTAAGCCTTATCATGCCACCATTGATAAAGAACTTCGCATAATACAATTCTAGCTTTTAGTTGTTCACAAATAATATTCATCTTTCTTTCTTTCTTTATTTATTTATTTATTTATTTATTTATTTATTTATTTATTTATTTATTTATTTATTTGAAAATACAAATGAAATATTGTTATATTCTCATTTATGCTGATAACACAGAGTTGGAGCACACGTAAGAACGCCTCGTCGAGGCGATTCTAATGAGGTCCAACAGTCTATATTTTAAACAAGCAACAAGCAATAAGAATACTTTATTATTCTCTTTCCCGTAAAGAGGTAATTGTGGCGGCCTGTGCTGCAAATGTCTGTTAGCTAGTTTATATGTTTCTCTTCCTTATTTTTTTCGTGCAAAACGAGTAAATCTTTCTTTTTTTCTTAACTGACGATACATCTTTGACGATAACTTCATCATATGCGCTCTTTCTTTTTTGCTGCTGAGGTAGATGACGCGCGTCAATATAATCATTCATGATGGATTGTTAATCGATCAATACATTGAGTAAGCACACTTCCGACTACCTGTCGATAATCGAATTATCACCAAGTATCGTGACGCGCGCTGTTAAACACAGTAGTCACAGTAAGTGGCAACTTGACCTGTAGTTGTATTTAGAAAGTAATATCATATACCTAGAATAATTCAGCTATAATGAACAATTAAGACGCCGGGTCTCATCCGAAATTACACTTCTCGCTTAAATAATCACCGATTTATCACCACGATAGCAAGTCCGTGTAATGAAAACCCTCTAACCCCCACTTATATAGAGAAAAGTGGGGCTTCGGTGGTATACATTATTTTCTTTATTTCTGCACCAAGACATAGGTTGTGGGTACTAGTTAGAACCAACCGCCTCAGTGAGGCTGCTGAAATGCTGAATATTACTCTTTTTTGTTGTTGTTGTTTTGGGCCACAATACTGGCCGTGCATTTAGACAATATAATTATTTACAACATTCTTTTATTTAATTTGTTTTACGCCGTAGACATAGAATGATATTGTTGTCATATCGAGTTGTACGCAAAAATTACTGAATAAAGACAATGCGTTTCTGAAGATTTAGAAAGTAAAAGGTTTTCCTAGACATATTACTGTGGCACATTTTAAAGCAATTACTGAGTTTCATGCGGGCAGATCTTCATTGACACAATAATCTATCTATCTATCTATCTATCTATCTATCTATCTATCTATCTATCTATCTATCTATCTATCTATCTATCTATCTATCTATCTATCTATCTATCTATCTATCTATCTATGCGAGTTGGATCGTTCACGCATATGAACCCTATTAGTGTAATTAGGTGGCAGGGCTTGAGATGCCATTTCATCTCAATGTCGGGTAAAAGTCCCACAAAATTGGAAGCAACTTCTCCAAAATGACATATACAGTGTTGATGGGGACAAAATAAAGACTATGTTGTTAATGAAGCGTTTCCAGTAATCATCCCAAACCGTTTCTTCTGTACAAGACATACGTTGTGGGTACTCTATAGAACGGCTCTAGCAAATCTTGGATAATATGTATTTGTCTGTTGAAGCAATTAAAATAAATTTCAAAGCAAGGGTTCTAGCAAAAACCCACAACCTATAAGAAGGTACTATGTCAAACGGATGTATTCTCGTAACTTGGACCCAGTATACATGTATATTTCACGGCCCCCGCCCATCGGGGCTTGAAGAAATAGATGGGCTGCATGATGCGTCCGCGCAGAGCTGAAACCGACCGCACACCAGTACTGGTAAACCGCTTAGAGGATTTAAGCCTGCCCAGGCAAAGCGGTGTGAGTCGGACCGTCCATGCTTATAAACCCTATTGTTTTATTGTGCGACAGGGTTTGAGATATCATTTCATCTCATTGTCGGGTAAAAGTCCCACAAAATTGGAAGCAAGGTCTCCAAAATGACCTATACAGTGCTGATGGGGTCGTTAAACCTCATATCAAACAAACAAAACAAACATGTATTTTGGATCCAAATATAAAAATAATAATAATAATAATAATAATAATAATAATAATAATAATAATAATAGATAATCATTATCTAAATAGTACCGATTCTGCTTAGAACTTAATGCATATGAATAAAGTCATGTGATACATTTTAATCTCTCCGGAAAGACAGTAATACAGTATACATTGCGCGCGTGTCCATTAATCGTCAGGCTTCCTGACGGTCAGTAGCCGGTATACAATACACATTACGTGTGTCATAAAAAGCGATAATTGTCTTCAGTGATGTCCCCCCCCCCACCCCCCCTGAGTGAGCTGAAAAAAATATATGGGCACAGTACCGCCAAACTGATATGGTTCTTTCAAGTACTTTCTACCTATGTTTTTGTGTAAAATCATACTGATTCCTGATTACCTGACTGTTTTGTATAAAGTTTGGTTTACATGCATATTCTTTTTCACAGCATCATGGAGAGAACACCAGAAAAAGGGTACACGCCTTATCTTAAATCATTTAACAGTTGAAATAAATAAATAAATAAATAAATAAATCAATAAATAAGAAACTTTTCTAATAATCATTAGATTATACATAAATGAATAGAATAATAATAATAATAATAATAATAATAATAATAATAATCACATTACGATAATACATCCGTGCGGCATAGTGCAATTTTGATATCTCAAAAACAATTAATTCGTCAAAGTAAAATCATCAATACTTTAAACATAGTTAGAACCGCCTCATTGAGGTGGCTCCAACGAGTACCCACAACCTAAATAAAATGAATACCACAGTAAACCCCAGTTTTCTCTATATAAACCAGTTTTTAATGAGGTGTTCATTACAACCAAGATGATAATAATGATTTTTTTTTTTTTGGTTTGGGTTTTACGGCCCTTTCAAGATTATTTCACTCATATCGAGCCGATCGTTAATCAGAGGTGGGCGAAAACCGGAGTAGATAATAATGAATACAAAACAATTAGCATAAAGGCATTAATGGCATCTTTACGTTTTTTTTTATATTTACCAGACTGAATTCACAAAAGCATTTAAATAATCAAACAGTGTTACAAAAAGAAAAAAAGTACTATAAAACAAACATTCATCTGGTATTCCAGCAAAACAATGTGCGAACAACGAAATGTCAGATTAGCCTGTATCTGAGTAATGGAAATAAGATATAAATTATAACAAAGATAAATTTTTAACTTTTTAGAAATTTAGTGACGAATTCACATGGGCTTCTTTCTTTCTTTCTTTCTTTCTTTCTTTCTTTCTTTCTTTCTTTCTTTCTTTCTTTCTTTCTTTCTTTCTTTCAGCTGTAATCATACAAACATACATAACAAACAAATGTAATCATAAATCTTATTACTAGCAATGTTTATTTAAATTTGCGTATTAAGTATAAAGAATGTGCAAAAATCTAATCAGGACATTGAAATAAAAAACTTCGTGAATAAATAAATAAATAAGATGCAGATCAGACACCGCATTCTTAGATTGATTTACATTCCAAGGAGATGCCCAGGCGAAGATGTGTTGATTTTACAGTCGATTGAAAATGACCCGCTTTGGGATTACACGCGTGTGTAGACAATAAAGCTTTTTCTGAATAAGCTCCAAATTAAATAGAAAAATGCCGTTATTAAATATTATCTTGAAATATTATAATTGCTATTTATTTCCACACTATAGTTAACACATTGCGTCTGATACGGGCGTTTTTTCATAATATTAACAAAAAGTGCAGATTTTAGCCGTTATAGTAGGGTACTGTCGTTGTTTTTCCACAGTTTTGTATGATTCAAGTAAGGATTAAGGGTTATTAATTTGAATATAAAAGTGCCGGCAGCTAATTAAATAAAAGTTCCACTTATTTGATATCGTTTTAAAGGAATTTAAACGGACAATTAGATTAAATCGGAACATGTTTGTCAAATTGTAAAATAAAAAAGTTACATTTGTTTAAAAATTGTTTTCCATTAAAGCGCCTGCTATTTCCAACAAGAGATTCTGTACAGGTAAGCCGAGAAGGTCAGCGCACAGTAAAAGGCTTAATCCTTTGCGCCAAAGGTATAAATGTCAATAATAGTTGCGGATGCATTTTTCGCCTCGGCGAGGCTATACTAAATGGAATGTAATATTTCGCAAGTTCATTGGTTAGATCTCATTGATATCTATCAGTATGCCAAAAACAGTTTAAATATTCCAAGCGGTTAAGTCACTATCACCAATTTTCACAAATGAGTTACGGACGGACAGACAGACTGACAGAATGACACGGTGATTTTAGGGCACTCTAAGAAAATAAACCGACTTCAGTCGGTCGCTTTTTCTGCGGGTCGTGCAATATGCACATTAGTTAGATAAGCCCCTAACGTTACATGTACGACGTCATTAATGACGTTACGTTTACTAATGGCGGAATATTTACATTATTGATAAAATGATAAATGTAATATGATTAATAGATTTTTGCATTCGTGCTCTTGTATTATTGAATTTATTAAACTCGTTAAGGAAAAGAGATAAAATGATCGGCAAAGCCTCGCATGTAATCCCTGTTCCTCAGTTCACTTAATAAATTCAATAAAACATGACCACTCATGCAACATCACGAAAACACGCCTATATAATTTTGACCCCCTTGAACCCCACTTTTATATAGTAAAACTGGGGTTTCCGGGGGTATACCTTATTTTTCTTATTTCTGCTCTAAAATATAGATTGTGGGTAATCGTTAGAACCGCCTCGATAAGGCGGTTCTAACGAGTACCCACAATCTATATTTGGAGCAGAAAAAAGAAAACTATCACAATTTTTCATCATAAAATTTTCATTTGTTTTCGGCGATAAAGGTGGCAATGTATTTGTATAGGCGTGTTTGCGTAATGATTTCAAAAAAAAAAAATGCTGTCATGGACGGCGTCATTACTTTCTGTGTTATTACTGTTGCTACTGTTATTACATATTTTGTCATATGATTTTTATGTCATGACTTTATCCACTAAGTAATATCGACGGTATATGATAAATAAAGGATCTTAAACGAGTGTTTATTTTACATTACGATAAAACACCCGTGTGACATAGTGCATTTTTTCACATCCCCAAAATGTTCATTTTTCTGATGAAAATCAATGATATTTTTCTTATAAAAACTGCAAACATAGGGTGCGGGTGCTCGTTAGAACCGCCTCTTTGAGGCAGTTCTAACGAGTACCCACAACCTATGTCTTGAAGCAAAAATAAGAACACTAAAGTATACCCCATAAACCCCAGTTTTCTCTATATAAAGTGGGGTTTAGGGGGGTCTTCATTTCACAGACATGTTCACGTGATGTATGAAATATATGAAACGAGCCTTCGGCGAATTTTATAAATTTCATATGAAATGACCACGAGTGTAAAATTCTGTTAATCTTATGATCATTCCAAACTTGATCTTACTGCATTGGAAAGCGACAAATGCATGATTGACATGGGCGTCGTCATGACGTTACTTGTTCCCGCCTAAGTGTTATTACATGTGTGGTCATACGATATTTATTACGCGACGTTATCCACAGCATAACCGCGACTTTGTGTGATATACTTCCATAAGACGTTTCAAACGAGCATCCACACTCTTTGTTTGAAGCAGAAATACTGAAAATAGCACACTTGTTTTGTAAGAAATTTGCATTAATCTCCGAAACTAGCTACAGTAGAACTTCGATGGCTCGAACACCGATGGCTCGTTTACCATGGATGTGTCGAACCCATTCTTGAGCCCCTAGCGAAATCCTCTACAGTAGAAATAGTGAGGGATGATTAAGGAGATTTTAGTCTTTTATCTTGCAAATATATGTTGTGTGTACTCATTAGAATCGCCTCGATGAGGCGATTCTAATGAGCACACACACAGCATACATTTTCATTATAGAACACCGAAAAGATGTCTAAAAGTATCTCGCTATGCCTCCTGGCAGTCACCTCAGTGGCTGGAACTATCCTTGTCTCCAACACATTTTCGAGGTCCCAAAGGTGTTCGAGCCATTGAAGTTCGACTGTAGTCTAGTCAAGCAAAGCATCTATTAATTACTATTTTTTTCTGGTTAGTAGCTACATGTACTTGCTTTCGAAAAAATATCTTTTGTGAAATTTAGAGTCATGAAAAAAGAATAATGTCACCTTGGTATGTAATCCTTATGAAGCATTATCTGTTTCAGTTGTGTTTAAAGACCAGGATAATTGTACATGTTCAAAAGGTAAGAGATTCAGCCACGGCGAAATCCATTCACAAGGCTCAAAACGACCGTTGCCGCTTTTCTGGTCGATAGTTTGTCAATAGACACAAAGTTATAAACTAAGCAGATAAGCTTTTCAGTGCTAAAGTCCACATGACTATCACTGATTTGTCGGAATACGGTTTATCGAGAGAATCCGGATTGGAATCCATTACGAAAACATGCCTATACAAATATATTGTAAACTTTACCCCGAAGAAAACGAAACTTTTAATAGGAAAACTTGTGATATCTTTCTTATTTCTGCTCAAAATATAGATGTTTGGTACTCGTTAGAACCGCCTCATTGTGGCGGTTCTAACGAGTACATACAATCTTTATTTTAGAGCAGAAATAAGAAAAATTAGGTTTTACCCCTGTAAACCCCAGTTTTACTATATAATAGTGGGGGTCGAGGGGGTCAAAATTATACTGGCGTGTTTTCGTGATGACTGGATGGGCTAGTCAAAGAGTGTGGACCCAGATCAGGCGCTGCAGAACGCGATCAAGATCTACGCTGTTTGCTTAAAACAGAAGTGAAGGCAATGATTAGGAATCGATACAATTAACCCACAGCTCCCATCAGAGACACCAAAGGGAAAGAGGCACACACATGAAACATCTGGACACTAATGGAAACATCAATTTAGCGGAAAGCCAAAATGACAGTTACTTTCCCACAAAATGGCCAACTGGCTATCAAAAACAAAATAAAATCAGCGATACACACTCTCAAAGACAAACCACAACAAAAATAAACCGCGACAGAAGAACCGCCCTGGAACGGTCAGTGAAACGAATTCCACTGGGGGCCCAAATCGCCATTACGTGGCCACAATACTCGCCCTGATTTCCGTCGCGAGCTAGACATTATTATTTGTTGTGTCCACATGAAGTCCTCCTAAATGGAATTTAAGGATCCAACGACACAGTTTAAACCTCAGTCCATGCATATTTTTCCAGGCTCCTCGCAGAGACAATCGACCTACCAGTACTCTCAGTGATTTGATTTTTGGGTCGATTGGTTTACAATCGACCCAATGTTATAAAGGACAGAAACTGAATTCGTGCTGTTGTCCACGTGACTATCGAAATCAATATAACTTATTTATAGAAAATAGCAGAGTTAGTTCTGTAAAATCTGGGCTGGAATCATGGTTTGGGCTTGGCAAACAGTGTAGACCCAGATCAGACGCCACAGAATGCGGCGTTTGATCAGGGTCTGCACTGTTTGCTTACAGTACAGAAATCTGAGGGTGAGCCACCCAAAAAAGCAGCCTCTGATCAGGGTCTATATGGTTTGCTTACAGCACAGGAATTTAAGGCTTAAATGTCTAAGTTTAAGTCGTCCTCGCTCCAAAACTACACTCGGAGACAATCGACCTACCAGTACTCTCAGTGCTTTGATTTTTAATTCAGGTGGATTTGCTGCAGTCATTTCACCAAATACAGGTCGACCGGTATCAGAATATTTCGGCCCTTATACTACAACATACGTTCTGGATCAAGTGACCGTCCGGTCCGAAATATTCCCTTTGCTTTCTGTTTCCATGTACATTCGAACAATAATCAAAATAGAGGTTCAGGCAATGATCAAGAGACGATTCAGTTACCTCACCTCTCGCATCGAAGACATCAAAGGGAAAGAAACACAAACTTGATACAACTTCATCATAAGAAAAACATCACCAGGTGTGTGTGTGTGGGGGGGGGGAGCAAAACTTTCCCACAAATGGCCAAAGGGCTATCCGAAATAAAAAAGATATTAGCAATCTTATTAACCACGACAGAAGACACGCCTTAGAACAGGTAGTAAAATGTATGTACATGGGCGGGTAGAGGTGTGAATGGGAAGGGCGTGATAAATTGATTTGACATGACTACTTATAGGAACAAGGTAGAAGTTATGAAAATTCAGGCAGCATGGTCATGAAATCTGATTATTTACACAAGTCAATTTTGATGACCGCTGATGGGAGATTCACTGCTAGATACAAGCTCCAGTTTTAACTCGGTGCTGTGGGTATTATATCTGCCTATAGGTGATACCATGTCAACTACTCAAACAGTTGAAACAAACCACTATAACAACGCTTCATGAATTATCCTTTCCATTCAAATAGCACCTCTTTTGCACGTATAAACATCAAGTAAGTGATATTAGAGATAAGTGCTTCAGCCATCCAATGGTGTTTATTTAACAAATTCTATCCCTGTTAAGAAGCTAATAAATTGAATTCTCTTATAAAAATAGGATCCTTTTGAGAAGGGGGGTTCTAGTACTTTGTTCCCTATAGTAATAACCACAGTCCTCACCTTTTTTCTGTCGTGGTTTACCCAAATAATTGTTTAGTTCGCATAAAGGCTAATCAGCCTCTCCGTGAACGTAAACATCAAACAGATACAGACATGAAACAACGATAAGGACTCGACAGCATGAAATGTTGGAAAATAAGACAAACAAAAGTAAGACTCTGGTGGGACCGACCAGAGATAGAGCATTAGTTCTTGCACACAAGACAAGGAAATCCGTGATTTTACCCTGGGATAGAAATTTATGTTCTGGCCCTGGTGTTCCGACCCAAAATCGAATAAAATCGCTTGTTTGATAAATGTAGTGGTTGATTACGAGCTCGTATGCGCCGTCGTGATGCCAGCCAGTGTCCCTCGGGACGGATTTTTCCATCCACCCCTAACATCCATATTGGATGCTTTTTCTTGCATACCTACCATTTCTTAGCGCGGAATTTCAATGCTGCAGTCACTTCGGTTACCAACGTCCGCCATATTGTGTTGACACTGCAGGAATGTAAAGTGACGTCACGGATCGTGCATGACGTCAACCTTAACGACGGCCCACACAAGGTCGTAATCAACCAGTGCATTAATCAAACACGCGATTATATTCGATTTTGGGTCGGAACACCAGGGTCAGAACATAAATTTCAATCACAGGGTAAAATCGCGGATTTCCTTGTCTGGTGTGCAAGAAAAACATTGTAACCATAATCGTCGAAAAATGAAAAATATAAGATGAAAAATTATAATATTTTTCTTATTTCTGCTCAAAATATAGATACTCGTTAGAAACGCCTCATCGAGGCGGTCGCTGATGAGGCCAAATTAGCCGAAACTAGCTTGTCTGGCCCATACTTTTCAGTTTTACTGTGTATTCCTTGCTTCCAAACGATAACCCTCATAGTTGTTACCCCATATCTTATTTGCGTTGCAACATCTTGACCTGATAAAAATATGCGATCTCAGGACGAGTGAGCTTTATCAGGTCAACGTGACATTACACTTTTATGGCTCCACCTGAATGGAATACCAGGCGCCAGTTGCTCAAAGCATCGTTAGCCAAACGAGCTCGTTAGTGGTCATATTGTTAACTCTTCTAGCAAGTACAATATCATAAATTTTGGTATTTTGAAAAAAAAATTCAACAAAACTTTCTGCATATTTGCCATATTTAATGATCAAAGTTTTAACGATACGTTAACTAACGACGTCGTTAGTTTTGAACAACTGGGCCCAGATTCGTGCCATTGGATATCAAGTTCATCAAGCTTGGCTTCGCGAATGCGAGTAGAATCGCTCGGCCAGCCTCGCGAATCTACAAGCGTTAAGGCTTGATAAACTTGATATCAAAAGACACCTATTTGTAGAACATAAATAACGTGGTGATACAATTTTCAGCGGATCCCCATGCCGTTCATTCAACAGTCAAACAAACCTCGACAACTGCAACCGCGACCACAACCAAACCTATGGTTAGCCGTGCTACAACTAAGCCTGCAACTGCTGTGCCTTTACAGCAAGGGATATCAGGTGATTATAACATAGATGAACTATTTATTTAAATATTTGAAACTGCGCAGTAAAATCCGTGGGGGAATACGCATTTATCGTACAATGTCGAAATCTGTCTCGATACCGCCGCTTTGTTCAAATGCCTTCAAATGGTATCGTAATTTAAGAGGGACGATTTCGTCGTGGTAACGTAATTTAAGAGGGGCGATGTCGATGAAGTCATCCGTCTAGCAGTGGCGCGAACTGATTTTTTTGTTTGAATTTATAGGTAACATACAAGAGATAATGGCGCTGGAAATAAGAAGGGTAACACAGGTTTAGGCGAAAATGGCCTATCTTCGTGTATCAGATATCACAGGCCGATTGCAGAAAAAAATTCTTGCAAATCATCACGAAAACACGCCTATATAATTTTGACCCCCTTGAAACCCACTTTTATATAGTAAAACTGGGGTTTCCGGGGGTCTACCTTATTTTTCTTATTTCTGCTTTAAAATATAGATTGTGGGTACTCGTTAGAAACGCCTCGATGAGGCGGTTCTAACGAGTGTCCAAAATCTATATTTTGAGCAGAAAGAAGAAAAATATCACAATTTTTCATCATAAAATTTTCATTTTTTCGGCGATAAAGGTGGCAATGTATTTGTATAGGCGAGTTTGCGTAAAGTATTTTTAGAACATTGTTAACGTGGTGGTACAATTTTCAGCGGATCCCCATGCCGTTCATTCAACAGTCATAGAAACCTCGACAACCACAACCGTGACCACAACCAAACCTATTGTTAGTAGTGCTACACCTAAGCCTGCAACTGTTGTGCCTTTACAGCCAGGGATATCTGGTGATTATCACATACAAGAACTTATTATTTAAATATTTGAAATCCGTGGGGGAATAATCAGGTATCGTACAATGTCGAAATTCTGGCTCGATACCGCCGCTTTGTTCGAATACCTTCAAATGGTATCGTAATTTAAGAGGGACGATTTCGTCGTGGTAACGTAATTTTAGAGGGGCGATGTCGATGAAGTCATCCGTCTAGCAGTGGCGCGAACTGATTTTTTTGTTTGAATTTATAGGTAACATACAAGAGATAATGGCGCTGGAAATAAGAAGGGTAACACAGGTTTAGGCAAAAATGGCCTATCTTCGTGTATCAGATATCACAGGCCGATTGCAGTCAGACAATAATTCTTGCAAATCATCACGAAGGTCGCAATGTATTTGTATAGGCGTTTTTGCGTAATGTCCGATCAAATCCAGGATATGACCTTGGATAAATATTCGTATCCTACCGACATTATCCTACCCAGGGTTATGATAAAAATCGAGACTTTTATCGTGTTTCAAGGTCACATTACGCAAACATGCCTATACAAATACATTGTCACCTTTATCGCCAAAAAAAATGAAAATTTTAAGATGAAAAATTGTGATATTTTTTCTTTTACCTGCTCAAAATATAAATTGTGGGCACTCGTTCGAGGCGGTTCTAACGAGTACCCACTATCTATATTTTAGAGCATAAATAAGAAAAATAATGTTTACCAATGTAAACCCCAGTTTAACTATATAAAAGTGGGGTTCAAGGGGGTCAAAATTATATAGGTCTGTTCTCGTGATGAGGCCCCAGCTTATTGAGGCTTATTGAGAGTTAGAGATCTGGTACAAGATAATGTTTGGTTGGTGCCTGATGCTCTGTCTCTGGTCGGGCCCATCGGAGTCTAACTGTTGGTTTTCTTTTGCTCCAGTATTTCAGTGGTTTCTTGATGTCAAATCCTCACCGTTGTTTCATTTCTGTGGTTGTTTGATTCTTTGTGTTCACGGAGATGTTGCAATGCTGAGTTAGAAGGCCACCATGCGGACTGAACAAAGTATTTGTCTAAATCGCCACGGAAGTAAGGATTCTGGCCATGTAAAATCAATTTAAGCCCCCCCCCCCCAACCCAGTGGAATTCGTTTCCGCTGACCGTTCCAAGGCCGTACTTCTGTCGCGGTTTATTTTTGTTATGGTTTGTCCTTGGGTGTTTGTGTCGCTTATATTATTTTATTTTGGATAGCCTATTGGCCATTTTGTGGGAACGTAACTGTCCTTTTGGCTTTCCGCTATTGATGTTTATATTAGGTCTGTTGTTTCATGTTTGTGTTTCTTTCCCTTTGGTGTCTCTTATGGGATCTGTGGGTTGATTGTGTCGATTCCTGATCATTGCCTCCACTTCTGTTTTACTTGTTGCATAGGACGTCATGTTCGCCGTCGTTAAGTTTGAAATCAGTGCTCGTACAATGACGTCCAAAAACGCCGCATCATATCCAACGTCGACAATTGAAGTGACTGCATTAAAAATCAGTATCAGAAATACACGGTGTGCAAGAACAACAATCTTACATGGGTGTGAGGTGTAGCTGGAAACATCTGTCTCTCGGGACCAATGACGGGCATCACTCAGCAAGCCTCGTGATGCCCAACAGTGACCATCGGCATAGATTTACGGTGTAAATGGAAACATCGGTCCCTCGGGACCAATGGCGGGCATTTATCGGCAAGCCTCGTGATGCCGATTCTTATGTTATGTACCTCGTATAGAAGCCTGTACTGAAACCATTCTGGACGCCAATTCAAACACGCATTCCCAAATATTCTACTCCATTGGACTGTCCCAATTCGAATTTAAATCAGCAGACATATTATCAGCACAAACATCATTACTTAAGTTTAAAGTAGTTATACTTCAATGGTAGCCGTATGGTTTGACTTTCGGTGACTTTCGATCCCGCTAATCATTAGAGAAAGTTTAGTAAGGGCGAGGGTTGTGGCCACGTAAAATCGATGTAAGCCCCCAGTGGAGTTCGTTTCCGCTGACCGTTCCAAGGCGGTTCTTCTGACGCGGTTTATTTTATTATGGTTTGTCTTCAGGTGTTTGTGTCGCTTACATTATTTTATTTTGGATAGCCTATTGGTCATTTTGTGGGAACGTAACTGTTCGTTTGGCTTACCGCTATTGATGTTTCCATTAGGTCTGTTGTTTCATGTTTGTGTTTCTTTCCCTTTGGTGTCTCTGATGGGAGCTGCGGGTTAATTTGTCGATTCCTGATCATTGCCCCAACTTCTGTTTTACTGTTTGGCTAGCACGTTATGTACGTCGTCGTTAAGTTTGAAATCAGTGCTCGTACAATGACGCCCTAAAACGCCGCATCATATCCAACGTCGACAATTGAAGTGACTGCATTAAAAATTAATATCAGAAATATACGGTGTGCAAGAACAACAATCTTACATGGGTGTGAGGTGTAGCTGGAAACATCTGTCTCTCGGGACCAATGACGGGCATCACTCAGCAAGCCTCGTGATGCCCAACAGTGACCATCGGCATAGATTTTTCTGTCCAACCCTCCGTTTCTTATATTATGCACTTCGTATACAAGCCTGTACTGTTACCATTCTGGACGCCAATTCAAACACGAATTCTCTAATATTTTACTCCATTGGACTGCACCAATTCGAAGTTTAATCAGCAGACATATTATCAGCACCAACATCACCACATAAAGTTTAAGTAGTTATACTTCGATGGTAGCAGTATTGTTTGGCTTTCGGTGACTTTCGATCCCGCTAGTCACCAGAGAAAGTTTATTTGTTGCAATCATCTAATGTGTAGCCAGTTTATTTGCAGTTAGTATATAGTTCTGCTCGTTTATTTTGTAGTGACATATAAATAGAGAATCTTACATGAGTGTTCATGTACTATTGAATTTAATAAACGAGTTGAGGAAAAGGGTTAAAATGCGAGGCTATGTCTAACATTTTGTCCCTTATCCTCAACGAGTTTAATAAATTTAATAATACATGAGTATGAATGCAAGATTCTATTTATCATATGAGATTTAAAACGCATTTTATTCAAGATAATTTTATAAAAATGTCAATATTCCGCCATTTGTAAACGCTACATTTTAAGGACGTCGTACATGTAACCTTACGGAGCGTATCTAACTTATTTGCATTTTTAATCCACGTGTTGATTATCGAATTTATTACATGGCGTTATAACATTCTCAGACGCGACGTCATATGATAGTGTTTATAAAGTACTTTTATTTAAGAAATTGATCAGCTCTAGCAATGGTTAATTGAGTAATAAATCATAGTTTGGGGGTCAGATATTAAGTATATCACATATAGAGCGCATTGCTTAAATGATTTGTCTACTGACAAATGACCGACAAACTAAACTAGATTCTAACACTTAAAAAACCAACCATTATTTTGTTGTTTTATTCAAATTCTCAAATACTTTTGCCATTGTTAGAAGAAAATCCGCCACCATTATAGAATGTATCATGTACATTTTTGTCCTTTTGTTATGTTCTTTGAAGCGAGAAAATAAAGATCCACCGTCTAACGTCACAGCACCTTCGGCGGCTATTCGCGTCACACTCTTCCGCCGGCCCAGGGATTTGTTGCAAAATAAATCGCAGTTCGTGTCATATGACTACTATGTTAGAATTTGCAAGTAGATTTCCCTGTCTATTTATTTTTTATACATTTATTTATTTATTTTTAAAGTGAAATGTACGTGTGGTAAAGCCATCACGAAAACACGCCTATAAAATCTTGACCCCCTTGAACTTCACTTTTATATGGCTAAACAGGGGTTTAAAGGGGTAAACCAAATTTTCTAAAATATTGATTGTGGTTCTCGTTAGA
The DNA here is from genome assembly GCA_963580285.1 of Lucinisca nassula. Classification (NCBI taxonomy): domain Eukaryota; kingdom Metazoa; phylum Mollusca; class Bivalvia; order Lucinida; family Lucinidae; genus Lucinisca; species Lucinisca nassula. Next base: position 11,224,139 of record OY757026.1, read on the forward strand.
ACCGCCTCATTGAGAGCAGAAATAAGAAAAATAAGGTTATTTAAACCCCTGTTTTACTATATAAATGTGGGGTTCAAGGGGGTAATTATTATATAGGCGTATTTTCTTGATAATTGCCAAAATAGGCCTTCTGTGTAAAAAATTATAATAAAGTTTCCCTGTCTACTTATTTATTTACTATTTTATTATTCTATTTTTACTTTATCTTTTTATTTATTTATTCTTTTTTTATTATTTTTGCAGTGAAATATACATGTGGTAAGCTGAGTACCGTGGAGAGCATTGCGCTACAGTACCACATGGAACAAAAGAACGCGACTTTCTGTTCACCTAGTAATCGACAAGGATCAGATGAGTCCTTTGTACTTGTCAATTGTAACACATCAAATCCTGTCGAATGGAGACAAGGAGTTAATGTGAGTAACATTTTCATTGCCAACTTGTCAGAAAAGGTCAATCAGGAAATGCCACAATCAAAGACGCAGCCATCACAAGTCACTTAAAGAAAGGTACACACAAAACAAGACGAAACATGAACCAACGGCACGCTTTAACTCCGGAGTTTGACGGCATGTTTGTACCTCCAACAACATGTATGTAATGTATATCCCAGTAAAGCGCTACTTCATTCAGTGGAAATAGGAGAGTACCAAAATAGTAAGCAAAGGTCACTATTGGAAGGCTACCATCAAAAAACGCAGCCATCTCAAGTCACCTAAAGAATGAAAGTGACATGAAATTGCACACAAAACAGACGAAACATGAACCAAATGCACAAAGCCAATTGACCGATAAAACACTGCAAAAGAAGGACCGCCTTTGGACGGCCAAAGCAGACATTGCTATTTGTTTTCATACGACCCTATTCCAAATTCAAAAGGAGAATTGCGTACATTTCGTTTTTCTTCTTCATCTTCTTTTATGTTTCCCCTCAAACCAGAATCTTTCGTCAAATTAAGGAAAAACATAAAGTATATATTAAAAATAAAGGCAATATATTTAATGTTTTATTGAATTATGCAAGTAAATAGTATATGATTGGCATTTAAGGTTATGAATAAAAAATTTCCTTTGGAAACCAGGATGGTGTCTGGGAATGTGTGGCGGTCGTTAAAAGTCTCCCTGCCCTACATCATAGTGTAGTTTATATTTTCTTGTCCTTTGGGATCATTGATTCCAGTGTGGAATTTGAAAATATATAAGGGTCGCTGATGAGGCCTAATTGGCCGAAATTAGCTAGTCTGGCCTAGAAAACATGTACACTTCATATTTTCCAGTTCTGTGGTGTATTCCTTGCTTCCAAAGGATATCCCTTTTATAGAACATATTGAAAACTGTGGAGTGTAGGACAGACTATCTAGTTTTAGCAAATAAGGCCTCAAATCGGAGTCTAACTGTTGGTTTTCTTTTCCCCTAGCATTTCAGTGTTTTTTTGCTGTCGAGTCCTCACCGTTGTCTCACCTCTGTGGTTCTTTGATTATTTGTGTTCACGGAGATCTTGCACTGATGAGTTAGGAGGCCTTCATGCGGACTGAACAAATTATTTGTCTAAATCGCGACGGAAGTAAGGGCGAGGACTTTGGCCACATAAAATCGATTTAAGCCCCCCAGTGGAATTCGTTTCCGCTGACCTTTCCAAGGCGGTTCTTCTGTGGCGGTTTATTTATGTTGTTGTTTGTTACTACTCACTGTGTGTATTACTTGTGTCTTTTTATTTTGGATGGCCATTTGGCCATTTTGTGGGAAAGTAACTGTCCTTATGGCCATCCTTTGTTTAGGTTTCTATTATGGTCTGGTCGCTTCATGTTTGTGTTTCTTTCCCTTCGGTGTCTTTTATGGGTGGGGTAAGTTAATTGTATTGATTCCTGATCTTTGTTTTACTTCTTCTCAACAGTAAACAAACTTTTCTTTCAAAATTTATCGATTGGTTTAACGAAAAATAAAAAAAAATAATAATTTTATCATAATACAATGCAATACAAATTGTATTTATAGTCGGAAAGGTTTACCATATAAGAACAATACCTTTTTACTAACTCATGGGCATTTCATATTGGATATATGAAACGACCAAGACCTCATTCTATTCATTTCATGCGAAGAGACCACTGGCGTGAGATGCTCGGTTTAACATATAATATTACTGTTATTATGTCACAAGACGTCATTACCACGCACATTATAAAACATTGCGTATCAACCAGAGTGGTACATCATATATATAGCCGAAATAGGAGTGGGGGCAATGATAAGGAATCGATAAAATCAACCCACAGCTCCCATCAGAGACACCAAAGGGAAACAAGCATCAACACGAAACAACAAACCGAATGGAAACGTCATGAGCGGAAAGCCAAAAGGACAGTTACTTTCCCACAAAATGGCCAGCAGGCTATCCAACATAAAATAATATAAGCGACACAAGCACCCAAAGACAAACCATAACAAAAATAAACCGCGACAGATGAACCGCCTTGGAACGGTCAGCGGAAACGAATTCCACTGGGGGGCTTAAATCATTTTTACATGACCATAATCCTCGCCCTTACTTCCGTCGCGATTTAGACAAATAATTTGTTTAGTCCGCATGAAGGCCTCCTAACTCAACAGTGCAACATCTCCGTGCACACAAATAATCAAACAACCACAGAGATGAAACAACGGTGAGGACTCGACAGCAAGAAGCCACTGAAATGCTGGAGCAAAAGAAAATCAACAGTTAGACTCCGATGGGCCCGACCAGAGATAGAGCATCAGGTACCAACTAACAATATCTTGAATTAGATCTCTCTAATTCTCAATAAGCCTTTACGCTGGAACCGTCATAGAATCTGAGGCCTGACCCACCGGCGTGCAATTAAAGAGGGAAGCAAAGTTATCAACCGTGATTGGGTTAACTCCCATGCATGCAGTTTGTCGTATAATAGTTATGTTGTGCCCAATCTTTTTATATCGAAGAAATATTTTACAAAATTGGGTGCTGAAGTCATTGCGGTTATATATTTTTTTCTGAATTTATATACACTTTACTAAGTCACCATAAAATGCGGGTTCCGATGGATCTTGTTGCACAAGAGATTGAAGTCCAATATTGAATTTTAAAATTAAATCAGAATGACGTCTATAAAATTTTGAAAAAGCTTTGCGTAGTTTATGGTACCGATAACCCTGATTTAGAAGTTTAGCCGTTAACAATTTTTTACGAGTGTTGAAGTGAGTTACATGACTACACACTCTGGCAAATCGAATTAATTGCGAAATATACCTTACGAAAACACGCCTATATAATTTTACCCCCTGATACCCCACTTTTATATAGTGTATCTAAGGTTTAAGGGGGTATACATTATTTTTCTAATTTATGCTCAAAAACATAGATTGTGGGTACACGATAGAACCGCCTCGTCGAGGCGGTTCTACCGAGTCCCCGCAAACTATGTTTTGAGGAGAAATAAGAAAAATATCAAAAATTTTTCATCTTAAAATTTCAATTTTTTGGCCAAAAAATTGGCAATGTATTTGTATAGGCGTGTTTTCGTAATGAATGTCATAGGCTGGCGCACGAGGATCATCACCATCCAAAAAAAGGAAACTTTACAATCTCAAAGTCAAAATCTTCGTGTTTATCACAAATTTTGCACGAAACAAACCCATTTACAATTATAGATAGAGGTAAATCCAACAACGGGGCCTCGGTATCAGAAGAATTTGCTTTATTTAACTGTAGCTCGTGGGGGTAAATTTGACTGATCAAAGCATCGAAATAGGTATTGTCAATATTTAATAAATCATCCAAATATCTAGAAGTGGAGCTAAAAGGTTCAATGATTTCAAACTGGTTTTCAGCAGAAAGGGACAGCATGAAGTCTCTCTCATAACAAAACAAACACAAATCAGCCAAAAGTGGTGCGCAATTAGTACCCATCGGAATACCCACAACTTGTCTAAATAACTTAATACCAAATCTTATGTAAATATTGTCAAGTTGAAAGGTGAGAGCTTCACACACTTTCTGACATGACCATAAAGTATAAATTTTTATGCTCTTCAGAAGTGAAAAAAAGCATTTCTTACATTACACGCAAGATAGAGGGTGTCCTTCCTATGAAATGTCCATTTAATTAAATCATTAAGTTTTTCTTATATAAGATTGTGAGGAAGTGTAGTGTAAAGGGTGGAAAAATCATAAGTAGACAGACTTGAAGCACGAAAACGCCTGGATTTCAATTTATTTTAAAACTTCATTAGAATTTTTTATAGACCAAAACAGATTTCTACCTGATCTTTCGAAGACTTTGTCGCAATATTTTATCATATTTTTAATGGCAGTCAAATATGAAGTTAATAATTTGGAGAGTTCAGTGGTGGTACAAAAGCTTGAATTTGCAATAAACCGTGCTTTGTATGGTCTTTTATGATGTTTAAGTAACCAATATAACGTAGGAAGCTTGTCTTGGCCTTCTGTAACACAGACGGCAAACTTGGTGGCCAATTGACAAATGTGGTCATAAACTAAATCACTCTCTACAGCTAAAGGCTGAAGTTCATAGGCCTTAGTTCCACCAAGTTCTTGCTGAAGAGTGTTAACATAGTAAAGCCGTCAAACAACGACCACATTGTTAGCGGCCTTAACAGCTGGAGCCAAAACAAACTTCCTATGAAATACTTGAATACCTAGTTTAAGGTGACGTAAAGCCGTCTTAGGTTTAGGAGGTAATAAGTTCGTATTTTGCGAATAAAAAGAAATGCGTTTGTTCACTAATTTCAGAATGCCAAGTTTCCATTCCTTAAGAGCTTTATGCTCAACATACTCTCGTTTACACCATCGATTACCAAATTCATTCAATGAAGCAGCGATTTCATCTCTACATTTATTGAAATCAATTTTAGAAGGAAATCGATATTTCGGTCCTTTAGATATATTACTGCGTATCCTAGAATCAGGATTAACTGACTGCACAATACAGATGTCAAACGGGACCAATACCGAAACAGAGCCTACATGTGAAAAAGGGGACCAATTCGAGAACACGAGGGGCAATGCGGAACAAATAGGGGCAATACGACTCTTTATTGAAGTTAATTGATAAAGCTTTGTCGTTTTGGCACTGTTACAGGTCCTTGGTCTGCTGTACTGGACCTCGGCCTTCGGCCTCGGACCACTACAGCAGACCTCGGAATTGTCGCTTGGCATTATAACACTGGTCGCCTAGTCGTTCTGTTGTAAGTAGACAAATTATTCGATCAACATTGAAGTTGGCCTCCAATCTGTGATTTATTACTCAACAAATCACTGCTCGGGCTGATGTATTCCTTAATTGTAATATAACAGACGAGTAACGTTATTTCATCGTCTATGACAGCCCAGTGTTTCATGGTAAAATTATTTGGAACTTCTTTGGCGATTAAGGCCGTTTTAAAACCGTTAAATGATAAACAGAATTATTTTATATGGAATTTATGAAATGAACCTGAACGAAAACGAGCGAGTGGGAGATACTCTAGTGAGACCATGTTGAGTGTGAGATACTCTAGTGAGACCATGTTGAGTGTGAGATACTCTAGTGAGACCATGTTGAGTGTGAGATACTCTAGTGAGACCATGTTGAGTGTGAGATACTCTAGTGATACCATGTTGAGTGTGAGACACTCTAGTGAGACCATGTTGAGTGTGAGATACTCTAGTGAGAACATGTTGCTTGTTCCAGGTAATGCAGCATTGTAAGGAGATACCAACCTACACACCTATTGCTACGTTCATTGGTGGTCGGTATTATCCGTCACTGGCGGAATCTGGCGTCTTCATGGGATGTTTGGATAACGGATTTAGGGTGAGATGAGTATTGTTATACATTATAGTAGCATACCCATGAAAGATAATACTTACTTACTAATGTTTTCCTTACCTGAGTTTCTGGTCTTCATGGGTTATTTTGGATACAGGATTTAAGGTAATATTTGTATTTGTAAGATTTGTATTTTTATTCATTATTATAACACATCCATTCTTACATGTATAATCCTTCCCTGGTGAAGTCTAGGGTCTTCATGGATTGTTTGGGCAACGGGTTAAGGTAAGACCAGCATTGATATTCGGTAAAATTCCTATACTAAGACCAGTTTTTGGATTATTCGAAAGTGGTCTTTAAGTCAATTTTTGAACATTCTCAACCGTTGTCTCTTACTAGAGGATACTGTGTGGAGAAAACACACAGGAAGAGTAGCAAAAATTTAAAAGCAGAATTAGTCCTAATTTTGGGTAGTCGTGTATTAGTTAATAGAGGAACTTCGGTGTTTACTATAGCAACGTACCCGTCTGGGAATATAAGAATCTGATATGGGGTTCTGTTGTAGATGAGCGTTTCCAACCGAGGGATGACCGTGCTGAGCGGAACCGAGGCTACGCCTCGGTTCCGCTCAGCACGGTCATCCCGAGGGTTGGAAACGCCCATCTACAACAGAACCCCATATTGGATTCTTTTTCTTGCACAACACCTCCGGTTAGTTTTGAAAGCTCGCACATGTATATTGTTTACAAAATAAAAGTAGTGCGGAAGTAGTTCCGGCAGTTGAATAGAATTGAAGCGCATTTATGTTAGTTGCCTTGGTCGGAACACCAGGGTCAGAACATAAATTTCTATCCCAGGGTAAAATTACGGATTGCCTTGTCCGTTGTGCAAGAAAATTCTTTCTTGTATATGTTCTGCACAAAGTAGGAACCGGTACAATTCCGGAATTGTCCTGCGCTAAAAAGGAATTCTCACTTTGTTGCGCAAAGTGAAAAATCCGACCTTGCGCAAGACAATTCTGAAATTGTCCCTGCGCTAAGTGAGACTCGGGACAAAGTAGTGATTATTTTTTCTGTATTTATTTTATGATTTGTTGCAATTTTGAATCATATTATTAAATAATTAATAATAAAATTCTTGCGAAGTTTATTAATTATGCAAATATCAGAATAAAGACATTTTTGCATTTTGAGATCATGTTTCATGTAAAGATATCTGGTAGTAATTGCACTAGAATGATAAATATGTTAACATGTTATAGTCCGACAAGGAATTCCTGGCAGTTACGTCATAATTAGTTTACTCGAATATTCATATGATTTAGCCTTTACTTGAAACCTAGAATTAAGATTATTTACATACCTCAAGAGCTTTGTGGAATTCGTGGCCGAGAGAGTAGAGGGGTTGTTCTACAGACCAAGAAATGGCTCGTTCGAAACCTACGTGTCGAATGATTTTTTATTTATTTATTTTTTTTTTTTTGACCTCGTAATACACACACACGCGCGCGCGACATGTGAAATCTGCTTTACCCGTGTGCCATGTTAAACGTGGATAATTACGACGTGTGCAGAACATATTTCTTGTTCATTTTCAAGCACATAAAACTTAGCTGCTTAAAACTTGTTTCTGGGAAATAAAGATGAAAAAAGTGAAATAGACACAAATATATATATATACAAAATTTACAATAGATTTACCAGTAAAATATAAAAATATGAAACAATGAACATTTAATTTACTATAAAAAGATAAAACAAATATATAATAAAAAAACGCTATCGGTGAGATTCGAACTCGGTCCGTCAGCATGACAAGAAGCGTTTACATCCCCTGGGCCGTTGTGACTGCTGTATAATTGGTGGGCGTGTCCTGTTCATACGATAAACCCAAGCGTAAATGTATACTGGAAAATGCTTTGTATTTTTAGCTTTGTTATTGATTTGACGTCACTGCCAGACCTAGTTTGTTTACCAGTACTTGTGTCGCAAAACGGAAGAGGGACGCAAATCATTATTTTTTTAAGTTTTGGTTTCACGGCCCTTTCAAGATTATTTCACTCATTTCGAGCCGATCGTTAATCAGAGGTGGGCGAAAACCGAGGTTTTGTTTGGTTTGAGGTTTAACGTCTCCGTCAACACTGTAAATGTCATTTTTGAGTCTTGTTCCAATTTTGTGGGATTTTTAACCGACATTGAGATGAAATGACTCCTCAAGCCTTGTCGCCCAATGAAACCAATAGGGTTTATAAATATGGACGGTCCGACTCGTGCGCACCGCTTTGCCTGGGCAGACTTAGATCCTTTAAGCTGTTTACCAGTTCTTGTGTGCGGGTCGGATTCAGCTCTGCGTGGAAGCATCTTCTGTTTCAGAAGTTGGCATCTCACATGTGATCCGATGATAGACGAATGATTGAGAGTCAGCGCTTTAACCACTTATCCCATGGAGCCGCAAATCATTATAAACATGATAAATAAATATTTAAAGTTATAAACATAACAGTTTAATGCAACGTTTTACCCAGCAGTAGGTGCAGACAAAAGAACTCATCCAAATCAATGTGCGTGCGTGTGTATGCGCGTTGGGACATCAATGTGACATTCCTCACAGACATCCCTGACAACTCATCTTCTGTAAATGCTCCATGAAAGATGAGACCATGAAATATTATACAGGGCATACCATGCACGATTATACAGGGCAAGAATGTAGCCACGAAAGACACACGCAAGCATGTAACATTAAATGAGATGGGTGGATGTGGGTGTCAGCCTTTTTTGCCCTACAACAATTTCAATCGGAATGTTAAAATAGAAATGGAGGCAATGATAAGGAAACGATACAATTAACCCACAGCTCCCATTAGAGACACCAAACGGAACGAAACACAAACATTAAACAACATACCCTAAAGGAAACATCAATAGCGGAAAGCCAAAAGGACAGTTACTTTCACACAAAATGGCCAATTGGCTATCCAAATTAAAATAATATAAGTGACACAAGCACCCAAAGACAAATCATAACAAAATAAACCGCGACAGAAAAACCGCCTTGGAACTGTCAGCGAAAACGAATTCCACTGGGGGGCTTTAATCGATTATACGTGGCCACAATGCTCGCCCTTACTTCCGTTCCCATTAAGACAAATAATTTGATCAGTCCGCATGAAGGCCTCCTAACTCACCAGCGCAAAAGTGTTGTTTCCATAAGCAAGAGACTTTGTCCATATTGCTAAGTTCTGGATCCTTCCAAGAAGAACAGGGTCACATGGAATATTAGTATTAGTACTAAATGTGTTACACTCAATAAAAAAGGTTGATTATTATTATTATTATTATTATTATTATTATTATTGTCGCACCTGCTTTAGCAGGAAGACATAGGCGTGCAAGTTTCCGTCCGTCCGTCCGTCCGTCCGTCCGTCCGTCCGTCCGTCCGTCAACATTTTACACTGGATGTCTTGTCATCGCAACTCCTCCTACACTTTTAGACCGATCATTTGGAAACTTTGCGTGTGGTTTCGCCATGGTATGAGGATGCGCATGTGGTTTGGACTTAATCTTCGAATCAATTTTTGTCACTTTTTCCATATTGTGAACTTAGTCATTTTTAGGTATGCGATACGTACCTCTTGTCATCGCAACTCCTCTTACACTTTTATACTGATCATTTGGAAACTTTGCATGTGCTTTCCCCTTGGTATGAGGATGCGCATATGGTTTGGACTTAATCTTCGAATCAATTTTTGTCACTTTTTCCAGATTGTGAACTTAGTCATTTTTAACCTTCAATTGGTATTGGGTTGGTACCTCTTGTCATCGCAACTCCTCCTACACTTTTATACCAATCATTTGGAAAAATTGTATGTGCTTTCGGCATGGTATGAGGATACGCATGTGGTTTGGACTTAATCTTCGAATCAATTTTTGTCACTTTTTCCATATTGTGAACTTAGTCATTTTTAGGTATGCGATACGTACCTCTATCGCAACTCCTCTTACACTTTTATACTGATCATTTGGAAACTTTGCGTGTGCTTTCTCCATGGTATGAGGATGTGCATGTGTTTTGGACTTTATCGTCGGATCATTTTTGTCACTTTTTCCACATTGTGAACTTAGTCATTTTTAACCTTCAATTGATATATGATCTGTACCTCTTGTCATCGCAACTCCTCTTGCAGTTTTATACCGATCATTTTGAAACTTTGCCTGTGCTTTCACCATGGTATGAGGTTGTGCATGTGGTTTCGACATAATTCTCAGAATATTATTGTTTCACTTTTTGCACATTGTGAACTTAGCCAATTTTAAGCTTCAGTTGATATACAATAGGTACCTCTTGTCATCGCAACTCCTCTTACAGTTTTATATTGATCATTTTAAAACTTTTTGTGTGTTTTTGCTATGGTATGAGGATGTGCATGTGGTTTGACTTTATCTTGGGATCAATTTTTATCACTTTTTCCACATTGTGAACTTAGTCAGTTTTTTACCTCACATATATAGGCTATGCTCAAAGCCCTATATTCATTTCTTCTGCCTTAAATAAACTTTTATTTTTTTGTGTGGGGCAGGTGGGGACCAGGTGCGACATCAACTTCACCGAAGTTGAATCTCTGGTTATTATTATTATTATTATTATTATTATTATTTTAACATGGGTGTGTTTTCATATTGATTTGTAATCTACCTTAACTTATTTTTGTATATTTTTTCCAAAAACCGGTGCATGTACCGAATATTCTGAATTCCTGATCATTGCCTACACTTCTATTTTCCAATATTTGGCACTTTTCAATTTACCTTGGTACCATGTGAAAATCCGTTTACATCGAAACATTCTACCTAGATACACATCTGACAGGTTTGTAAATACAAGCTGAAGTATTATGATCATTACTCCTACCTAATTTTAAAGAAGACCCTTTAGTAATTTAACATAAAATAATTTTAGTGCTTTATAGCTCTAACTTTGAAATATTTATACTTTAATATTAACTACCTCGGTACCGTGGGGAAACCGGGCTACATACAACTGAGATAATAGTTTTCTTTTATATATTATGCTTCACTGGCGGAACCAAAAATCTTCATTGATTGCTTGGAAACGTTTATAACATTTAACCTGCTGATTCAATCTTGCCACACCCACTTCTGACTCTCAGCCAATAAAATCATTTAATTTTATGTATTTGTGGAATTCGCAAACTGCTCTAAAACAGAGTATATCCTGTTCAGATGCGATATTTGCATCAATGTAGGGGTAGCCGTGTTTAGCAGGAGATATGTTACGGTTTTTTACTGTCGCACGGATAACCCACAATGTCATTTGAGATGTTCATAAATCATCATTTCCTTGCGGAAACGGGGGTCTCCGGTGTATTCGTGGTTTTGTTTGCACAGTGGCTTTTAACTATTATATTTTACCTGATTAATATTCATTAAAATATTCTTGAATTCCGATTGGTCGTGAGCATGCCACGTGCAGAGCCATAAGGTATCATATTCCCCTGCAATATTCACATCTGACATCACTGCTCAAAAGAACTAGTACATTAACTGAAAGAATCTCTAGAAGTCACGCACAGGGTAATAAATTATCATATTCCCCTGTAAATTCACATAAATAATCTCTACAAGTCAGAATTCGGTATTAAGTCATTTGCTACCCTTATGTGAGGAGCACATGGGCAAAAATATTATTGTACTACAGAAAAAACGCACAGATAATGAAGCGCTCCATACATGTATATTATTTCCTTTATATGTTGAGGACAATGTGGCGGTTCTAACGTTCATTCCAATGCCCTTGTGTATGTAACGGGACGTCTGATTGGATATCGCAAAAAATAGCGACCGTTCATTCTGCGATATTCTGTCGGAAAACCAACGTTTTCATTAGCATGGCTTTTCAATGGCTGGCTTTGGTTTAATGCAGCTGACGGTGCTCGTCTTCTTTTATTTATATAAAAATGATTAACAAATATATATATTGCTAAGAACTACAGTTAAATTTCTATATTAAGACAACCATTGGAGCTGTTCAAAAGTGGTATTACTGGACGATATTTGGTGTAAAACACAACAAAAGAATGACTGAAAATTCTTCATACGGTCTAAAGTAAAATTCTACACAGCTTGCTCTGAGGGAATGAGTGGTGGCCGTACATAAGTCTCCCCACACTCCACCAACGTGTGTTCTTATTATTATTGTTATTTTCATAACGAAAACACGCCTATATAATTATGACCCCTCGAAGCCCACTTTTATATAGTAAAACTTGTATTTACAGGGGTAAAGCTTATTTTTCTTATTTCTGCTCTAAAATATAGATTGTGGGTACTCTTTAGAACCGCCTCGATGAGGCGGTTCTAACGAGTATCCAAAATCTATATTCTGAGCAGAAATAAGAAAAATATCACATTTTTTCGACTTAAAATTTTCGGTTTTCCTGTGGTAAAGTTTACAATGTATTCGTATAGGCGTGTTTTCGTAATGCTACTCATTCCATTGCGGATTTTCAAAAATATTTGAAGGTCACTGATGAGGCCTCATTGGCTGTAACTAGCTAGTCTGGCCAAGAAAAATGTACTTGCACAACCCACGTGTTCACTTCTGTTATGTAGTCCTTGCTTCCAAAGGATTAACTTTTTATAGAGCATCTAAAAGCAAAAAAAAGTCTTAACATTAGCTTTAGGTATTGGTTTTACGGCCCTTTCAAGCTTACTTCACTTATCGGTGGGGGACGCCTATAAGTTCCCTGGTATGCGTCTCTTGCCTGGTGCCTCCAAATGACCTGTCTCATGAGCTACGTTGGTCGGTGTGTGCTCGGAGGGGGCTGTGCTCTGTTTGACGGGTCTTGTCCGTCATCCGTTTCGGTTTCAAAATTCTGGAGTTTAGACACACTGATGAAGATTAAATATCAGAAAGGCCTATGTGTCACTAAATTTGACATAGTTACGCATTAATTATATCGAACCGATCGTTAATCAAAGGTGGCAAAAAGCGTAGTGCCCGGAACAAAAAACAACTGATCTTCTGTTGCAGGTCTTGGCGTCACACATGTGACCCGAGCCAGGCTCGAACCTTAGCGGTGACAGACTTTATGATCAAGAGTCAGCGCTCTTATCCACTAGGCCATGTAGGAATATAAGCTAGTTTGGATGGTGAAGTTTCATCATATTAATGTTTATCTATCATTTCAGCTTGGAATACAGCATTGCAACGCTACACCTACCATTGACCATGTCTTGACAAGTTCTACAGGCCTACAGAACGCCGATGTATTCTTTACGATTGACTAACGAATTTATATTTACAAGCACTATTTATGAATTGTTTGTCATCTGAATACAGGTCGAGGCAATATCAGTGAAGCTCTGAGTTGTTTCATGTCTCAATTTGTTTGATTTGCATGTTCTAGGATATGTTGCACTGATAACAGGAACTGAAAAAAATGTGTTAACCTAATATGAACTCAAGCAGAGAATAATGGTCAGGTAAAACCGATTTTAACCCCACTCACGGTAATTTTACTGACGGTGCTTATGTTATTCCTCCTTATAATTGATATTACATGGAGGATCTTACATGAGTGTTCATGTATTATTGAATTTATTAACTGAGATGAGGAAAAGGATAAAATGCGAGGCTTTTGAAAACTTGAGACGTGAAATCAAGACTGATATAAAAAATCAGCATGATTTGTATGTGAATAACTTGGAAGGTGATGTAAAGGCAAATCCCAGAGACTTCTACAGATATATTAATAGCCAGAAGAAAGACAGGCAAGGTATACCCGCCCCTTAATAAAAGAGGAGGGGACGGGGTTGCTGAATCAGACTCTGAAAGGGCAGAGGAACTAGTTGGTCATTTCAATGATGCGTTTAATAAAACTGAGTTCACCGAGGCTCTTCTGTGGCGATTTATTTATGTTGTTGTTTGTTACTTACTGTGTGTATCACTTGTGTCTTTTAATTTTGGATGGCCATATGGCCATTTTGTGGGAAAGTAACTGTCCATATGGCCTTCCTTTGTTTAGGTTTCCATTATGGTCTGGTCGCTTAATGTTTGTATTTCTTTCCCTTTGGTGTCTTTTATGGATGGAGTAAGTTAATTGTATCAATTCCTGATCTTTGTTTTACTTCTACTTTGCCGGGCATTTTATCCCTTTTCCTCAACGATTTTAATAAATTCAATAATACATGAGCACGAATGCAAGATTCTGTTTATCATATGGCATTTAAATATGTTCTATAAAGGGGTTATCCTTTGGAAGCAAGGAATACCACACAGAACTGAAAAAAAAAATATGGAGTGTGCATGTTTTCTGGGCCAGACTAGCTAGTTTCGGCCAATAAGGCCTCGTCAGTGACCCTCAGATATTTTCAAAATTCTACAATGGAATCAATGACCCCAAAGGACAAGAAAATATAATCTACACTATGATGTAGGGCAGGGAGACGTTTTACCGCCGCCACACATTCCCACACACCAGCTGTAGTGAAGTTAAATATGTTCTATAAAGGGGTTATCCTTTGGAAGCAAGAAATACACCACAGAACTGAAAAAAAAAAAATATGGAGTGTGCATGCATTTTATTCACGATTGTTTACAAAAATGCCAATATTCCCCCATTAGTAAACGCAACGTCGTTGAGGAGGTCGTACATGTAACGTTACGGAACGTAACTAGCTAATTTGCATATCTAATCCACCAGTGGATTATCGAAAATATTACATGGCGTTATTACACTCTCAGACGCGACGTCATATGATAAATAAATATTCGTCATGATGTGATGTCGCCCTGAGAATATCAATACTGACCGAGGCAAAGCAGGGGTCAATATTGGTATGATGTGATGTCGCCCTGAGAATATCAATACTGACCGAGGCGAAGCAGGGGTCAATATTGGTTTTTTTCATAGCCCCCGCCCATAGGGGCTTGAAAAAAAATGAGCTGCATGATGCTTCCACGCAGAGCTGAATCCGGCCCGCACACTAGTACTGCTAAACCGCTTAGACGATCTAAGCCTGTCCGCGAACCGCGGTGCGAGGCGGACCGTCCATGCTAATAAACCCTATCGGTTTCATTTGGCGACAGGGCTTGAGAAGTCATTTCGTCTCAATGTCGGGTAACTGTCCCACAAAATTGGAAGCAACGTCTCCAAAATGACCTTTACAGTGTTGACGGGGACGTTAAACCTCAAATCAAACAAAACAAACATATATTAGGTTATTTTCTGGTCGACATCACATTATGCCCAGTGACTCAATATCCAACAATTGTTCTATTACCTTTCCCATATAACGTCGCTTCTGTGAGAAAAAGGGATAAAATGATCGGTGTCGGGTAAATGACCCACAAACTTGGAATCAATTTCTCCAGAAAGACCTATATAGTAATGACTGGGACGTTAAACATCAAATCTAACAAAATTTTAACCCTTTTCCTTAACTCGATTAATAAATTCAATAATACATGAGCACTCATATAAGATCCCCTACGTATACATAATTGATATAGAAATAGAAGTGGAGCCAGGGATCAGGAATCGATACAATTAACCCACAGCTCCCATCAGAGACACCAAAGGGAAATAAAGACAAACACGAAACAACAGACGCTAATGGAAACATCAATAGCGGAAAGCCAAAAGGACAGTTACTTCTCATCACGAAAACACGCCTATATAAGTTTGACCCCTCGAACTCCACTTTTATATACTAAGACTGGGGTTTGCAGGGGTAATTTTTATTTTTCTTATTTCCGGTCTAAAATATTGATTGTTGGTACTCGTTAGAACCGCCTCGATGAGGGGGTTATAACGAGTACCCACAATCTATATTTTGAGCAGAAATAAGAATTAATATCACATTTTTTCATCTTAAAACTTTCATTTGTTCTGCGATAAAGGTTAAAATGTACTGGTATAGGCGTGTTTTCGTAATGGATATTGGTATTGACAGTTACCTTTGATATTGATATCTGATATTTATAATTTATATTGGCATTCACTTTGTGCCATTGTATCCGCTCCGGGGTCTCCCGAATAAAATGTGTTAACGTTCATGTGAATTAGGGAATAACTGTATTCAAAATTGTCATTAGGGGAGGTGAATCTGCGGTTTAACGGCCGTAAAACGCAATTTGCGACCGTAAAACCGAGGATTTACCTCCGCAAGCGACAATTTTGCAATACATTTATCCCCATTGTAATGCGCTTGGCAAACGCTTGAGCTGCATATAACCAAATTCCAGCCAATGAAAAGCTACGATATATCGCAGAATATACTGGCACAAATTCTTGACGTTATCCAATCAAACCTTGCCTTACATACGCAAGTGCATTAGAATTATGTGAAATGGGACATGGATAGCTAAGCCCGTAGATAACTGCAATGCGATAACACGAAAGTATGTTATATATTCTAACACAGCGCGCCTATATAGCCAATGGAAATGAACTTTGATCTCTTATTGCAACAAATTACTAGTCAAAGAGAGCGACGGGTTACATCATTAAAATCGCCGTTTACTGTCATCACTCTAAGATTCCTTGGCAATAGACGGCGAAACGTTAAAACATTATACAAGGCCATTAATGTGTGTGACGCAGTCAATAATGATTGCTGGAGCTTTCTGGCATTGGCCGAAAGTTCGGTTAATTTGAAAGCAACAACAAAATTATTGGCGTTTTTTTTTTTTTCATTACGAAAAAAAATCTATACAAATACATTGCCAGTTGTTTTGTTTTTTTTTTTGCCAAAAATTAGAAATTTTATGATGAAAAATTGTGATCTTTGTTCTTATATCTGCTCAAAACATAGATTGTGGGCACTCGATAGAACCGCCTCTATGTGTTTGAGCAGAAATAAGAAAAAATAATGTATACCCCCTTAAACCCCAGTTTTACTATGTAAAAGTTGGAATGAGGGGGTCAAAATTATATAGGCGTGTTCCCGTAATGGTGTTCAGTTGTAAAGTATTTGAAATCAATTCACAAGCGTTTTCTTTTGTCGGAAAATAGCTCTTGTAGCTAATGTTACTTGTTATATATAACCGACATAAAATAAAGTTTCTTGTATCTTGTATCTTGTAATGAATGTGCTAGAAACTAAATATAGTATCTATTGTGTGTGATTCTTTATGTAATAAATCACAGTTTGTCGGTCAGTTGAGAAAAAATCACCCTCATTTCGCGCTTGTGAATTGATTTCAAATACTTTACAACTGAACACCAAACTGCGATTTATTACTCAAAAAAAAAACACTGCCAGAGCTGATCTATTACGAGGACTGTTCAAATATGAATGCAATTAAGCACATAAAAATGATTCCGTGATAGATTGCGATGAAAAATTTATTTTATCCCCTCAAAGTATTCCCCTTTAACAGATAAACAAACTTTCAGTCTTCTGATCAAAACATTGAATACAGTTTGGTATTCTTTTCGAGGTATACTATGAAGGCACTGTAATATTGCAGAACCGAGGTGTTTGCGCTGTACAAATTTCGACCAGAAAGGTATTTTTTCAGCCGCGGGAACCAAAAAAAAAGTCACACGGGGCAAGGTCAGGGGAATATGGGGGGTTAGGGAGTTCACCAACCTTTACCTGCTTCAGATAGTCTTGCACAATGAACGCATTGTGCGATGACGCATTGTCATGTAGCAATCTGACATTGGCCAAACCAGTTACGGGTCTTCGTTCTTAAAAATTTCTTCAATTTTCGAAGAACTTTATTCTTGTAAAACTTCGCATTTAAAGATTTGCCTTTAGGCACAGCAACCTGAATATCAGGGCCCTGATTTGAAAAGAATATGGCATACATTACCTTCTTGACGCTCATGGTCCACTTTGCAATGCATGGTCTTTTGCAATACTTTGTTGCCCATATTTTGTGCCGAATCTTTCATTTTGGCTCAAAAAAGTGAACCTATGTCTCGTCACCTGTGACGACATTAGCGAAAGACCGTGCATTGTAATTTGGAAACTTTTTAAGCAACTTCTTGGCGCACTGAACGCGTGTCTTTTTCTGCTCATCTGGGGAATCCATCTAGCACAGATCATGCTCATTTTCAAATCCCGTTTCAGAATTGTATGAGCTGCTCCTAATGCGATGCCAACCATACTAGCTATTGGCCTAGAGGTGTATCGTGCATCGGTAGCAACTATTTCTTTCACTCTAGCAACCATCTTGGCAGATATTGCTGTTTTCGGCCTACGATCATGTGGCGCATCTTCTGTTGAGCCTAGCCCACAGCTGAATTTCTTACACCAAAGAAAAACTGTCGGAAAAGACATTTCATTATGCCCATTAACCGAACATATTTCATCAAAAATGTCTTTGCACCGTATACCAAGAATACAACGATTCTTAATATAGGACCGTATTTCGACGGCGTACTCTGACCTTCTTCCAACCATGTTTTGTATTAGTATACAAGAGTAGACAGAGTTTATCGAACGATATACATGGCTAAACTTGACGGATTTTAACAGGTTTGGTATCAATGTATAGGTAAAATGTTTTTCTACGCTGTGATATTTATTTCCAGGTGATTTTCGCATTAGTGCATGAGAAAACGTTCTACTTGAATTCATATTTGAACCGTCCTCGTAACTTACATTCTCATCATCACGTGAACAAGTCCGTGAAATGAACACCCCCTTAAACCTAAGTTTATGTACAGAAAATTGGGGTTTACGGGGGATATATTATTTTTCTTATTTCTGCTTCAAGACATATGTTGTGGGTACTCGTTAGAACCGCCTCAATGAGGAAATTCTAATGAGCATCCACAACCTATGTTTGCAGTATAAATAAGAAAAATATCAAGGATTTCCATGAGAAAAGTAGCCATTTTGGAGGTAAGAAAAATTCACTATGCCGCACGAATGTGTTATCGTTATGTTATCAAAGAAAACTTGGTCGAACCACAAGTGTAAGTTTTTTTCTATCTGTGTTCGTCCGACGTTATTTCGATAACACACCCGTGTGACATAGTGGATTTTTCTCATCTCAAAAAGGCTACTTTTCTGATGAAAACCCCTGATATTTTTCTTATAAGTACTGAAAACATAGGTCGCGGGTGCTCGTTAGAACCGCCTCATTGAGGCGGTTCTAACGAGTACCCACAATGTATGTCTTGGAGAGAAAATAAGAAAAATAATGTATACCCCTGTTAACCCCAGTTTTCTCTATATAAAGTGGTGTATAGGGGGTCTTCGTTTCCCGGACTAGTTCACGTGATGTTATCAAATTACAAAACTACTGTTTCCGGTATTGGTAATGCAGGTAAAAGAGAAGATTGGTGGCAATATCACTCTTAAGTTGAATGTTTTAGAAAGCGACGTCGCATAGAACAATTGGATTTATTACTCAACAAAAACACTGCCAGAGCTGATCTATTAAATTACATTACCATTATCAAAGAAACCCGTTGGTCGAACAACAAGTGTAAGTTTGTTTGTATCTGTGTTCGTCAGACATTATCAAAGAAATGTGTTTCAAATCACAACAGTTACTCTACTGTTTCCGGTATTGGTAGTGAAGATTTTGTTTCTATGATTTGAGGTTTAACGTCCTCGTCAATACTGTATAGGTCATTATGGAGACGCTGCTTCCAATTTTGTGGGACTTTTACCCGACATTGAGATGAAATGACATCTCAAGCCCTGCCGCCAAATGTTACCAATAGGGTTTATAAGCATGGACGGTCCGACAGTCACACCGCTTTGCCTGGGCAGGCTTAGATCCTCTACGCGGTTAACCAGTACTAGTGTGTGGGTCGATTTTAGCGCTGTGTAAAAACATCATGCAGCCCATATATTTCTTCAAGCCCCAATGGGCGGGGACCGCGGTAGTGCAGGTAAAAGAACAGATCGATGGCCAGCCCACTCTTGAGTAATTCAGAAAGCGACGTCGCATAAAAAAAATTGAAACCTATATCATATTGAAAAAATAATTTTAAAAACTAATGTGTTCGGGCAAGGTCGACATGCAGACGTGCCAGGCGTCACATACGAGGACGCACCAACCTTTTCCATGTTTTTTCTATGTTCACTGCGATGTTAAATTGATAGGTTAGACATCCTTCACGCATACTGAACAATTTACCTGTCCAAACCTCCACCATCCCAGCCATCCAGTTTCCGCCCCCCCCCCCCCCACCTCCCCCACCCCACTTACACCTCAACTAGTAAAAAGATCACTCAGGAAAGGTCACGATCTAAGAAAGCAGCCATATCAAGTCACTTAAAGAAAGTGAAATGGAGGCACAGACAAAAACAGGCGAAGCATGAACCAACAGCACAAAGCCAATCAACAAAAAGACAGAATAAGAGAACGACCGCCTTGGAACGGCCAGTAGTAAAACTACCGGTCGGGGGGGTGGGCGCTTCAGTTCCGGGGTGTATGACATTTCAATCCGGTGCAGTATCAAACATAATAACAAAATGATCAGCATTTAGGCTTTCTAGCTCAACAGTGAATGAAAATAAAATACATAGAAATATGGTCATGTATAGATTAATACTTTCATAAATAAGGGTTGAAGACTCAACAACAATCCGGCGCTAGAGCGGAAAAAACGTCAGTTACATCTCGGACGGTCGAACCCAGGAAATAACAGGCTCCATCCCTCTTGAATTCTAAAGGGTGGGACCGTCATAGAGTCTTAAGTCCCTCCCGCCGCCGTGCAACCGAAAAGCAAAGCTGTCCCCTGCAAAAGCGTCGACAACCGAACACGCGGTCTGTCGCAAAACATTCAAACTGTAACCATTTTTGTCGCAATTATTATCTGAACTGACCAGAAAACTTATCACTACCTAGTATTCTTCTGAATTTAAAAACTACTATTCGATAGAATTCAGGTTCCGATAGTCCCTGTTGCACAAGTGTCTTCAAAGAAATGCCATCTTTAGAAATAATGTCGACGATAAAATTTTGAAAAACTATAACTGTGTAGTTTATTATATCGATAGCCTTTCGTTAGAAGTTTTTCTGTTAAAATTATGTAACGATCATACAACCTGACAACAAGCACTAGCAAAACGAATAAGCTGTGACATATAAATCCATAAGACATCACGAAAACACGCCTATATAATTTTGACCCCCTTGAACCCCACTTTTATATAGTAAAACTGGGGTTTCTGGGGGCATACCTTATTTTTCACATTTCTGCTCTAAAATATAGACTGTGGGTACCCGTTAGAACCGCCTAAAATATAGACTGTGGGTACTCGTTAGAACCGCCTCGATGAGCCGATTCTAACAAGTGCCCACAATCTATATTTTGAGCAGAAATAAGAAAAATATCACATTTTTTTTCAACATAAAATGTTCATAAGGTGCGATAAAGGTGGCAATGTATTTGTATAGGCGTGTTTGCGTAATGAATAGCTTAATTGGGTTACCATTCAAGAAAGGAAACTTACAGTTCCAATTAAAATCATATCTTTTGTTTATTTGTTTGTATTGGAGTTTAATGGCCCAGTTAATACCATTTAGGTCACTTTTGAGCCGGTAAATTTACCTATCCGAAATTTTCCTTTTTTTTTTGATGGGAGGTTAAACGTCCCTGCCAACACTGTAAAGGTCATTTTGGAGACGTTGAGGCCAATTTTGTGGGACTTTTACCAGACATTGACATGAAATGACATCTCAAGCCCTGCCGCCCAATGAAACCATTAGGGTTTATAAGCATGGGCGGACTGACCCGCACCGCTTTGTCACCTGAGCAGGCTTTGCCGCCTGGCCATGTAAAATCGATTTAAGCCCTCCAGTGGAATTCTTTCCACTGACCGTTCCAAGGCGGTTCTTCTGTGGCGATTTATTTATGTTGTTGTTTGTTACTTACTGTGTGTGTCACTTGTGCCTTTTTATTTTGGATGGCCATTTGGCCATTTTGTGGGAAAGTAACTGTTCTTATGGCCTTCCTTTGTTTAGGTTTCCATTATGGTCTTGTCGCTTCATGTTTGTGTTTTTTCCCCTTTGGTGTCTTTGGTGGGTGGAGTAAGTTAATTGTATCGATTCCTGATCTTTGTTTTACTTCTACTTTTATACGTAAGCGGTTAATCAGTACAGTGTACATTCTTTCGCCAGAAACTGACAACTGCTCTTCTTGAATCAGCGGTAGGGACAGAATGACCGTAGAAACGATTTCATGATCATTCACCACGAAAGAATGTTAAATCATTATTTTTATCATACATTGTGAAAGACCAGTACCATTAGATACAGTCAAACGTAAGTCCAAACACGGGGCTTCATGGTCATCATAATTAACCTAATTTAACTGCAATTCTTTCTGATAAATTGCACCAACCATTTTTTTCGAAATAATTACTGTCAAAATTCAAAATCTCATCCAAATATCAAGAGGTAGAGATTAACGCCCCCAATTACATTGGTTCGTTTATTTTTAGAAAGAGACATCATGACCTCTGTTTCATTTTTCAAACATTGAAAAGGGAAATGATCAGGAACTCCCCACAATATCACTAGGGAAAGAAGTTGAAACATGGAGAGACGACATGAAATAAGATTTTTAACTGATCAGTGAATCAACTCTGTTAACTAAAGCCAAGTTGACCAAATGATGAGGACGCGAAAGTAAAACGCGTTGAGACATCCGGTGCACCACACAACGCCACAGGAATACCGGAGCAAAAGAAAACTTTATTTCCTATGCAAGTATATAATTTACAAACTTGCTTGTTTGTTTGTTTGCTTGTTTGTATGTTTCAGTTACATTGAATTTCTTATTTTATACCATGTGCTTGATATTTTAACCCCCCCCCCCTTTGATTTGTTTGTTTTGATCGTGGTCCCCGGTGTCTATTGGTGATGCATGGATGCCTGCTCCCTCGGGAAGAGACCGCTTCTCATAGCTATGTTAGTTCAATGTGTGTCTCTCATCTGGAGAGTCTTATACTGCTGCGATTTTGGCGACCGCGACCAAGAACAAAATTGTATTTATGGCTTTGGTTGCCGGCTAATTGGTCTTTCGTTTTTCGAGGCAGGACTCTTGCAAGAACTTTATGTCAAGAGAACTTGTTACACTATTCCCCTTTCGGTTTCGTCCGTTTCTCCAGTTAGCATACATGTAAAGGCATATAAATTCTATTAATAGTGATCTGTTCAAATATATTTTTAATTTTATAATGACCAATTACCATTTAGAAAAAAAACATGCATATTAAATTTGTGATATGATGTTGTGTGACAAAAGCTCTTATGCTCTAATTTTTATTCTGTTCATAATTGTTTTATTACCCCTTGTGATATACTGGCCATTAAAAGGGTGATTAGTAGCTCTTGTTTTATCCCCTGACTGAGGCACTTAAGGGAACAAGAAAAAGTTATGGCATATCAAGTGACTTGATTATGATTGCATTGATCCATTTCGGAAAGAAAACGGCAATGATATTTCATTATTAAATTTGTTCTATAAAAGGGTTATCCTTAGGAAGAAAGAAATACGCTACAGAACAGGAAAAGTCGTTTAGTTATAAACTTGCAGTATCAAATGCCGGTTGTACTTTTTTGTTGAGTTCCATAGATTGAATATCTAAACTGACGTATAAAGTAGAAGTAAAACAAAGATCAGATACAATTAACTTACTCCACCCATAAAAGACACCAACGGGAAAGAAATACAACCATTAAGCGACCAGACCATAATGGAAACCTTAACAAAGGAAGGCCATAAGGACAGTTACATTCCCACAAAATGGCCATATGGCCATCCAAAACCAAAAGACACAAGTGATACACACAGTAAGTAACAAACAACAACATAAATAAATCGCCACAGAAGAGCCGCCTTGGAACGGTCAGTGGAAGATTTCCACTGAGGGGGCTTAAATCGATTTTACGTGGCCACAATCCTCGCCCTTACTTCCGTCGCGATTTAGACAAATAATTTGTTCAGTCCGCATGAAGGCCTCCTAACTCATATATTCGGCGTATTTCTTTCTTCCCAAGCATAACCCTTTTATAGAACAAATTTAATAATGAAATATCATTGCCGTTTTCTCTCCGAAATGGATCAATGCAATCATAATCAAGTCACTTGATATGCCATAACTTTTTCTTGTTCCCTTAAACCGGTATTGAATTTAAAAATGTATATCACAGAGTTGTGGCCACGTAAAATCGATTTAAGCCCCCCAGTGGAAATCTTCCACTGACCGTTCCAAGGCGGCTCTTTTGTGGCGATTTATTTATGTTGTTGTTTGTTACTTTCTGTGTGTATCACTTGTGTTTTTTGGTTTTGGATGGCCATATGGCCATTTTGTGGGAAAGTAACTGTCCTTATGGCCTTCCTTTGTTTAGGTTTCCATTATGGTCTGGTCGCTTAATGTTTGTATTTCCCTTTGGTGTCTTTTATGGGTGGAGTAAGTTAATTGTATCAATTCCTGATCTTTGTTTTACTTCTACTTTGAATTCGACCATGGTCCATTGACCAGGGAGCACAGCCTACCCGACAATCACAATCAGCATAATGTCTGCACTTCTTTATACTTAACACCCCCATTTCCAACATCAAGAACAACACATTATTATTATTATTATTATTATTATTATTATTATTATTATATTATTATTAAATGGTCTTTTCTACGAGCAATATTAGCTACTTTAAGTGTTTATCTACTTTATTTTCATCACAGTTATACTAATTATAATAATAATAGTTGAAGTAGTGGTAGTAGTACAAGTAGCAGAAGCAGAAGAACTAGAAGTAGTAGTAGCATTTGGAGTAGTAGCAAGATATTATTATTACCATCGTATTGGTTCATCACGAAAACACACCTATATGATTTTGACCCCCTTGAACCCCACTTTTATAAAGTAAAACTTGGGTTTACAGGGGTATACCTTATTTTTTTATTTCTGCTCTAAAATATAGATTGTGGATACTTGTAAGAACCGCCTCGATGAGGCGCCTCGATGAGGCGGTTCTAACAAGTAGCCACAATGTATATTTTGAGCAAAAATAAGACAAATATCACAATTTTTCATCTTAAAATATTCGTTTTTTTTTCGGCGGTTAAATTTACAATGTATTTGTATAGGCGTGTGCTCGTAATGATTATTGAAGTAGTGAGCTGTTGTAGTGGGAATAACAAGCAGACAGAGTATTATTATTATTGTCATCGTTTTTATTTTTTATGATTATTATTTTCGTTAATATAAGAAGTATCATCGGTAGTAGTGGTTTGTTTGTTTGTATTGAGACTTTATGTTGCTTCTAACTTGTGAGACTTTAACCCGACATTTAAATGAAATGTAATCACAAGTCCCGCCACCCAACAAACCAAAAGGGTTTATATATAGTGATGGTCCCACTTAGATCACTTTGCCTGGGCAAGCGAAGAGCTCCTTAACAGTTTACCTGTACTCATATGCGGTCAGTTTCAGCTCTGTGTGGAAGTATTTTGCAGCCGAATATATTTCTTCAAGACCCCATTGGCGGGGGCCCAATGATAGAAGCAGTGGTGTAAAAAGTAGTAACAATATAATATCTATAATCTTTTCATTATTAAAATTGTTATCAGTAGTAGTAGTAGAGCAGTAGTAGTAGTAGTAGTAGTTATATTATACTGAGTCCTCTTCGTTTCGTACCCACCCTCATAGTATCCGTCAAATGATCTTTTAATTTTCTATCCAAAATAATCAGACCCAATCTTAAGTGTCCATGGAAAATTGTTTAATTGCTGCCAATAAACGTGACATAAAAATCCTTTTCTCTTACTGAACTTCAAGGAAAATACACAGTTCAATAGATCGTGTAAGCAGCTCGTGTTAGAATTAATGTTTTGAAGAATGAAGAAGAATATTAGAGACCATAAAGCACTTGTTAGTCAACAACACGAGTCATAAAAATCAATAATGTACACTCTAGTCAACAGTGAGTAAATAATCGATTTTCCCCAAGGTGACCCCGTACCTGTTGACAGAGGACATCTCTTCAGTCAGCACAGAGGGCTACAAAATATTATGTAAGCAAGTGATAGTCCCAAATCATCAAGAATAAATGCATTTAAACAAGAGCCATCATGGAGTCCGAACCCCGATCCACCGGCGTGTAATCAAAGAGGAAAGCATAGCATCTCACCGTGATTGGGTCAAACATAGTGCATGCAGACTGTTGGATAGCATTTATATTGCATCCCTTGCGTCTGTAACGTTTGATAATTTTCTGAAATTGTTCCGAAATGTAAGGTTTAGTGCCCTTCATTTTTCTTAATTTTTCAACCCCATAATTCGCAATTTGGCTCACCGACTTAGATCACGTTTTAAAACTGTCCCCGAGGTTATAAAACTTTATTTCATGCTCAAATCAACTGCGTTTGAAAGGGATGAGACAATTTTACTGCTAATAAATTTCTGCTTATGAATTTTAAAATTCTAACAATTGTTGGCATTTCAAAACTTATGACCATGGCAAACTTCGTGCTCAAGTGAGCTAGATATTTGTTAACCTCAAACCCAGGACATTTTCTTATAATATATAAGCCAGGCACTCCGAACTTTAAGAATGGAACTCCTGTTATATACAAGTCGGACGAGAGGGCTAGGATGCGGGAATTGCCTTCAGAACACGATGGGTTTTTTCTACAAGTAACATGTGATAGAAGAACTTGTTTGAAAGATCGAACAAGACAAACACATTTCTTCAGGTACTCCGGTTTTCGTCCACTTCTGATTAACGATCGGCTCGATATATATGACCTAATACTCGATGCTATGGTTTTTGTTTGTTTGTTTGATTTGATGTTTAACGTCCCCGTCAACACTGTAAAGGTCATTTTGGAGACGTTGCTTCCAATTTTGTGGGACTTTTACCCGACATTGAAATGAAATGACATCTCAAGCCCCGTCGCCCAATGAAACCAATATGGTTTATTAGCATTGGCGGTTCGCCTCGCACCGCGGTTCCTGGACAGGCTTACACCCTCTAAGCGGTTTACCAGTACTAGTGTGCGGGCCGGATTCAGCTCTGCGTGGAAGCATCATTCAGCCCATATATTTCTTCAAGCCCCAATGGGCGGGGGCGTCGATGCTTTGTTTGTATGATTTGAGGTTTAGCGTTCCGGTCAACACTGTACAGGTCATTTTGGGGACGTTGCTTCCAATTTTGTGGGACTTTTACCCGACATTGAGATGAAATTACATCTCAAGCCCTGTCGCCCAATGAAACCAATAGGGTTTATAAGCATGGACGGGCCGAGTCACACCGCTTTGCCTGGGCAGGCTTAGATCCTCTAAGCTGTTTACCAGTACTAGTGTGCGGGCCGGATTCAGCTCTGCGTGGAAGCATGAGGCAGCCAATATATTTCTTCAAGCCCCTATGAGCGGGGGCGTCGATGCTATGGTAATTTCATATAAAAAATGTAATTTCTTTTCTTTTTTCTGCCCTTCCATTTCGATATCGTGATGACTTGAAATTTTCGGGTGGTGGGAAGCAGAAAATGATTGTACCGTAAAATTCCTAAATTAAGACCACCTTTGGGACTGTTCAAAAGTGGCCTTAAAGGCCACTTTTGAACGGTCCCAAAGGTGGTCCTTGACTAGAGGTCACTGTGTACAGAAAACAGAAAGAACGATAAGGTGCATACTTCAAAATAAGCTTCTTTAAGGCAGAATTAGTCCTAATTTTAGGTGGTCTTAAAAGTGGTATTTTACTGTATTGTGCCATATCTTGTATCTTTTAATTTATCTACAGCATTTGAAAGCTGATATTGTAGCTTTCAATTTATCTATAATATTAGATATTTGATACTGTTTCCATTTTAGTGTTAAGGTTATAAAATTAAAACTATGAGTATCTTCATCATCATCTTTCTTTATTTCCTCAAATAATAAGATTGCACAAAAACAAATACAAAACAGCACAGAACTACAACATACAAGTCGACATACAAAACTAGGTGTCACCTGTATAAACTGTATATATAATCATACAGGCGTGTATGACTAAGAGATGAGACTTACTTTTTGATTTTGCAAGGCAGCAGTTAGATAAAATCGTTTACAGCATGCAACAATGTAATTTGCTGAAAGTTTTAGCAGTTTACTATAAACATCTTCATCTAAACCCTTTATTTGAGGTGACTTTCTACCAAGAAGAAAACAAAGAAATTCTTCATGTTCAAGGTCTGTATCATATACACTAAACTGTGGTGAAATTGTTCACAATATATTCTATAATGTATTTCTCATTTCAAGTGTTACTTCACATGAGGTGACAATATGCAAAAGCACATCTTTAAACACTTGATTGCAATATGAGCAAGTCTGTTGTAGATTTTGTTTGGAAAGTGTTATACAAATGACTATGAATTGAATAAGTCTCAATTCAGCAACTGTTGTAGGTAATCTCCAAAGGTGATACATATTTTGCGATGTGTGGATTTGTTTATACCTATTAAAATTGCTTATTAATTGATTATCCTATATTACACAAGGTCAACCAATATTAAAAAATCATAAATCATGTTTTTAATTGCGTCAATTAATAAATTGTCATTAATCAAGTAATTTCGTATTGGCCCAGTTACAGGTCCTCGGTCAGCTGTATTGGCCTCGGCCTTCGGCCTCGTGCCAATACAGCAGACCTCGGACCTGTAACTGGGCCAATACGAAATTACTTGATTAAAAACATTATAATATAGTGTCTCTTAATGACTCATCTCAAAATTTCTTACAGAATGATTAATGATTTGTTTCCAACAATATTTTAATGGTAATTGTAATTGTAAACCTGTCATGACATTCTCTATATACTTATTTAGTTTATACTTGAGCGGCATCCTTTTAAGGTCTGGAATAAAACCAAAGTAGAAGTAGAGGCAATGATCAGGAATCGATACAATTAACCCACAGCTCCCATCAGAGACACCAAATCGAAAGAAACACAAACATGAAGCAACAGACCCCAACGGTAACACCAACAGCGGAAAGCCAAGTGGACAGTTACTTTCCCACAAAATGGCCAAACGGCTATCCAAAATAAAATAATATAAGCAACACAAACGCCCAAAGACGAACCATAACAAAAATAACCGCGACAAGTTGTCGAACATAACAGAAACTCATTGTTCTATACTGGTGTATTGATAACCTTCTTAGGAATATTTGTTTGGTTAAGGCTGTCTCTTGAAAGGAAAAAATCTTATGAAAGAACACAAGTTTGCACTTGTCAACTTGAGCTGTGAGTGAACCTACACCTAATAATGTCTGATACATAGCTGTCCGTGTATTAACAGGCACTGAAACTTCTTGAAATATCGATGAAAAACTTCAATTGTTTTCATTGAAGATTATCTCATATTGCTCCACATCTCAAAACTGTAAAGAAATGTTGGTTGTACCACAGACTCGGAGTCTAACTGTTGGTTTTCTTTTGCTTCAGCAATTATGTTGTTGTATGCTGTCGAGTCCTCAAGCTTGTTTCATCTTTGTAGTTTTTTTATTTGTATGTTCTCGGAGATGTTACACTGATGAGTTAGGAAGCCTTCATGCAGACTAAACAAAATTAGAGTATACCGCGACAGAGGCGAGGGCGAGGATTGTGGCCATGTAGGGTCGATTTAAGCACCCGAGTGGAATTATTTCCACTTACCGTTCCAAGACACCAAAGAGAAAGAAACACAAACATGAAGCGACCAGACCATAATGGAAACCTAAACAAAGGAAGGCCATAAGGACAATTACTTTCCCACAAAATGGCAAAATGGCCATCCAAAATAAATAGACACAAGTGATACACACAGTTAGTAACAACTAACAACATAAATAAACCGCCACAGAAGAACCGCCTTGGAACGGTCAGTGGAAAGAATTCCACTGGGTGGCTTAAATCGATTTTACATGACCATAATCTTCGCCCTTACCTCTGTCGCGGTATACAATAATCTTGTTTAGTCCGAATGAAGGCTTTCTAACTCATCAGTGTAACATCTTCGAGAACATACAAATACAAAAACTACAGAGTGGAAACAAGGTTGACGACTCGACGGCATACAACAACAGAATTGCTGCAGCAAAAGAACACCAACAGTTAGACTCCGAGGGGGCCGACCAAAGACGGAGCATCAGGCGCCAACCAACATAAAGAATACTAAAATAAAATAAAATTCCATTTATGCTTTTACGCTGGGACCGTCATATAATCTTAGGCTTGATCCACCGGTGTGCAATCAAAGAGGGAAGCAAAGTTGCCAACCGTGATTGGGTTAACCACCATTCATGCAAAGTAGAAGTAAAACAAAGATCAGGAATTGATACAATTAACTTACTCCATCCATAAAAGACACCAAAGGGAAAGAAATACAAACATTAAGCGACCAGACCATAATGGAAACCTAAACAAAGGAAGGCCATATGGACAGTTACTTTCCCACAAAATGGCCATATGGCCATCCAAAACCAAAAGACAAGTGATACACACAGTAAGTAACAAACAACAACATAAATAAATCGCCACAGAAGAGCCGCCTTGGAACGGTCAGTGGAAGATTTCCACTGGGGGGCTTAAATCGATTTTACGTGGCCACAATCCTCGCCCTTACTTCCGTCGCGATTTAGACAAATAATTTGTTCAGTCCGCATGAAGGCCTCCTAACTCATCAGTGCAACATCTCCGTGAACACAGAAATCAAAGAACCACAGAGGTGAGACAACGGTGAGGACTCGACAGCAAGAAACCACTGAAATGCTGGAGCAAAAGAAAACCAACAGTTAGACTCCGATGAGCCCGACCAGAGACAGAGCATCAGGCACCAACCAACATTATCTCTTTACTTTTAAGTCTGTTTTATAACATATATTTTGTACCCAATCTTTATATATCGACGAACGATTTTACGAAATTGGGTACTAAAGTCATTACAGGCATGTATTTTTCTAAATTTATATACTAAGTCACCATAGAATTCGGGTTCCGATAGGCCTTGTTGCAGAAGTGTTTTAAGTCCAACATTGAATTTTGAAACCAAATCAGAATGACGTCTACAAAACTTAGAAAAGGCTTGTTGCATGATTTTAGTAATTTCTTTTGGGATTTGCATTTTTAAAACAACAAACTATGTATGGTTTACAGTATCAAATGCCTTTCTGATATCTAGAAAGGCAACGTATCGTATATATTTTAATTCAATAGTAGAATAATATTTTCATTTAAATTGAAAGATATCGTAAGCGAACTCAATTCTTTCTGGAACCCTTGTTGATGTTTACAAGGAAACTCTGCGTAATTTTTAGCTATTACATTTCATTACGAAAACACGCCTATACAAATACATTGTAAACTTTACCTCCGAAAAATCGATTTTTATAATGAAAAATTGTAATATTTTTTTCTTATTTCTGCTCATAATATAGTTTGTGGGTACTCGTTAGAACCGCCTCATCGAGACGGTTCTAACGAGTACCAACAATCTATATTTTAGAGCAGAAATAAGAAAATAAGGTTTACCCCTGTAAACCCCAGTTTTACTATATAAAAGTGGGGTTCAAGGGGGTCAAAATTATATAGGCGTGTTTTCGTGATGAGAATATAGAAGTAGAGGCAATGGCCAGGAATTGATACAATCAACCCATAGCTCCCATCAGAGACACCAAAGGGAAAGAAACACAAACATGCATCAACAGACCTAATGGAAACACCAACAGCGGAAAGCCAAAAGGACAGTTACTTTCCCACAAAATGGCCGATAGGCTATCCAAAATAAAATAACACAAGCGACACAAACACCTAAAGACAAACCATAACAAAAATAAATCGCGACAGAAGAACCGCCTTGGAACGGTCAGCGGAAACGAATTCCACTGGGGGGCTTAATCGATTTTTACGTGGCCACACTCCTCGCCCCTATTTCCATCGCGATTTAGACAAAAACTTTGTTCGGACCGCATGAAGTAGAAGTAAAACAAAGATCAGGATTCGATACAATTAACTTACTCTACCCATCAAAGACACCAAAGAGAAAGAAACACAAACATTAAGCGACCAGACCATAATGGAAACCTAAACAAAGGAAGGCCATAAGGACAGTTACTTTTCCACAATATGGCCATATGGCCATCCAAAATAAAAAGACACAAGTGATACACACAGTAAGTAACATACAACACCATAAATAAACCGCCACAGAAGAACCGCCTTGGAACGGTCAGTGGAATGATTTCCACTGGGGGGCTTAAATCGATTCTACGTGGCCACAATCCTCGCCCTTACTTCCGTCGCGATTTAGACAAATAATTTGTTCAGTCCGCATGAAGGCCTCCTAACTCATCAGTGCAACATCTCCGTGAACACAAAAAATCAAAGAACCACAGAGGTAAGAAAACGGTGAGGACTCCACAGCAAGAAACCACTGAAATGCTGGAGCAAAAGAAAACCAACAGTTAGACTCCGATGGGCCCGACCAGAGACAGAGCATCAGGCACCAACCAACATTACCTTGAATTAGATCTCTCTAATTCTCAATAAGCCTTTACGTTGGAGCCGTCATAGAATCTGAGACCTGACCCACCGGCGTGCAATTAAAGAGGGAAGCAAAGTTGCCAACCGTGATTGGGTTAACTACCATGCATGCAGTCTGTCGGATAACATCCATGCTGTACCCAATCTTTTTATATCGAAAGTAGAAGTAAAATAAAGATCAGGAATTGATACAATTAACTTACTCCACCCATAAAAGACACCAAAGGGAAAGAAATACAAACATTAAGCGACCAGACCATAATGGAAACCTAAACAAAGGAAGGCCATAAGGACAGTTACTTTCCCACAAAATGGCCATATGGCCATCCAAAACCAAAAGACACAAGTGATACACACAGTAAGTAACAAACAACAACATAAATAAATCGCCACAGAAGAGCCGCCTTGGAACGGTCAGTGGAAGATTTCCACTGGGGGGCTTAAATCGATTTTACGTGGCCACAATCCTCGCCCTTACTTCCGTCGCGATTTAGACAAATAATTTGTTCAGTCCGCATGAAGGCCTCCTAACTCATCAGTGCAACATCTCCGTGAACACAAAAATCAAAGAACCACAGAGGTGAGACAACGGTGAGGACTCGACAGCAAGAAACCACTGAAATGCTGGAGCAAAAGAAAACCAACAGTTAGACTCCGATGAGCCCGACCAGAGACAGAGCATCAGGCACCAACCGACATTATCTCTCTAATTTTCAATAAGCCTTTACGTTGGAGCCGTCATAGAATCTGAGGCCTTACCCACCGGCGTGCAATTAAAGAGGGAAGCAAAGTTGCCAACCGTGATTGGGTTAACTACCATGCTTGCAGTCTGTCGTATAATATCCATGTTGTACCCAATCTTTTTATATCGAAGAATGATTTTACGAAATTGGGTGCTGAAGTCATTGCGGTTATATATTTTTCTGAATTTATATGCTAAGTCACCATAAAATTCGGGTTCCGATAGACCTTGTTGCAGAAGAGATTTAAGTCCAATATTGAATTTTGAAATTAAATCAGAATGGCGTCTATAAAATTTTGAAAAGGCTTTGCGTAGTTTATGGTACCGATAACCCTGATTAAGGAGTTTATCCGTTAATAATTTATTACGAGTGTTGAAGTCAGTTACATGACTAACTCATCAGTGCCTCATCTTCGTGAACACAAATAATCAAACAACCACATAGATGAAACAACGGTGAGGACTCCACAGCAAGAAACCACTGAAATGCTGGAGCAAAAGAAAACCAACAGTTAGGTTCCGATGGGCCCAACCAGAGATAGAGCATCAGGCATCAGCCAACATTGCCTTTAATTTGATCTCTCTAATTCTCAATAAACCTTTGTACTGGAACCGTCATAGAATCTGAGGCATGACCCACCGGCGTGCAATTAAGAGGGAAGCAAAGTTGTCAACCGTGATTGGGTTAACTACCATGCATGCAGTCTGTCGTATAACATTTAAGTTGTTCCCAATCTTTTTATATCGAAGAATGAGTTTACGAAATTGACTGCTGAAGTCATTGCGGTTATATATATTTCTGAATTTTTATACTAAGTCACCATAAAATTCGGGTTCCGATAAACCTTGTTGCAGAAGAGATTTAAGTCCAATATTGAATTTTGAAATTAAATCAGAATGACGTCTATAGAATTTTGAAAAGGCTTTACGTAGTTTATGGTACCGATAACCCTGATTAAGAAGTTTAGCCGTTAACAATTTATTACGAGTGTTGAAGTCAATTACACAAATATACACTCTGGCAAATCGAATTAATTGCGAAATATAAACGCCATAGGATGGCGCCCGAGGAACGTCACCATTATTGATATTTTTCTCAAAGAGCTTGTAGGTAACAGACAAAAGTGTAGCAGCCCGATAGGAATATGGTTCATTCCTTTGTTTCGGAGAACCTTAGTATATAGGAACTAGTTTCCCAGTCTTCCAGATGTGTTGAATACAATTTAAATTGAGAATTGCTCTACAGAGATTTAACAGGCATCCAAATAATGTTCTTCCACCATAAACGTTATCTTCACTTTGAACCATGTCAACACGGGGTGACTTTTCGTTTTCAAAGATTTCACATTTTGTATAATATCATCTGAACTCATAATTTTTTTCGAATGATAATCTTCAGAAAAAAAACGGTGGATTTATTTTGTCACCACACTTTTCCTTATTAGATTCATACAGATACCGGAAATAGTCACCAAACAAATCAACAATAGTCTGTGGGCACCTGGCCTCTACTGAATCATACGAAAGTTTTGTACATATATTTGATGTTTTGCTTTTTGTGCATTTTAATAACCGCTAAAAGAGACGAATGTCTTTTTCAGCTGTATTGTTCAGCTGATTAAACGTTTTATTTTCATGTCTACAAATTGCTTTTTGTCGCACATTTCTAAATGTACTTTTCGCTGTCTTATACTACTTGTATGATTCATGTATCATACCCCGGCGCTTATTTTTATTAACCCATACTTTTCTGTTAGCCCTTGCATCATCATGGGCTTGCTTTACATCAGCAGTCCATGATGGCTTTATATAAGGCTCAAATTTAGTAACAGGGATGTTTGCTTTTGCCACGTGTATAAGAACATTCGTGACTGCACTATGGTATTGTTCAAGTTCATTTTCAGAAGCTGTTATGACGTTTTTAATACAATTGGGTTTATTATGCAATACTAACTGATAACTAATAAACATTTCAAAATTTGCTTTGTGCCAAGCAGGTAATGGTTTAGACTGGCTTTGAAAACCGGTATTGACATGGTACAAAAATTGCTAGGTGATCAGAAGCCAATTCCACATCACTTGGTTGTTAAGTTTCATATGACAGTACTAAATCACAATTTTGTCTGTCTATCATTATATAGTCCAAGGTTGTTCTTGTGGGTAAGAAAAGTATATGGGGCACTATTACTTATTACTATTTACTTGATCTATTAATAGCCATAATGAATTCTGAGAGAATTTTGGATTTAGCTTTGTTAACATAAGACTATTGTATACCGAATGCTCTAGCATTGAATCACCAGCTAGAATCATTATTCTATCTGTGTATAACTCATATAATGACATATAAAATATCAATGTAATACTTGTAGTGTTGTTTATCATATGGTAAGTATACACCACAAATGAAAAAGGGTTGTAAGACACCTTGTTTTATTTCTAGGAGTATGAGTCTGTCATTGCTGTATTCCTCTATTACACTGAAAAATTGATTCAAATCTTTCTTGGCTACAATTGCAACAGTATTTGTCACATCAGTTGTAAGATGAGATGAGTAAATAAAAATCAAAAATGAGTTCCTTTTAGAGCAATGAAAACATTCATAAGCAAAAAGATGGGTCATACTACGTAGTTTCGGCTAATAAAGCCTCACCAGTGACCCTGTAATGATCCGGCAAAGAAAGCCAGAGGAAACATACTGCAATTTTGCGAATTTCAAATAGGCAGTCGATTCAAAGACTGTAATAATCAAAATGGGGTCAAATAATTAAAAAAATCCTGTCTAGAATACGAGTCTAAACCAATAATTTATTTCTGATTTCTCAGAATATTCACGCTGATCTCAAAGGACCAAAAGTAAAATATAAACTGCACAATGGTTAAGCCTTAAAATCAGAATGTAATGAATTAAAAAATGTGAGATTTGGAGTTAATAATTTATGTTCACAATCACAGGTACATCTGGTTTATTAGAATCAAGAATATTACTTAAACACAAAAGAGATGGCATTATACCGTAATGTTCCAGCTCAATATTCTAAGCTTGCGGATTTCCGCAATCTATCTCTATTTAAAACAATTCAATATAAAAATTAGAGCTTAGTCCACTTGTGATGCAGATCTCTTACATTTCCACCAATCCTGGTCAGACCTCTCAATGGATCTTGAATCATGGTATTTACTATACCCATGTGAATCCCTGTAGCCATGGGAGTCACAATTATCCTCAGAAGCACTGCAGCCCTGAGGATCAATATAGCCAATAGATGATGGTAATCACTATAACGGCGAGAATATCTATAATCACTAGAATCATTGTTCTCGTGGGTATCACTGTATTCTTGTGTTTCATTTTTATCTGAGTCACCGTAAAACAGTTCTGCATTATCATTTCTTTCATATGAGTTATACCTAATGCTTCTCTTAGTAAACTGCTGTGGCATTTCACGTTTTGAAAGCCACTTCTTTACTATTATTCTTTCAAGCCATTCAACATAATACATATAGTCTGCCTCATCACAAGGGGTGTTTTCTCGTGCAGCTAATAATCCTGATCTTGTTTTGAAAAGCCTAAAAGAAATTTGAAATGCCTTGATGAGTAGACAATTTCTCTATATCTCCAACGTAAAACTGAGTGGTTTTCTTACGTTTAGCCCATACAGAAACATAACAACGGGTTTCAGACCGCTGTGACCCACTCTGTTGACCACATTTAAATTGTGGCTTACTTCTTTGAGAGCGTATTGCTCCTGTAAGGCCACACTACTTAGCAATTTTAATTGTGGCTTATCACTATGAGATTGTAGTGGTTCCGTGTTTCCCACCTGTTGACCACTTTTAGATTGTGTCTCTTTGATACGAGCATTGTTACTGTTTGATGTGTCACGTTTTTCGGTCAATTGAGTGTTTACATGATCAGCACTGCTAATACTGGGTTGGTTGCTCTTAAGTTGATAATTGCTACTATTTAACGTGCCCCGTTTTTCTTTTGCTTGTGGGTTAGTATGATCATAATTGTTAGTAAAAGGCGTAACTATACCAACTTTAGTGACACAGAGGCCTTTCTGATATTTAATTCTCATCAGTGTGTCTAAACCCCAAAGTTTTGAAACAAAACGGATGATGGACAAGACCCGGCAAACACAGCACATCCCCCTCCGAGCACACACCTACCGATCGCGCCTTGTATGATCTTTACTATTATTTGAAAATAAGGATTAATATGATTGTTGAGTTCCTTGGGGTTTTATCTGCACATTTGAATCAGATCTATTTCCTTTCATTTGTTTCGATACTATTTCAATGTTTTCATTTACATGTCTACTTTCACTTGAATTTAACATTTTTGAATATTTCTATTAAATGTAGCTACCTGACTACACAGTTGATTAGTATGGTTTTCAGTCTATGTTCGTTGACGTTATTATCGAATTGGTCAGTGCTGTTAAGAACTGTCTGACTACATTTACCCCAAGCGTCTATCTGCGCAAATTTTGTGGCTTGCTCATCGTCAAGGCATGAAGCCTTTAATGATGTTGAATCAAGCGTTTCCTTCAATTTCTTGATAGTATTGTCTTTTTCTTTGACTTCAGACTCAAGTTTCTGCACCTTCTTTTCCAGATTGTCAATCCTGGAATTTGCATTATGTATTTTTGCTTTTATTTAAGCAATATCATTTAATAGTACATAATTTGGTGTCAGTTCAGGCTAAGAGAGCCCAGATGCAGTCTTTACTGCCGATTTACCAAATATACTGTCTATTTCAGAATAATCTCCAGCTATGAACATTTGTATGATAAAACAATCCGATGCAAGTTTTTGGTACTTTCACTTCTGGTATTATATCTTCGTGAAATTAGTCTTCTTTCTTATGAATGTTTTCATTGCTTTTTAAGGACCTCATTTTTTATTTTTATTTGCCTTCACTGCAGCTGGTGTTGTGCCGTGTGGCGGCCGTAAAACGTCTCCCCGTACATCAACCATAGTGCAGTTTATATTTTACTTTTGGTCCTTTGAGATCAGTGTGAATATTCTGAGAAATCAGAAATAAATTATTGGTTTAGACTCGTATTCTAGACAGGCTTTTAATTATTTGGACCCCATTTTGATTTATATCAGTCTTTGAATCGACTGCCTATTCGAAATTCGCAAAATTGCAGTATGTTTCCTCTGGCTTTCTATGCCGGCTTATTACAGGGTCACTGATGAGGCTTTTATTAGCCGAAACTACGTAGTATGACCCATCTTCTTTCTTATGAATGTTTTCATTGCTTTTTAAGGACCTCATTTTTGATTTTTATTTCCCCTTGGGAATCCCTCTATGTTACATGAACGATCGTATAACAATCGGCGATCACATTCAAGATAGCCTTCATTCTCTTGAGTTAGTTCAATCAGTTTTTTTCAATGTACGAAATCTCACGAGGCTGATTGATCAAAGCTTGATCCAACTGTTCATAAATCTCTTGATTTAGAGGTATTTGTGACGAATTATAATCTTGATACTCCTGTGATACAGGTTCATATTTTTCAGCCGGAAGGGTATTATCAAAATCTGTATAGTTTAGAGTTTCATTTTCATGAAAGGTAGAAGCCATTGTCAAAGTAGAAGTAAAACAAAGATCAGGAATTGATACAATTAACTTACTCCACCCACAAAAGACACCAAAGGGAAAGAAATACAAACATTAAGCGACCAGACAATAATGGAAACCTAAACAAAGGAAGGAACTTTGATTGTGTAATGGGTCACAAATTTGCATATTCCCCCCTCTATGTTTATAAATCTCCAGACAGCTGAACAATATTCTAGTTTATCCTTTTGCCATTTTTTTTTCCATACAGGCATACTCCACTTGAAGCTGGAGACATCTATATTATATTCCCAATATTTTACCCCAAGATTTTAATTTGGAACAATGTACATGAAGATAATCCTCATATGCACCGAAGTACAATATCTAAAGTTTTTTTTTTTTTTTTTTTTTTTTTTTTTCTTCTTTTCTTGCTAAACAAAGCACCAGTGTGACGCTAAAGCTACTCAGGATATTTTGTTGTTGTTGTTGTTTTCCACTAAAGAAAAGCGTGCAAAACAAGCTACTCATATTTTTGTTGTTTTCAAAAAATAAACCAAAAAAAAACATTAGTATATTTGCATATTAAATGCTCGAAGTTTTAACGTTTTTTTATGGTTTTTTTTTTTTTTTTTTTTTTTTCGTTTTACTAACGACATCATTAGTTCATAGGCCCTAATACTGATAAAGGAAAGAAAAGGCATTACGCTAATACACCTGTGCGAGCCACTACATTTTTTCACTTCTCAAAAATGGCTAGCCCTCAAATGAAAATCCGAGATATTTTTCTCATTTGTACTGCAAACATATACTGATGCACATGAAAGCCATTAAAATATGTTAAAATCTTGTAAAAATATCATTAATAGTTAAATTCCTGTTAAAGTCATCCATTATTTTTCGTTTGCAAAAATTAATGGTTCACCTGCTAAAGTCATTAATATCCATATTAATGGTCATTAATTCAGTGGTAATGACCATTAAAAAGCAAGTCCAAGCATTAAATTGCAATTAATTTTATCTTCCTGTAAGCTTTAATGTCCATTAAAAAACTAATGACCTATTATTTTTCGTTTTGTGATGTTTAAATGGCAATGCATTTACAGCTTTAATGGCCATTAAAGAAAAATAATGGCCAGCAAAACTTTCCAAGTCTATCACTGGACATTAATTATATTTTCATGGCCATTAAAGGAAAATGATCCAGATTTTCATGAAACATTTTAATGGCCATTAAAAAGAAGCTGATTTGGAATACCATTAAATTTACAATATTTGCAATTAGTAATATGATAAGCTTGTGTAATGACCACCTATTTAACAAGAATATTCTACTGACCAATTATGTTAACGTTTTGTCTGTTCTATAACTGTCATTTTCCACTTATTATAAATTAATATAATTGTAAAATGATAACCATCAATCTACAATGAACAACAACAACAAATTAACGGCCAACTGTCAATTTGCTTGTAAACATGCAAAATGTAAGAGACATGCCCATAGGCGAGGTATGGGCAGGCCTTGATTGTCCGGTTGTCCTAGTCAGTCAATAGCCACAAGAGAAGCCTAAATGTCACCTGGATTTGCGAACAAACTTCGAACAAGGTGTATGCAATCTTCAAAGTAGACAGCATTCAAGGGAGGCACCTTATCATCCAAAACATTCCGATTTGAAGGATGGTCCACTTTGTGGCATTCATCCCTTCAAATGATGCCAGTGCATGTGTGGACACCGATCGAAATTCTATGACACTGTTTGAGATTATACCGATGGCTGCCAGCATTAGATCTGCAGTATGATTCTTGCTTGAGATCTTGTAATACAAAAGGCTGGCTCTCATCAATAGCACAGGCAAACTACTGAGTTAACTTTTGTGGAAAGCTGTTAATTTTCTGTAGGAATATAACCCTGGTTTGAGCATGGTACCGTGAGGGACACCAAAAACAGCTGGGACAAAAGTAGAAGTCACGGGCCCCAGATAAGTTCTGGTTGGCTCCAGTCAGTCGGGAAGCTCTGGATACACTGTCGGGGCTGCATTGTATTTAGAATTGTCTGAGCTTCACAGCAAGACATTCGTCTGGAACTTAATCAAATGCCTTTATTTTCAAGATTTAAGTAAGTGAGGAAGTTGTCTATTTTTTTTTTTTTTTTTGGCTCCCATCTGTCCAAAGAACAGTCCGCAAAATGATTACAGGGCCCTCATTTGATGTTCTACATCAAAATGTAAACTATCTAAGAAGGAGTCAAAACGAGTGTTTGCTCAGAAGGAAGTGCCTTTATTTGACATTACCCACTTGGAGTAAGGTTTTCTAGATTCAGGGTGTAAAATCATTCGACTGCAATACACACTTTATCCAGTTTCACTTATTTCCATTCAATATAGACATAATTTCACATCTGTCATTGTCGATCCGTACCTTTTATTGACCTGATTAAATAAGGTATCTAACTGCTAAATGGAGAATTGGGAAAATACACAAAGAATGTTTCGGTACAATAATTACTTTCTTTAAGCTAAAACCCAAGTATTTTACTGTATACATTTATATAAAAGTTCTAACACCACCATTTTGAATTTCCCTTTTGGAACAAACACTCCGATTGGTTCATAGCTGGTAAGCTGGCCAGTCCCTGTTTTCTCAGGTGTCCCCCAAGGTTCGTTATTTTGCCCTATCCTTTTCTTGGTATTTATTAATGATCTTCCGGATTATATCAGGCTATCTGTTCGTTCGTTCACTGATGATTGTATTTTGTAAAGGAATATATACTGCTTCTGACTGCTTTATTGTTGGGAGGCCGATAGTATGGTATAAACATTAAACAGTACAAATAATTGGACTGGGCTACAAGTTCTACCAACATTTGTTACAGTCCTTTCCCTAGAATGGTATTATATTAGCAGCAACAAGGCAGCGAATATTTACAGCATTCAATTACAAATTTGGTTAAGGGAGGCGATGGGCAGATGACGCTGTATATGGCCAAATGTAATTCAATGAGGGTATCAAGGCACCTTCTGAACAAGCAGATTAAATTTGACTACTCATTTTATCAGCATACACTGGAGCAGGTTCAATCTGCTAAGTATCTTGGTATCACCATGACTGGGGACCTCGATTGGGCATAGCACAATTCTGAGATTACATCAAAAGCAAGTTGGACTTTAGGATTTCTTAGATGTAATTTGGCTTTTGCTCCTTGGTAGACAAACTATGTTACACACAAAACCCTGGTTCGACCTCAATTTGAGTACGCCTCACCTATTTGGCACCCCTATGATAAAACTTACATTAAACAGGTGGGACGGTCCAGAGGACGGCTGCACGATGGACCTGCAAACCATATTGGAACAAAAGTAGTGTGGGTGATATGCTTGGTGAGCTGGAATGGCTATCACTGGAGGCCTGCCGTGAGCAGGCCCCTTAGCCTTCTTTTATAAGATACACTCTGATACAATGTCTCTTAGTACTTGACCCATGTGACCAGTCCAACTCAAACAAAGGCATCAAATTAAACAGCAGATAATATCATAAAGACGTCCTTCTTCCAAAGAACTATTCCTCAGCGGAACAGTCTTCCATCCTCTTTGGTACAGTTCAATACTGCAGAGGGTTCAAAGCTGTATGGTATAGATTGGGACCATGACGTATGCGTTTTAGCATACCTCTGAAAACAGATTGTACATAGTTTTAATAGTTTTAGTTGCCCACCTAACTGATTGAATGGCCAAATGTAACCAAGTCAGTATATGAAGATAGATAGGCAGATAACCAGTTGTACATCATTCTCTGATGAGGGCTGTTGTTAGATCAAGGCTGTGAGGGTTAATACCATAGTTGGGAGAGCATGGGTGAGACGAAGGTGGTGTGTTTCTTCTGTCAATGGGGCGTCTTACTGAGACTGGCTAACAATTGAGCAAAGTCTATTAATCTTACAGCAGATAAGGGTGCAGGACATATGTTGTTATTTCTCCAGTTTCTAGACTTTTAATCATTTGTTTCTTTCTCCCTTTCTTCTGGGAGATGACACAAAAAGCCACAAGGGTTGAAGTGTTGTTAAACCCCAACAAAATCAGATCTACCCTGGTTGTCCAGTGCATGACTGAAAATCAAGAGCACTTGGCACGACTACTATGTCAATAGATTTTCTGGGTTCTCCAAATTTGAAAAGATGCGCTATTTTGCTTTGGGAAAATGTGAAAAAGCAGGTTAAATCAGGATTATTTTGAGATCTCTGTATCATTTAACAGCGCCCTAACAAGTAACTTATTTCAATGTTACATAAATATTGAAATAAATGCATTGTCAGATATTTTTACAATTTTGAAATTTAGTCAACTGAAGTGTGCTTTGATTCGGACATCACTTCTTTATTTCTTCCAGTATGTCTTAAACACCATGATGGCAATCAGACAGTGTACACCATATACAATCCGGGATTACAGGCCGAAAGCCTACACAGTAACCATGCAGTTAGTGATGGGGCCTTTTACCTGAGCAGGGGATGCCTCTTCCTGACATGGGGGCTCCAGTTATCTGAGTTACCTTGTAATGTATTTTGGGATACTTTCTTAAGTTTCACCTAAACCCCAATAGGGGTCACAGGCGTTGTTCATTATATACACTCAAGATTGTAGGGTGAAATTATATATTCAGAGCCAGTCAATTTCCCTGCCTTTTAATTGATGGATTTGCACTTGAGATTCTTTGTTTTGTAATTTATACTGCCATTCCAAAATTATTGGCCTTTCTTTTATTGTAAAATGATGGTCATTGAACGGCCATTGCTATCCATAATTTAATGGTCATTGAAAAACCATTAAATTTATTTACATATAGCAAATTTAATGCCCATTAATTAAATAATGGACATTACATTTTTGGTAGGCTGTTTCAATGTGTCGCCATTTTGATGCCTATTAATCCTTGTCCTTATTTTAATGGCTATTAATTTTCCCTTGTCTAAACTAATGGCCATTAACGTATGGCCATTAAATAACGAATGCATTATTTAATAGCCATTAATTAATGATAATATCCTGATTTTAATGGTCATTATATTTTGTTAAATTTCTGAATTAAGGCCAATAAAATTAGTGGCCATAAAAATCCATTAATAATGGTCCTAATAATAGCAATATTTCTGATGGCCATGAAAAACCCTCGTATCAATGGGCATTAAAAATAATTTGGATTTGATGTTTAATGGGCATTTTTAAAAGAAACTA
The DNA here is from genome assembly GCA_963580285.1 of Lucinisca nassula. NCBI lineage: Eukaryota > Metazoa > Mollusca > Bivalvia > Lucinida > Lucinidae > Lucinisca > Lucinisca nassula. The sequence continues at coordinate 11,267,990 of OY757026.1, forward strand.
AATGGGCCATTGACTTTATTTTGGAATACCTTTAATGCCTAAATAATTGCCATTAATTTTAATTAATGGGTTTGATTTAATGGTATTTAGATGACAATTTTAACAGCTTTTTAACTTTTTCGGTGTTTGTCCCTCTTAAAATTGGCCATTAATAGAATCATTATTAATGGATTATTAATGGTATATTATAATGGCAATAATTAATAGGATTTTAATGGAAATTTGTGCAGTAGTGATAGGTTGTGGGCGCTCGTTAGAACCGCCTCATTGAGGCGGTTCTAACGAGTACCCACATCCTTTGTCTCGGAACAGAAATAAGAAAATAATGTATACCACAGTAACGTTCTTTTTCCTTGTTTCAAGTTGGGTTTAGAGAGTGTTTATTACACGGACTTGGTAACGTGATGGTTGTCAAATTGTTTACTGTTCTAACAAGTACAATATCTTAAGTTCTGTTATTTTTGCTTAAACAAAAAACGAGTAGCTTTTGCACGCAAAAACTACTCATATGTTATTTACTTTTTTATCTTATCAGAAAAAAATATTTGTACATGTAAAATTCCTATATTAAGACAACTTTTGGGACTTTCAAAAGTTGTCGTTAAGACAACTTTTGAACAGTCCCAAAGCTGGTCCCTGACCAGAGGACACTGTTTGCAGAAAACAAAAAGGAAGAATAACTGCAATCTACTAAATAAGCATTTTATAGCAGAATTAGTCTTCATTTCAGGGGTCTTAATAGCGGAGTTTTACTGTATATTTGCCATATCATATGATCAAAGTTTTATCGATTCAGTAACTAACTATGTAGTTTTTATTTATTTATTTATTTATTTTGTACAACTGGCCCTTGATTGAAAAATGTAAGATTATCATTTTCTTTTTTTTTTTTTTTTTTTTTTACCAACTGATATTTGTAACTTATAAGAGATGATGCGTTACGAAGATCAATAACCAAGGAAAAGAGCCAACGTCACTGAACTTTGCGTCTCAGATAAGACGCGAACGAGTCTCGAAGCCACATATACATAATGATAAAGAGACAGCGTTCAAATAGGCCACCGAGGTCCGTTAGATTCAAGCCAGTTAACCAGACTGTGTTTGCTCGGTGTGATTACTTATGTGACTGCTCATAATACTGCTCATTCTTATAACCGACTTTCTCCTGAAAAGGCGAAACACCCGCTTATTACAAATAAATGCAACCATGATGAATACGCCTTGACCCGCATTCAGCAAAATGAACTGGTATTCCAACACATCGTTCTTTATCAAAATTTGCAGGAAACCTAAAAGCCATGTTACCCCTGTCAGTGTTGACAATCTAGTGTATATTCCGATGTAGTTTCGTTCCTGACCTAAATTTGCGACATTAAGTCTTGTGTGACCTATTTTCATTACTACATAGAAGAAAAGCACGAAGTTCGCAATGATAGTCAACAAAGAAGGGATGATAAACGTTAACAAATGCATACGGGTAGAAGACAAATAACAAATGGCACCACCATACCCTGTGTCCCTTCCGTTACTAAGAGAAGCAGAAATTATGTAGTTTAAAAGGACAAAGGTTAAGGACGCCAAAACGATGTACACTACCCTAAATGCTGTGCCCTTCCAGCTGAAACTGGGAGATACTTTCTTGAGTTTTCTAAAAGTACGGAACATATCAACGGAGCATACATTCATTGAAAACATGACCGAAAGCCACAGGAGATGGGAAAGTGCACCGATAACAGCGCATGCCCAGTTTGTCAGATCAGTCTGTCCCGCTCCAAACTGGTAGGTGATCTGTGCAAACAAAAGTGTCACGCAAAGTATGATGGTATTGATGCCAGGTTGTGAGTGAAGTTCCGTCATGGTAGCATATATAACGATAGTTATTACCAAACATAACGCAGACAGGCAGATACAAATCAAAGAGAAGGTTTCCTTAGCACCACTCAAGATCTGAGTTCCGTCATCAGAAACGTATTCTGGCATCGCATCATAAATAATTTTGTAGTCACCAACGCAGAGCAAAAGCCCATCAGAAAGTAGTTTAAAATCCCATCTGTTCATTGTCTTGAACAGAAATGTTTCATTGATAATCAGATTACCATTTACCAGTTTATATGACAAGTCGCGTCGCCCTAATTTTATAAACGGGCAAACATCTAGTTTGTTAAAAGGCGAGTAGCTAATGCATGGCAAGAAAGGGAATTCTATTAGTATATCGCCATCAACTAATATCGGAGTAATGACATCTACCGCTGAGCCATTCTCATTTGGAACTTCTACTTCAAAAGTAGTAGGATTTTCAAAAAGGTACAAACCATATTCAACACATTCAGATTCAAACAAAAAACTATTGTCATTCGTATCAACTACTACAGTTCTCTGGTGTAGGACGTTTATCAATTCAGATAAAATGTCTGTCTTTTTAACAATGGGTATCCGAAATTTCATCCGTATTATCACATAATCGACTTTATATTCCCCGATTTTCATAAACGTTGTTTTCGAATACACATCAAATTGCTCCAGCTTGCCTCTGGTAGAGCCTAAGAGATCTCGCAGCAAGAATTGTAGGTTATTCTTGAATTCAATGCTTCTAAGATTTGGAAATAGAAACTTGTCTGATACAGGCGTAAATTTAATGAACACAACTTTGCATGTTATATCTGTCGATGCATTGATAGGTTGACACTCACCATCCCTGAGAATTGTGTCTCCGTTGCACATGATATCCCTGCATTTCGCCTGAAAAGAAATAACATCGTTACAAATACACTTTAAAAATGTCTAGACCTAACTTAGAAACATGGATCTTGTCGAGTTGTTTTGGCCTACAACTATAAAATAAAATTTACTAGAGAGAGGTAACCATTTGGAAGCAAGAACTATAAAACAGAACCTTAAACTGTAGTGTGCACTAGGCTTTTCTGGGCCAGACTAGCTACTTACGGTCAATTTGGCCTCATCGATCACGAAAACACGCCTACAGAATTTTGACCCCCTCCAACCCCACTTTTATATTGAACAATGGGGGCTTGCAGGGGTAAACCTTATTTTTCTTATATATTTTGAGCAGAAATAACAAAAATATCACGATTTTTTTCATCTAAAATTTTCATTTTTATTTCGGCGATAAAGGTTACACAATATTTGTATAGGCGTGACCCTCAGACAGTTTCAAAATTCTGCAATGGAATCAATGATCAACCATGACAAGAAAATAAACAACACTTGTGTTATAAATAGAGGATCTTACATGAGTGTTCATGTATTATTGAATTTATTAAACTAGTTGAGGAAAAGAGATAAAATGCGAGGCTTTTCGGAGCATTTTATCCCTTTTCCTCAACGAGTTTAAAAAATTGTTGACACAGAGGATCTTACATGAGTGCTCATGTATTATTGAATTTATTAAACGATTTGAGGAAAAGGGATAAAATGCGAGGCTATGCCGAGCAATTTATCCCTTTTCCTCAACGAGTTTAATAAATTGTTTACACAGAGGATCTTACATGAGTGCTCATGTATTATTGAATTTATTAAACGAGTTGAGGAAAAAGGAATAAAATGCAAGGCTTTGCCGGGCATTTTATCCCTTTTCCTCAACGAGTTTAATAAATTGATGACATAGAGGATCTTACATGAGTGTTCATGTATTATTGAATTTATTAAACGAGTGGAGGAAAAAGGGATAAAATGCAAGGCTTTGTCGAGCATTTATCCCTTTTCCTCAACGAGTTTAATAAATTGTTGACATAGAGGATCTTACAAGAGTGCTCACGTATTATTGATTTTTTTAAACGAGTGGAGGAAAAAGGAATAAAATGCAACGCTTTGCCGGGCATTTTATCCATTTTCCTCAACGAGTTTAATAAATTGTTGACATAGAGGATCTTACATGAGTGCTCATGTATTATTAAATTTATTAAACGGGTTGAGGAAGAGGGATAAAATGCGAGGCTTCGCCGGGCATTTTATCCCTTTTACTCAACAAGTTTAATAAATTGTTGACATAGGGGATCTTACATGAGTGCTCATGTATTATTGAATTTATTAAACGAGCTGAGGAAAAGGGATAAAATGCGAGGCTTGGCCGAGCATTTTATCCCTTTTCTTCAACGAGTTTAATAAATTCAATGATACATGAGCACGAATGCAAGATTCTATTTCTCATATGACATTTAAAAACCATTTTATTATCGACTATTTAACAAAAATATCAATATTCCGCCATTAGTAAACGCGACGTCGTTAAGGACGCCAGACATGTAACGTTACGGAACGTATCTAGCTAATTTGCATATTTAATCCACTAGTGGATAATCGAAAATATTACATGGCGTTATTACACTCTCAAACGGTACGTCATATGATAAATAGAGGATCTTACATGAGTGCTCATGTATTATCGAATTTATTAAACGAGTGGAGAAAAGGGATAAAATACGAGGCTTTGCCGAGCATTATATCCCTTTTCTTCAACGAGTTTAATAAATTCAATAATACATGAGCACGAATGCAAGATTCTTTTTATCATATGACATTTAAAACGCATTTTATTCACGATTGTTTACAAAAATATCAATATTCCGCCATTAGTAAACGCGGCGTCGTTAAGGACGCCGTACATGTAACGTTACGGGACGTATCTAGCTTATTTGCATATTTAATCCACTGGTGGAATATCGAAAATATTACATGGCGTTACTACGCTCTCAGACGCAACGTCATATGATAAATAGAGGATCTTACATGAGTGCTCATGTATTATTGAATTTATTAAACAAGTTGAGGAAAATGATAAAATGCGAGGGTTTGCCGGGCATTTTATCCCTTTTCTTCAACGAGTTTAATAAATTCAATAACATGAGCACGAATGCAAGAATCTATTTATCATAAGGCATTTAAGACACATTTTATTCTCGATTAATTAACAAAAATGTTAAAATTCCGCCATTAGTAAACGCGACGTCGTTAAGGACGTCGTACATGTAACGTTACGGGACGTACCTAGCTTATTTGCATATTAAATCCACTAGTGGATTATCGAAAATATTACATTGCGTTATTACACTCTCAGAAGCGACGTCATATGATAAATATGATTTTTTCTGTCGTGTTTATATATGCAGATGACACGAAGTTGAATATATGTGTATTTAGCGATAACATGAAAACATCACAAAAACACACCTTTATAAATCTCACCCCATTAAACCCCACTTTTATATAGTAAAACTGGGGTTACCAAGAGTATATACTAATTTTCTCTTATCTGTTCAAATACACAGATTTAGGGCACTCGCCGAGGCGGTCCTATCGAGTACCCACAATCTAAGTTTTGAGATGAAATAAAAAAATATCAGATATTTTATTCTGATTTTTTCCTTATTCTGGTAGAAGCCTCCGTGGTGCAGTGGTTATGCTACTCGCCTTGTAAACCAGGGATCGCAGGATCGATCCCGGGCTTCTCCAGACTTTCGGATGAGTCTTTAAACCGAGGTCCCGTCTCCGTATGACCTTAGCTGTTGGTGGGACGTAAAACTAAAACTCACTCACTCACTCCTTATTCTGGTGGTAAATCTGTCAATATATTTGAATAGGCATGTTTTCGCGGAATGTGTACAAAAACATTATGTTGACAAGTCTACGTAATGAACACCCCTCTTAATCCCACTTTTTATACAGAAAACTAGGTTTTACGGGGGTAAACATTTTTTGCTTATTTCTGCTCCAAGACATTGATTGGGCGGTTTCTAGCAAGTACGTAAAACCTATGTTTGGAGTATATATAAAAAATATCACAGTATTATTATATTGTTTGTGGTAAATTAAAAGTGAAGGCAATGATCAGGAATCGATACAATTAACCCACAGCTCCCAGCGAAAGAAACACACACATGTAACAACTAGACCCTAATGAACATCAATAGCGGAAACCCAAAAGGACAGGTGCTTTCCCACAAAATGACCAACCGGCAATCCAAAACAAAATATAATATAAGCGAAACAAACACTCAAAGACAAACCATAACACAAATAAACCGTGACAGAAGAACCGCCTTGGAGCGGTCAGTGAAACGAATTCGACAGTGGCGTAGGGGGCTTAAATCGATATTACGCAGCTGCAATCCTCGCCCTAACTTCCGTCGCGATTTAGAAAAATAATTTGTTCAGTCCGCATTAAGGCCTTCTAACTCATCAGTGCAACATCTCCGAGAACACAAAAATCAAACATCCACAGAGATAAGACAACGGTGTGGACTCAACAGCAAGAAACCACTGAAATGATGATGCAAAAGAAAATACACAGTCAGACTCCGATGGGTCCGGCCAGAGACAGAGCTTCAGGCATCAACCAACATTACGAAAAATTAAATTATCTCTAATTCTCAATAAGCCTTTACGCTGGAATCGGCATAGAATCCGAGGCCAAACCCACCGGCATTCAGTTAAAGAGGGAAGCAACGTTGTCAACCGTGATTGGGTTAACTACCATTCATACAGCCTCACGTATAACATTTATGTTGAACACAATTTTTTTTATATCGAAGAATGATTTAAAGCTGTCGGTATATCTGAATAAGCATGTTTACATAATGTGTACAAAAACAGCATCATCTCAACAAGTCCGCATAATGATCACCCCTCTTAACCCCACTTTATATGGAAGAAACTGGGTAAACGTTGTTGTTTTTGTTTTTGTCTTATTTTTTACCCTGGCTGCGCGTACTCGTTAGAACCTCAATAAGGCGATTCTAACGAGCAGCCAAATCCTATGTAAGGAGTATATATAAATAGAGAATACCAGGTTCGTGTCTTTTGATATCAAGTTTATCAGGCAAGGCTTTGAGAACGCTTGTAGAATCGCGAGGCTTGCCGAGCGATTCTGCATGCGTTCTCAAAGCCGAGCCTGATAAACTTGATATCAAATGACACGAATCTGGTATTCTATTTATCAGTTTAATTCCCTTGTACACGCTTAAATTAGCAATTAACGATCGGTTATCGATGGTCCTCAGTGCGTCCGAACATTCCGCAGGTCGATATATTTTGTATCAGCTGACCATATTTATTCCTATCATATTTTTTTTCAAGTTTTCTTTCCATTTTGTCCAGTAATAATATCATTTTTTCTATTTTTTCTAGTAGCCCGGTTCAGTCATAAAAGTGCAATGTCACGTTGACCTGATAAAGCTCACTTGTCCTGAGATAGCGTAGCTTTATCAGGTCAACGTGCTGCAATGCAATTAATAGAGAGGGTAACTGATAAGAGAATATATCACATGATTTCTCAGAAAAAATGACCGGTTTATAGGTATAAAAGAATGCACATTATCAGTTACCCCTACATTAATTGCATTGTAAAATCTTGACCGGATAAAGATATGCTGTCGCAGGACAAGTCAGCTTTATCAGGTAGATGTGACATTGCACTTCTATGAACTGGACTACTGAAAAACTGGCAAAACTGTAAGACTGTACAAGGGGAATAACTGATAAATAAAATAACAGATTTGTGTCTTTTGATATCAAGTCAATCAGGCTCGGCTTCGAGAACGCATGTAGAATCGCTCGGCAAGCCTCGGTATTCTAAAAGCGTTCTCGAAAAACTGCCTGATAAACAGGGTCGGCTTTGCGAACGCATGTAGAACCGCTCCGGGCAAGCCTCGCGATTCTCCAAGCGTTCTCGAAGCCTTGCCTGATAAACTTGATATCAAAAGACACTCACCTGATATTCTCTATATATCGCACGAGTGAATCATGGCTGTTGTGAAATAACTTTGTTAATATAAATGAAATGAACAAGGACATCTGTAATGACATTGTGAAAACACTTCTCGAGAATAATCCTTCCTATTCAATTTTAAATGGGGGAATGTTGATTTTAATAAGGCTTTGAAAACACTGATGACGCACCACCGTCTATCAGTTTGTTGCATTTCTTCACCGCAAGGTGATGAGCGATTTGTGCGCAGCATTCATCTTCGGTAACAGAATTTGCTATGTTCATGCTGCTTTGACAGTGAGGTGTATGGGGATTAGCTAACTGTCCGTAATATGGGCCTCGGAACAAAAGCTGAAAAGACGGAAAATGTCGACAACATTTTTAGATCGTTTTCTGGCTCACCCGTCCATTTTTGTCAAGAGATTTTAACCCAGGCTCAAACGCGGATTTGTTCCAAGTTTAAAGCAAAATATGGAAAAATCGTGGGTTTCCGCCTGCTCAAAAATTGGGTGAGTTGCCTTTGTTGGCAAGATGATTGCTTCTGTTTTCTGGGACTGTGAGGGGGCCTTCGTAGTTGACCTCCTACAAAAGGGGTTAACCATTAACGGGGTTTATTATGCTTCAAAATTGCGGCAGCTAAAAGAGGCAACCAAAAAAAAACAGAGGGACAATTTCTAACAGTTTTTCTGTTCCTTCAAGGTATTCTTTCGAATATTCTTGTAGGCTCAGCGAATTCGGCTTATACTGACAAAAGCACTGTCAATGGTACCTGCGACTACTATAAGAATATAATAATCTTATATGGTGTGAGGGGTGACGATTCTTACAAATGTCATTAACATTTCTTTCTAATTATGTGGACATTTTAAACATGTCAGAATCCCAGGGTGAAATCACGGATTTGCTTGTCTGGTGTGCAAGAATATAAGAATCTTTAATGGGTGTGAGGAGTGATGGAAAAATCCGTCCCGAGGGTCACTTTCTGGCATCACGAGGCTTGCCGAGTGATGCCGGACAGTGATCCCGAGGGACGGATTTTTCTATCCACCCCTCACACCCATATAGGATTCTTTTTCTTGCATACTTTCCATTTTTAGCGCGGATTTTTTAATGCTGCAGTCACTTCGGTTACCAACGTCCGCCATATTGTGATGACACTACAGGAATAATTAGTGACGTCACGTAACGTGCATGACGTCAACCTTAACGACGGCGCATACGAGGTCGTATTCAACCAGTACATTTATCAAACACGCGGGAATAATCGATATTGGGTCGGAACACGAGGGTCAGAATCCTAACTGGGATTCTTTAAAGGCATTTATTCTGTAACGGTAGAACACACCGTGTGTTCATAATTGTTTTATTGCCCCCTGTGATATACTGACTATAGCAGATCAAAGGCGGCCCTTAATAGGGTGATTAGTAGCTCGTGTTGTATCCCCTGACTGAGGCACTTAAGAGGAAAATCAATAATGTACACCAGTCAACAGTAAGTAATTTATTGATTTTCCCCAAGGAGGCCCCTTACCTGTTGAAGACAGGGGACGTCTCTTCAGTCAGCTCTGAGGGCTACATAATATTATTTAATGAAATGATAGTCCTCAATAATCAAGAATAAATGCCTTTAAGGGCAAATTGATTATAACGGCACAATAATACTAATGTAATTTGACATGATACTGATGACCTAAATAACCATAATTTCACACCGGGCCGAACGCATAAATTTATCGTCGCCGTTTCCCGGAGATTTTGTTTTTGTTTGATTTAGGGGATAACTGTATTGAAAATTGTCATTTGGGGAGGTAAATCGTCGGTTTTACGGTCGGAAATTTCGTTTTACGGCGACGCGTCAGCGGAGCCGTAAAACGGAATTTGCGACCGTAAAACCGACGATTTACCTCCCCAAATGACAATTTTCAATACAGTTATCCCCATTCTAATGCATTTACTCGGTTGTTTTCTTAAAAAAGTGTGTTATTTTGCTCAAAGTGGCAAGTTCTGTCAGCTGTGTAAAACCAAATACAAGCCAATGGAAAGCGACGTTACATGATGACGTCGGGTTTCCGACAGTATATTGCAGAATATACTGTCGCAAATTTTTGACGTTATCCAATCAGACGTCGCGTTACATACGCAAGTGCATTAGAATTGAGGTTTAACGTCCTCGTCAACACTGTAAAGGTCACTTTGGAGACGTTGCTTCCAATTTTGTGGGACTTTTACCCGACATTGAGATGACATGACATCTCAAGCCCTGTCGCCCAATGAAACCAATAGGGTTTATTAGCATTGACGGGTATTCAATACATAGAGGTAAGTTAATTGATCGCCATGCACACGAGATGCCGGAAATACGCGACCTGTTAGGCGAAACCATTGACTTATTTATTTTTGCGGTATGTGAGCTACCGGGGTGGTCGGAGACATAATAATATCGATGGTGCTGTTCTAACGATGACCCGAAGTCTATGTTTGGACCATAAGTCATAATGCCTAAAAACATAGCTGTGTTTCATCTCCCGACCGACCCTGCTTCAGACGCCCGATACTATTTTTTATCAGCAATAGATCAAAATAAAAACTAAAACACCGAACCTACCATTTTCAATTTCCGACCCAACCTAGTGTCGTCTTTGCATTTACCAATAGTATTTTCGCGTTTTAAGTACATGTATGTAGTTTTCTTTTTTTTTTGGCATTTAGTACCTTCCAAATTAAAGAGCTGACTTTTTGAGCATCTAAAATGAATTTTGATATACAGTGCCAGTCTTATTAACAAAAGCCAAGTACAAAAACAAAAACACATAAAAAATTCACGTCCGACCTTTTTTTCTTTTGTTAAAAAATAAGTAAATAAAATAAAATATCAAAAAATAAGTTTCTCCTACCTACCGACCAAATTGTTTTTCAGCATGTTAGCGGTAACACAGCTATTTTTTACGCCTAACTGAGGGAAAACTATCCCAGATCGTGATCTGACATACATGTTTGGAGAACCTAACAAACGGGTAATTTCAAATGAGATTCAGAAACCAGGCTTCGCCATGTATTTAGGTCAAATACGTTAAAAAAACGTTTTCAACGTTGATTCAGCGTTGTGTGCCAGCTGGAGTGACGCACCCTTTTCTTGTCAAATCGGGTCCCGCTCTCGCACACCAGTTCCATGAGTTCTTTGCCGACTGTTTTTATTGGATGGCAAGACATCACGAAAACACGCCTATATAGTTTTGACTCTTTAAACACCACTTTTAAACAGTAAAAATGGGGTTTGCAGGGATATACATTATTTTTCTTATTTCTGCGCAGAAATAAGAAAATTGTCGATTTTTTCATCTGAAAATTTTCATTTATCGGTGGTAAAATTTACAAAGTATTAGTATTGGCGTGTTCTCGTAATTGGGTGACTCACCTTTTTCTTGTCTTTAAATTGTGTCCCTGTCTCGCATACCAGTTCCGTGGGATCTTTGCCGACTGTTTTTATTGCACTGAGGTCTAGGATGGCAAGAAAAGGTGGTTGTAGCGAAGCCCCGGAACCTACATCCGGGGTTAAACACTTCCAATCGCCCTTCGGCAACGGCTCGCCAGTGTTGCACAAATAGCAAAAATAATTCTTATAAGTCATGTTAAAGGCGTCTTGGAACGATCGACAAGCCATGTCTATAGTTTCGTTGTAGACTGGCCACAATCCAGTTTCGTTGCATGTTGATATTCTATAAAATTGTTCTTTGCACATCACTGTGTCAGGTATGCCAGCATTTTGAACGTATGGGGGCTTGAAGAAAAGGTTACACCTGTTTTGCTTTATTGTTGATAACAACATTTTTTCATCTGGCATTTTCAACAGGGGATCTGTACATTGTATCTCAATGCGCCAAGTATAAAATTTAGACACGCCATTGCAGTGAGCACAGAATCGATTCCTGTAGTGCATACTATCGTAATAGACGGGGACGAGGTCGTCCAACGAATCAGTAATATCCGGATGCTCGCAATGATCTCGGTTAGTCTCGGATGCGCGAGACTGGCATTTTGTTATCATCCATACTGGGTCAACAGTTGCCGCAGAAAGGAAATCGGTCTCAGTTTTCTTTCTCAAAAATTGCGGTTTAACGCAACCATACCTGAATAAAAGAGTACAGTTTGTTTAAACAAATATTGCATTTGACATGTAAATTGAAAAGCAGCTTCGTATAATATAGGTTGTTGAGTCAGTTTCATAGTCAACACTACCCCATCCCGCAACACAAATACAAACAAACAAACACACACGCGCACGCACACATGCGCGCATGCACGCACAAGTACAATGGTTTGGGCCTTCTCATTGCTCAACATAACATTACGATAACACATTCGTGTGATATTATAAGAATCTTATATGGGTGTGAGGGGTGGATGGAAAAATCCGTCCCGAAGGTCACTGTCCGGCATCACGAGGCTTGCCGAGTGATGCCGGACAGTGATTCCGGGGAACGGATTTTTCCATCCACCCCTCACACCCATATAGGATTCTTTTTCTTGCATACCTTCCATTTCTTAGCGCGGATTTTTAATGCTGCAGTCACTTCGGTTACCAACGTCCGCCATATTGTGTTGACACTGCAGGAATGTTTACTGACGTCACGTAACCTGCTGTGACGTGATCCTTAACGACGGCGCATACGAGGTCGTAATCAACCAGTGCATTTATCAAACACGCGATTATATTCGATTTTAAGTCGGAACACCAGGGTCAGAACATAAATTTCTATCCCAGGGTAAAATCATGGATTTCGTTGTCTGGTGTGCAAGAAAAAACAATCTTTCATATCTACAAAAAAGTTATTTTCTGATGAACGTTTGCAGTATTTTTTGTATTATTTTTACTCCAAACATATGCTGAGGGTGCCCGTTAGAGCCGCATCGAGCCGCCTCATTGCGGCGGTTCCAACGAGTACTTACAACCTATGACAAGGAAAATAAATAAAGATGCATACCCTGAAAAATATAAAGCTAAAAGATGAACCCGAGTGCCATAATGCTTCCACGCAGAGCCGAAACCGACCGCACACGAGTACTGGTAAACCGCTTAGAGGATCAAAGCCAGCCCAGGCAAAGCGCTACGAAGCTGACCGTCCACGCTTATAAACTCCATGGGTTTCGTTGGGCTATAGGGCTTGAGATGTCATTTCATCTTGATGTCGGGTAAAAATTCCACAAAATTGGAAGCAACGTCTCCAAACTGACCTATACAGTGTTGGCTAGGACGTTAAACCACAAATCAAACAAACACATCGCCATGATTGACACTCAGTGGCTCGAACTGCGCCTGTCTCGAACCAAACATTGGAGCCATTGAAGTTCCAGTTCGTATGTTTATTTGTTTGAGGTCTAACGTCCCCGTCAACACTGTTTAATGGAACCAGTTATAGCAAAGAACAAGAAATGTAAAGTACACTATGATGAAGGGCATGGAGAAATTAAACGGCCGCTACAAAACCTTCATAGACTCATTATCGAAATCTACAAGACTCTTGCTAGTCACCGTAGGTCAGCACGCCGGTTTGTTTTCTCGTGACAATATAAAAGTTTTCTCGTGACAATATAAAAGTTTTCTCGTGACAATTTAAAAGTTTTCTCGTGACAATATAAAAGTTTTCTTGTGACAATATAAAAGTTTTCTCGTGACAATCTAAAAGTTTTCTCGTGACAATATAAAAGTTTCTAGTGACAATATAAAAGTTTCTAGTGACAATATAAAAGTTTTCTCGTGACAATATAAAAGTTTTCTCGTGACAATATAAAAGTTTTCACGTGACAATATAAAAGTTTTCTCGTGACAATATAAAAGTTTTCTCGTGACAATATAAAAGTTTTCTCGTGACAATATAAAAGTTTTCTCGTGAAAATATAAAAGTCTTAACCCTTATCTTGCTGTTCACAACAACCCTATCTTTGCAAACATTGTAGATCCAGATCAGATGGCTTCTGGAGAAGCCATCTGATCAGGATCTACACTGTTTGGCATTTAGTTTATGACTTTGTAACAACAAATTACATCAAGTAATTTGATTGGTTGATAGATAGAAATGGGTGTGGCTTAAATGAATATTCAGCAAGATAAGGGTTAAATTGTGCCTTCCTTTGGCTCGGGATGTTAAATGGGGGCCATCTGAGCAGGGAGAGTCATCCCCTGTGCCGGTTAAAGACTTCTGTCGTAATTACATGATTACTGTGTATATTTCCATTCACCGTGTAACCATAAGGGTTGTATGGGCAAGATGTATGTAATTTGTTTGATTTATGGTTAAACTTTCCTGTCAACACTGTAAAGGTCATTTTGGAGACGCTGCTTCCAACTTTGTGGGACTTTTACCTGACATTGAGATGAAATGACATCTCAAGCCATGTCGCCAATGAAACCAATAGGGTTTATAAGCATGGATGGTCCGACTCGCACCGCTTTGCCTGGGCGGCTTAGATCCTCTAAGCTGTTTATCAGTACTCGTGTGCGGGTCGGATTCAGCTCTGCGTGGAAGCATTATGCAGCCCATATATTTCTTCAAGCCCCGATGGGCGGGGCCCGTAGGATGTATGTAAACATATGTGATATGGTGCATATGTGATATGGTGCATTCTCCAAAACGGTTATTTTGTGATATTGTTTCTTTTTAGCTCACCTGGGTCATAGGTCCCGTGAACTTACAATGCGAAAATGCTTGTCATCACCGTAGCACCTTCAGTTTTGATCGGGTCTTTCTGAAACGTATACAGTCAAACTTCAATGACTCGAACACCTTTGGGACCACGAAAATCTGTTCGAGACAGCGATAGTTCGAGCCAATGCGGGCTACTGCAAGGAGGCAAAACGACACACTTTAGGGCATTTTCCGGTGTTCTATAATGAAAAATGTTTGCTGTGTGTACTCATTAGAATCGCCTCATCAAGGCGATTCTAATGAGTACACATAGTATACATTTGCAAGATAAGACGAAAATATCCTAAGTTTTACCCTCCTTAAATTCCATAGGGACTCAAGAACGGGTTCGGCTCAGCCATGGTAAACGAGCCATCGGTGTTCGAGCCATCGAGGTTCTACTGTATATAAGAAGACTGGGGATGAAAGCTTGTGTGAGTTAAAAAAAATGGCAAGGTCGGCCTATTAATCATAGAGATACGTCCCTTTCATTGCTGAAAATGCCTATTTTTGACCTTGTCTTCAGTTTTGATCGGCTCTTCCTGAAACTTACAAACAAGCAATTCAGGAATAAAAGCTCAGATGATTTCGAAAACTGGCGGGGTCGACCTATCTGTCACAGAGTTACGTCCCCTTGATTACTGAAAATACCTATTTATGACATTATCAGCCCCTTCAAATTTCACCGTTCTTTTAGAAACTTACATGTAAGTAAGTAAGTAAGGGATAAAACTTCAGCTGAGTTAATAATTGGTGAGGACGGCCCATATTTCAGAGAGTTATGTCCCCCTTGATTGCAAAAAATGGCTATCATTGACCTTGTCATCACCATAGCCCCTTCAGTTTTTTATCGGAACTTCTTGAAACTTACATGTTAGTATGTCGGGGATAAATGCTTGGATCAGTTCGAAAACTGACGAGGTTAGCCTATTCATCATAGAGTTACTTCCCTTTGTTTGCAGAAAAAATGCATGTTTTTTACCTTGTCATCGCCGCATTTCTTTCGGTCTTCATTGGGTCTAACGTACATGTAAGTAAATTAGGGATATTAGCTTGGATTACATTGGAAACTAACAATGTCAGTGGATCAGTCACAGAGTTATGTCCCGTACTTTACTGAAAATGCTTATTTTCGACCTTGTTATCACCGCTGCTCCTCCAGTTTCGATCGGATCTTCTTAAAACTTGCAAACAAGTAAGTCAGGGATAAAAGTTCGGAAGAGTTCGAAAACTAGTGTGGTTTACCTATTTGTCATAGAGTTACATCCCTTTGATTGCAGAAAATGCCTATCGTTGACCTTGTCATCACCATAGCCTCTTAAATTTTATCCGATCTTCTTGAAACTTACTTATAAAATAAAAAAAAACCTAAACCCCACTTTATATAGAGAAAACTGTGGTTTACGGGGGTAAACATTATATTCCTTATTTCTGCTCCAAGACAAAGGTTATGGGTTTTCGTTAGAACCGCCTCAATGAGGCGGTTCTAACGAGCACCCAAACCTATGTTCTGAGTAAAAATACGAAAAATATCACAAATTTTCATCAGAAAAAAATAACTTTTTTGAGGTTTGAAAAAAAGGCAGTATATCACACGGACGTGTTATCGTTAGCGTGTCCCCTTCGCGGGTTAAGGCGAAATTGGATGAAAGAAAGTAACTTATACGCACCTGTTGCTGTCGACGACATCCTGCGCATGCGCAAGGCTTAAGTATTCCGTTAAACAGCAGGACCCGTATTTTCGACAGTCTGGTTCACAGTCACAATTTCCACAACAGGGCGTGATTGAAGGGAAACCATCCCAGCAATTTTTAAGGCTTGGACAGACTACCATACTCGTTTCCTGTAGTTCAAATAGATCCCCATTGCCGATCGCTGGTTCTTTCAGCAAGGTTATTAAACACAGGTACAGTTTTGATAAGAAATCTGGCTTGAAGAAGTGCATGTTAAGGCCTGCAAACAAAATTTCAGAAAGTAAACAAATAAACATTCATTCCGATAACAAATTCGTATGATATTTTATGTCTCCAAAACAGTAATATTTCTGATAAAAAATACGTGATACTTTTCTTATTTTAGCTCCAAACGTAGTTTTTGTGTGTTCGTTAGAGCCGCCTCATTGTTGCGGTCCTAACGAGTACCCGCAAAGTAGGTATAGACGGAATTTAGAAAATACATGTTTAGTGTCTTTAATTATAAAATATAATCGGTGAGCCTTAGACAAGCTTCAGCGAGCCTCTATAATTTTTTTTGCGGGACGATTATGATTTACTATAAAAGACACAAGTCATTTATTTAGTTTATACCGAAATTTAAAACAAACAAGGGGTTTTGCAGTAATTTAGCAAATTTAAGGAAAAAAAGACAGCAGACAGTGTGGCATGTTAAACGACATTTATACGTTGTTACCTCCCTTCCATTATCTACCTTGGTAGATCATATGCATAGCTTCTAGGTTTATAACCACTCTCTGACAACTGCGTCAGGGAGTCGACTCTTTGGCTCAGCGGTAAGAGCACCGGGTTCGAATCCCACCGTAGGCGGAGATTTTTTTCAGGCTATGCAATTTTCCTTTGTTACGGCTTTCATGTCGTAAGAACGTGACGTCAAAGAGAGCAAAATTTCTGACGACGCCGCACTACAGAGACGTAGGAAACAACAAAAGTTTCTCGGCGATTTTCATTCGGTATGAAAATCTGTATATAAATAGTTTATTGTAGCTTTTGAAATTATTTTTGCAACCACAGTATTTGTTTGTATTGGAATTTAACGGCATAGTCAACTCTTTTCAGGTCATTTTTGAGCCGGCCAGTTTACCTATCTACACTTGTCCTGGGCAGACTTATACGTAAGCGGTTAATCAGTACAATGCACATTCTTTCGCCAGAAACTGACAGCTGCCCTCCTTGAATCAGCAGAAGAGAGAGAATGACCATAGAACAGATTTCATGATCAATCTCCACGAAAGAATGTTGCCGAACCCGGCAGGTGTCCAACCCGCGTCCTCCTGATCACCAATTAGACGCGCATCCGACTGAGCTACCGAGGCCGGCTCGCAGCCGCAGGAGCAGTGCGTAATTATCCAACAGAGATTTCAAACCAAGAAAGCGCGAGAAGGTAAGAATTTAGATGAAATTTCCGTAAGACTGTTTAATTAACATTGCAAAGATTATAACTTGCAATTTCGTTCTTTTCAGTGAAGAAGATGAGTATGATACCACAAGACTTGTATTCAACTCGCTTTTCATTCGATATTATAGAATACAGGGAAATTTTGTTAGTTTCACTTAAATCTTTTACCAAACCTGCCAGTTTGGAAAGAAAAAATGGTTTTCTACACACGTTTCGACCGGAAGTGGGTAGAAAAAAAATGGCACAAAAAATGCTCCCCCCACCGATTTTGGCACAAATTTCAAGATGGACAGATTAATATATGCCGGAATTGATTATATAGATGAGAATAATCGCGAGGAATATTATAAGTGTATATTTTCGGTTTTCCCGATGGTACCGACATGGTTGAAAATTCGCCATTTTCAAACCCTCGGTCTGCCCACACCAAAATGCTAATTCAGGTTTTAGTCTTTATATTGAATACAGCAATTTATATATATATCGCTTTTATCTTTGTCAACGACAATCACGTAATTTGATGTGAAAATAGTTAAGTCGAATGGGAGCGTCAAAATCGGAAGTAGTCCCATCGAATCGACGCACGAGAATTTTATTTTTAAATCTACCTACGCTGGCCAAGCTGATGCCCTACTGTATAGATTTTTAATTCACTGAGAAATCTCAGTAAATCACTACTGAAACTGTAATAAAGGTCACTAACAATTATAGCGTTAAGTTATTCGCCCCCCCCCCCCCCCCCCGCCTTATTAAGTTACTAGAATTGCTGATTGAGGCATCAGTGATGATCTAGTGTCTAGACGGGTATCAGTGATTATTTAGTGTCTAGACATTCACTTCCCAGCAGGCACATGACGAAACCGTGCGTCGGATCAACGCCTTTGCGACGTCACAGTGACGTCAGCGGAGACTATTGCAGGCGAATGCATGCTTTCGATCAATCAGAATTCTAGAATAGCCCATGAGTATTAATGAGGTATAATAAATCATCTTTTTTATATTTAGCTGGCAAAAGATATATATAAATGTCGTTGACGGGCCTCCGTGGCCTAGTCCTTAAGAGCGCTGACTCTTGATCATTTGGTCTCTCACCGCTGTGATTGGAGCCTTGCTCGGGTCACATGTGAGACGCTAAGTTCTGCAACGGAAGGTCAGGTGGCTTTTCTCCGGGTATTCCGGTTTTCGCCCACCTCTAATTAACGATCGGCTCGATATGGGCGAAATAATCTTGAAAGGGCAATAAAACCAAATCCAAAAAAATAAAAATAAATAAATAAATAAATGTCTAAAACCCAGTTTCATAAATTTTAAATCAATTTATTTTACTTAATTGGAGAAATGTCAATTGTTGACATCATTAATTATTACTATGCCATTGTTACACTTTTTTGCTTGTCACTGGATCCATGTTACCGCCGAACTTTCGCAAGTGACAGCCGGTTTTCAATAGCTAGTTTCATTAAGAAAGTTTTGGAATAGTCATTAATATCGAGGTTCCGATAGTTCTTTGTTGTAACCTCACAACGAGGTATCAAATATAGTTATATAATAAGGGAAGACATCTATGTTTATAGGTATATGTTTTTCCCCGGGATCTGTCTGTCTGTGCAATGCAACGGGGTATCTCTAACTTTGTATTACAGCTTTTTTGTACCCTTAACGCATTATATTAGCATATATTTGCAAAGCAAAGTTTAAAGCAAAGTGTAAACCAAATAATACTGTTTATTTTCTTCAGAATTGGAAATTTTTTATTACTTATGATGTTAGATTTTTTATCAGTATATATTTTTATTGCGTTGGCCTACACTAGATTTATTCAATCGTTTAGCTAGAAAAACATGTATGTACGTTTCAGTTTTGTGAGACTAATTTGATCACTTCCCCTGTTTCAGCAAAACAAGCATCCCTTTTAAGAAATAGGCGTTTCACAATATAGGGCGGAAAAAGAGGAACATTTTAAGATGTCAAATGTGATAAACATAACTTGTGGAAGCTCGTTAGACGAGTACCCACAACCTATGTTTTGAGCAGAAATAAGAAAAATATTGTACCCCTGAAATACCAGTTTTCTAAATAAAAGTGGGGTTTAGGGGGTCGAACTTTTGTGATGTGAAGTGTTTGTTTGTTTGATTTGAGGTTAAACGTCCCGTAAACACTTGATAGGTCATTTTGGAGACGTTGTTTTCAGTTTTGTGGGGCTTTTATCCGACATTAAGATGAAATGACATTTCAAGCCCTGCTGCCCACTGAAACCAATACGGTTTATGCATGGACTCGCACCATATTTCCCGGACAGGCTTAGCACGACTGAGCGGTTTCAATACCAGTAACCACACTGGTTGGGAGCGTACAGTACACTTAACCCGGATGTTCCGATCTGTATAGTGGACAGATCCTTATTCCGATATGTCGGGTATGTTTCAGAATGTTTATTTTTGTGTTTTGAAATTATTAATCATGAAAATATTAACTTTTTAGCAGTAGTTCGGGAACCATAATTAAAAGTCTTTTCGACATGCTACCTTGATTTTCTGTTTATTGCTATGATTTCTTTTATTTTTTATCCCCCGCTGTGAAGCAGAGAGGGGATTATAGAAATGGCCTTCGTCTGTCTGTCCGTCTGTCTGTCCGTCCGTCAGTTCGTCTATCCGTCTGTCCGTCCGTCTGTCTGTCCGTAACACTTTCTTGTCCACTCCTGAACCCTTTGAAAGATTTTCATTAAACTTTGGTCAATTATTCGTCGCAGTGAGCTGGTGTGCAGAACCCATAAATGAACCATGCAGACTCAAGGTCAAGGTCATGGTTGAAGGTCACGAGTTTGAAACTTGGAATTTTTTGTCCGTTCGATATCTCCTTTACCATTGGAATGATTTTCATTAAACTTTGGTCAAATATTCTTTACAGTGAGCTGATGTGCAGAACCCATGTCCGTTTGTCCGTCTGTCAGTTTGTCCGTCCGTCCGTCTGTCCGTAACTTTTTCTTGTCCGCTCCGTATCTCTTGAACCCTTTAATAGATTTTCATTAAACTTTGATCAATTATACCTCTCAGTGAGCTGGTGTGCAGAACCTATAAATGAACCATGCCGAGTCAAGGTCAAGGTCATGCTTGAAGGTCACGAGTTTGAAACTTGGAATTTTTTGTCTATTCCAAATCTCCTTTACCCTTGGAAGGATTTTCATTAAACTATGGTCAAATAGTCTTCACAGTGAACGGATGTGCAGAACCCATGTCCTTCCATCCATCTGTCTGTCAGTCTGTCCGTCCGTCCGTAACTTTCTTGTCCGTTCCATATCTCCTGAACCCTTAATAGATTTTCATTAAACTTTGGTCAATTATCCCCCTCAGTGAGCTGATGTGTAGAACCTATAAATGAACCATGCCGACTGAAGGTCAAGGTCACATTTGAAGGTCACGAGTTTAAAACAGAATTTTTTGTCCCTTCCATATCTCCTTTACCCCTAAAAGGATTTTCATTTAACTTTGGGTCAATTATCCCCCTCTGTGAGCTAACCATGCCAACTCAAGGTCATGGCCTTGATACAAAATGTGGCGGGGGATTAGGCTGTCCTCCAGACTGCTTTCTTGTCACATTTATTTTTGGAAAATCATCATCCTACTTTCGATTTCAAACGCTGCACCGGTACATTTTAATCAAACTTTTTTACCAGCCTTACATGAAACGACTGTAATTGCATTTCAACTATTTTATGGTGTATTTCGGGTCAGTTTTTATCAATATTACTTAACGTCTTGCCATGTAAGGGCAATTATTTTCAAAGAAAACGATAGAGGGGTCAAAAACTGGTTTGTATCTCATGTCGCAAAACTGATTTCTCAGCACTGTAAATCGTGTTCCGATCATACTATATTGTGTGTCCTGATAATACTAGAGAGCGATTTCGATATTTTCGTAGGATAACATTTAAATACATAGCTATTTTGTTTCTTAAATGTGGAAACTTGTCATATACACACTCTCTTAATCGGGTTCTTGCCCCGCGCCTGCCCGGGGGGGGGGGGGGGGGTAGAAATATGGCGGCTGCCTTCGGGAGTGTGGCAGAGTGGTAAAACCCCACCGAAAACAGTCCCATTGCCGAGACCACCCGGTGCCTCGAAATAGGTGGCTGCCTTCAGCTTCTGTGGCAGTTGGGTAAAAGCCTCCAACATACAGAACAATCGTCCGCCCAACCGGTATTATCTTGTGAATAGAATTGTTCAAGTGCATCTTACAATTTTTTTTATAAAATTCATTACGCGAGATCTATCCTTTTAAACCTTTCCTATCTCATGTTACTACCACTACATTTGTACGTGTATCATCATTGCTGGTGGGTCAGGCACCACAAAGAAGAAAACCTCATCTGTATATGTTTGTACTGTGTATGTGTCACTTTTTCATGCTCCATCACTCTGCACATCAATGAAAGATGCATTTTGTATACGTTATTAGATAAGTAACTTGTCACTTCATGTTACTCCAACGTTATTTCATGTTACTCCAAATTTATCAGAATCAGATACTTATCACTAAGTTCTGAAATGTACGTTATCATCTAACACAACTTATCTCTTTAGTAGTTTATAAAATTCTTTCTTTCTAAAACTTTTCACCTCAACAATTTCTAATCATAATCGTGGATCTCAAATTTAGCAAAGGATCTCCTGTTTTCAGAGCCAAGCTTTTATTTAAGCAAACGTTTTCGGCCTCCCTTGTCTGTAGGGAATAAAATACACATGTCACTTTCCTTCTGTAGTGAATGGGGATGAAATTCCTTGTTGAAACAGGAGCCACTTGTTTGCCGTGAGTGGCGTCTCGTATGCTGGAAGAAGGGATCCTGATGACTGAGAAAAGCCCAGGGATCTCCAGCTTTTCAACACATCATTTTGGCCCATATTTCAGATAGACGAGGGGTTTGGGCTAGATCCGGCCTGAATCAATCGGCTCAGTCGTGCCAAGCTCTAGAATCGCACAGCTTGTTCTTTACTTCCTTCTGTCTTTATTACGTATCTTTGTGGTACAAACCGGGCGTAATTTTTTCTTCTTTGAGTGTTATTTGATGGGCGGCGGCTGATGGATTAATCGGTGGGCTTGTTCTGGGGAAATTCAGCAGAAACTTCTGTGAGGGAGAGAATACGGGTGGGGATGGGTCCCAACTGTTCCTCATTTTTTCATTAAAATCTGGGTGCATAGTTGGGAGTCATAAAGCAGAAGTGGAGCGGAAGGACTCTGGTCCTGTCATCGAGTATAATAGCAATGTAGCCTTGGCGTTGGAAATAGGAGATCCATTTCCATTAAACGTCCCCTTGTAGGGCTCCAAGGAGGGTGGGGCGCATAGCTATCGAATCATAAATTATCACCATGGGATCCAACACTAGAAAAAGGGCATTTTTAGACTTATCTGATGACGACCCGGAACCGGCTACCTTCAATTTCAAAGCTAATGAAACCTTCGCTAGATTTTTGGTGATTTCAAGCAAGGAAGAAAAGGCCGTTACGACTCTTTCACCGTTTATTATTGAAAAAACAGATCGAATCGTTAATTGGTACTCCAAAAAATGTCAAAAAATTAAAAAATGGAACACTTTTAATCGAAACAAACAGAAAATCTCAAACCGAAAACCTCTTAAAAGTCAACAAATTTTTCAACATGAATGTTTCTGTCACGGAACATAAAACTTTAAATTCTTGCAAGGGCATTATCCGTGACAGAATGTTAAAACATGAATCTGAAGCCAGCATCGTGGAGTATCTGAAAGATCAAGGCGTAACGGCCTGTAAACGCTTTAAAATAAAAAACGACGGAAATCTCATCGACACGAACACACTTCTTTTGATATTTAACACCACTTCCTTGCCGAAATCACTAAAGATTTTCTACAGGATAATAACGGTTGACATGTACGTGCCCAATCCTCTGCGATGTTTTAATTGCCAGAGGTTTGGGCATCATGAAAATGATTGTACTGTCCCTGATGGATCTGTATGTGAGAAGTGTGGTGGTACTGATCACCACACTGTCAACTGCAAGAATTCTCCAAAGTGTGTGAACTGCGGAAAAAATCATCTATCCAAATCAAACGTCTGTGAAGTTTGGAAAACGGAAAAAGAAATTATGAAAATCAAAGTAACACAAAACGTAACATATTTAGAAGCAAAGAAAATCCAACAAAATAAACCAGAAAACACATTCGCCAAAGTTGTCCAATCCCTAACCAGCAAACCTGAAACCAAAGAAACATCAACACAATTCAACGAAAAAGATTTTGAAATTAAACCCCATTCTAAAGTTATTACCTCTTCTGTAAAACCCAAAACCACATCGTCACAACCTACATCTTCACAACCTACTACATCGTCTCAACCTACTCCATCTACTCATCATTCAAGAACAGAATCTAGACAAACTTCACAGACCAGTTCACAACCTAACAGCAAACATTCTAGCAGATCTCACTCCCGATCCACGTCGGGGACAGCAGATCAAAAAGAAAAAAACGACAAAGAAAAGCATAAAGGATCAAACCCAAACAGTAAAGGGGCGTCTGCTGATCCAGTAAAACTGGCTAATCAGTACGGCGCCCTTGAGGACATGGAGTTGGACATTGATCCCTCCACGTTCTCAAAGCCTAATAAAAGATAAAGGATTAAATTCCTTGTTTTAATCTTCTCTCCATTCAACCATGGATAAGAAGTCAATAATTCAATGGAATTGTCGAGGACTGAAAGCCAATTTTAACGAACTTTTAATTTTATCTACACTTTTTTCTCCTAATGTCATTTGTCTCAAAGAAACGTTTTTGAAAACTACAGATAATATTAATTCCAAAGGTTACAGCATGTACAATCATATCACAACGGATAATCAGAAGGCATCAGGAGGTACATCAATCCTGGTAAAATCTGACGTTCCTCATAGGAAAATAGATGTTAACACTAATTTACAAGCTGTTGCTGTAAACGTTACTTTATCCAAATCCATAACGATTTGTTCTGTCTACCTTCCACCACACTATAATTTTTCTAAACAAGAATTAGAAAATTTTACAAATCAATTACCTAGTCCTTATATATCATTTAGAGATTTTAATAGTCACAGCAAATTATGGGGTTGCTCGGATACAAATGACAAAGGAGAAATCATAGAAAATTTTATTGCTGAAAATGATTTATGTTTATTTAACGATAAACAACCAACATATCTTCATTCTCCCACAAGAAATTATTTTGCTTTAGATCTTTCAATTTGCTCTCCAAATATTTATCTAGATTTTGATTGGTCTGTTGTTGACGATCTCCATGGGAGCGATCATTTTCCGATAGTGATTGAAGAAATTGCATCGACCCATGAGGATCGTCACCCCAGATGGAATTTGAGTAAAGCAAATTGGGAAAATTTTAATCAATTATGTAATGAAAAACTCGACCCTGAATTTTTTAAAACTGCAAGTGATATACAAGATTTTACTGATGAATTGATTGATATTGCTGAAAAATGTATTCCTAAATCCTCGACTTTTTCAAAAAGAAACAGACCTTGGTTTAATGACGAAGTTAAAACTTCAATCAATAAAAGAAAATCTGCATTACGAAAATTCAATAAACAACCAACAAAAGAAAATCTTATCCATGCCAAACACATGCGAGCTAAAGCTCGCAAAACAATAAAATCGGCCAAAAAAGCATCTTGGCAGCAATACGTCTCCAAACTGAATACCAGAACACCAACTAAGAAAACATGGGACATGATTCGAAAAATTAGTGGCAAAAACAAATCAAATTAACATGTCCATATCAAATCGAACGGAAATATATGTTCAACGGCTAAAGACATTTTCAATGCCTTGGGGGAAAACTTTCAGAAAAACTCCTCTAGCTTAAATTATTCAGAAAATTTCCAAAATGTTAAACAAGAACAAGAGAAAAAGAATTTAAATTTTTCCTCATTAAATCATGAAAAATATAATTTACCTTTCACTACTAAAGAATTATTAGATGCTCTCCATAAATCTCATGATACTGCTGTTGGTCCTGATGACATACACTATCAAATTTTAAAACATTTACCCAACAAGGCATTGGAAACATTATTAAATATTCTAAATGATATTTGGATCACTGGAAAGTTCCCCGAAAACTGGAGAAAAGCTAACATTATTCCTATTCCGAAACCTAATAAAGATCACACTGAAGCCACTAATTACAGACCTATTGCTTTGACAAGTTGCTTATGTAAAACAATGGAGAGAATGATTAATGATAGGTTGGTTTGGTTCTTAGAATCAAACCAGCTTATCACTAAATTTCAAGCTGGTTTTAGAAAAAACAGCTCTACTAATGATCATTTGATTCGCTTAGAATCATTTATACGTGATGCCTTTATCAAAAAAGAACATGTCGTAGCTGTATTCTTTGACCTAGAATAAAGCCTATGATACGACTTGGAAATATGGCATCATGAAAGATTTACACAACTTGGGCCTTAAAGGCCGATTGCCACTTTTTGTTCAAAATTTCTTATCCGAGCGAACATTTAATGTTCGCATAGGAAATACATTATAGGACACATTTGATCAAGAACAAGGTGTACCACAAGGTAGTATTTTATCACCAACCTTGTTCAGCATAAAAATTAATAATATAGTTAAATGTGTAAAAGACCCAGATTGCTCGCTTTTTGTTGACGATTTTGGAATCTTTTATCGATCCAAAAATATGGAAACCATTGAATTTAAACTCCAAAGGTGTTTAAATAATATAGAAACTTGGGCAACAGAAAATGGTTTTAAATTTTCTAAAACAAAAACTCAGTGTGTTCATTTCTGCCAAATTCGAAAGTTGCATTTAGATCCAGTTTTAACAATATACGGCAGTCCAATTCCAGTCGTCACTGAGGCGAAGTTGTTGGGTCTTTTATTCGATAGCAAATTGTCTTTTATTCCTCATATCAAAGCTTTGAAAGCTAAATGTTTAAAAGCTCTTGATATTCTTAAAGTCCTGTCCAGTTCCGACTGGGAAGGAGATCGCACTGTTCTTTTAAATCTTTATAGATCTTTAATTCGTTCCAAATTGGACTATGGTTCCATAGTCTATGGATCTGCTAGGAAATCTTATTTAAAATCTTTGGATACTATACATCATCAAGGTTTACGTCTAGCACTAGGTGCATTTCGCACTTCACCTATTGAAAGTCTTTATGCTGAATCAAATGAACCATCACTTTATGTAAGAAGAGAGAAATTGTCTCTTCAATATGCTACCAAATTAGCTGCTAATCCACGAAATTCAGCATATGACTCGGTTTTTAATCCAAATTATGAAAGATTCTACAATAACAAACCATCTGCTATAAAACCTCTTGGCCTGAGAATAAAACCGTTACTCGAAGAGGCCAATATAAATATTAAAAATATACAATCGTTTTCTTTTCCATCGAAAGAACCATGGGTGTTGAAACCACCAATGATAATTTTAGATTTAGAAAAAAATAAAAAATCCGAAGTAGAATCGCATATATTTAAGAATGAATTTTTAGAAATCAAATCCAATTTTAAACATCACATTCCCATTTACACTGACGGTTCGAAACAAGATGAGAAAGTTGCTTGTTCTGTCATTAGTCCGAATTTCACTGATAGCATTAGATTACCCGATAATAGCTCTATTTTTACTGCTGAAGCGAAAGCAATTGATGTTGCACTGTATCATATTAGAGATCAGTACGAAAAACAATTTATCATTTTTTCAGATTCTCTTTCAGTTCTAAAGGCTCTTAAAGATCAACAGCACAGAAATCCCTTAATTCAACAAATTTTAAGAAAATTCCACTATCTTTCTCTCTCCAAGGAGATTATTTTCTGCTGGATTCCCAGTCACATCAATATTCGTGGAAATGAGATGGCGGATTTAGAAGCTAAATCTGCTTTATCTTTGAATGTTACAAATTTTAAAATTCCTTTTTCAGATTTTAAATCTAACATTAATAAATATATCAAAAACAAATGTCAATCTATTTGGGAAAAAGAAACCGATAATAAATTATTCAAAATAGAACCTAATTTTCACAGTAAATGCTCTTTCTCAAATTACAGTAGGAAAGACCAGACTAAAATTACCAGATGCCGTATTGGACACACAAGACTAACTCATTCTTACATATTACAAAACGAACAAGCACCTTTCTGTGTATCCTGTAACGAACCGTTTACAGTTAATCACTTTCTCATTTCATGTGTAGAATTTTATCATATCCGCTCAAAATATTTTAATGTTACAACAATGAAAGATCTTTTAAACGACATACCATCTTATCAATTAATCAATTTTCTTAAAGAAATCGGACTTTTTAACAAACTGTAATCATTAATATTTTAATTTTTAAACTTCAATAACAATTTTATATTTAATACCTAATTATTTTTAGACGCTATATGCCCTATTAGGGTTGAGCGTCTTTAAACAAAATATCCATCCATCCATCATCGGGTTCTTCATACTGTCTCAGATGAAACACAAAACATTACAAAATGACTGCGCCGTTCGAAGATTCAGATCAGCATGCGCATCCACCCAGTCTGTTCAGATTCTTCGCTGTGCGCTTGATGGGTAGCTTACTACTCGAGATTTTCACATGGGCAACGATGACAGTGATTAGACTGAGCAGATGCTCAGACTGAGCTGAGTCTTTGCTGGGCGCATAGATCAGTTTTTGTTTCGTTATGCTCAAGTTGAAATAGTTCCATTTTGTTTCTTTCACTAATTTCAAACGTGATAAATTGGTCGTTCGTGGCGGACTCTGGTATTTAACGAGCATCTCCGGTAAATGCTTCGGTAAATGCTCCGGTGACTCATTGGTCCAACCACGGTGCTTGGTTTTGACCGGCTTACATTTTCGGCGCAGTGCGATACGAACGCGCGACGTAGTTTCGAAACTTTCCCGCGAGCAAACTTCAGCGTTTGATCTTCGAAAAGAGCTTTTTTAAATTATTTCGTCGCTTTTTGTGTTTCCTTTGTAATGGGACTTGACACTTTTTGGTTTTGAGAAGCAATTTTTGGCTGTGAATACAATTCTCATGAACTCTGTAAAGATGGCGGATTATCGCGAGAAATTGAACGAGATTCCAGACGAGATTTGGGTGCCTTAGTATGTTGTTCCAGCCTCTCTACAGTAAAGTAAACACTTCGTGTGTTTGCTATTACTACGCCATTGTTACAATTGTTTGCTTGTCACTGGATCCATCGCAATCGAATTAGAATAAATTAGTATAAACTAAACTAAACAATACTTTGGCTGGCAAACTGTCAATGCTGGGCATGATCTATCTCTGGGATAAGTGGACATCCATGCTTGCAGGTTTTCCGACCCGAATGCAGCGACCAGCAGAGGATACTTCCTGGGGTATAGGGACAGACATCTTCTGTCAAGTCTCCTTCATTCCCACTGACATCAGACTAAAGGACCAACTTCCAAAGAATGTTGTCAGATCAGGGATCCTTATGGGCTTCCAGAGGGATCATGCTTTTTTTTTTTTTTTTTTTTTTTTTTTTTATCTTAGGTTTAACGTCCCCGTCAACACTGTATATGTCATTTTGGAGAAGCTGCACCCGATTTTGTGGGATTTTTACCTGACATTGTACCCATGGCTTGTCCTGGGCAGGCTTAGATCCTCTAAGCGGTTAACCAGTACTCGTGTGCGGTCGGTATCAGCTTTGCGTGGAAGCATCCTGAAGCCCATCTATTTTATCTAGCCTCGATGAGCAGGGGCCTTGGGATCATGCAAGTCATACCTAAAAACTGTTTTGCAAGGGTTTTAATTTATTCTATTGTGAGCAAAAGGTGATGTATTTCTTGCATCACTGGGCAGCCGACTGATATTAACTTACAGCTAGGCAAAGCCTACATCGGGTAGAGGTAGAGGGAAGGGAGTGTTATTATACATTTTTGATCATTTTCCCTTTCTTCCCTGTCCCCCTCCCCAACACTTTCTTGTCATCTACTACCTTTTCTATTTATTTTTTTTTGTTCCTTTCTCTGGGAGACGCCACGAAATGACCCACCAGGGTCGATGCGTCGTTAATCCCGACAATTGTTTGAATTGTTTGCACATAACCTTAGTATGACGATGCTCCAGTGTTGGTCATATGTGTACTTCATATGAAAAAAATAGATAGGGGTCTCAAATAAGTAGGCCTATGCACTATGCCTATAGACACTTTAACGCAGCCTGAAGGACTAGTGTTATTCAATGGGATTTGGGGCTCACCATAACTTTGTAAATCTTGGGCAGATAGCCAGATAGCCCATTGTGTCTCTTACTATTCCCAGGGCTTTATTGTATATCCCTGAGTAACAATTTGACTGTGAAAAATTGAAATTGCTTGGCCAGACGAGAAACGCTTTCCTCTCTACCGAGAAGCGATGAGAGGCGCTTTCATCTCTACCGAGAAACTCCGGTAAGTTTTTCGGTATATATAAATGCTCCGGTAACTCGTTGATCCAAGCGCGTGCTGGATTTTACTGGCTAACCATTTCGGCTCATTGTGGTACGTTTCAGTTTATTTATACTTGTGACATAGTCCGTATAAACGATCCTTAAAGTTAAGGCCGCCTTACGAGTATATCTCTACAGTATGCATAGGTACAGTATGCAACTTAATCTATTTTCGCGGTAACAACTCCATGTAATAAACATCGATGTAAATCAAACTTTACACAGAGAAAATTACGGTTTACAGGGGTAAGTTTATTTTTGCTCGGATTCAAATGATAGTATTGAGTTATTTTATTGCAATTTGGAATATAGTAAAAACTATAGTCCCTCGGTGCTGTGAATGATGACAATAGTACATCAGGCGATTGGCAATAGTTTTCTAAATACAATATACATGTATCATATTTTCTGGTCCTTTGGGATCATTGAGTTCATTTAGAATCATTTTGAAAATAGAGTTCTGCTTAAGCCGGTGCTAGGGGGCGTGACCGGTGAAGCACATTTCAGTTCTGGTCATGGACAGACTCACTTAAACCGAGTCTGCTATTTTCGTTTATATTTGGTGTATTCTTTGCTTCCAAGGGATCTAACTATTCAGAACTTATTGACTGTACTCAAAGCTACCATGAAATATCTGTTTTATTTCCCAATCCATCGAATGCACTGTATAAAAGACCTATTAAGGCATCGGGCAATAATACACCAGGTCGTCCACAGAACCGAGGGGCAATAGTTTTGACTATACTCCAAGCTGTCATGGAATAACTGTTTTATTACCCAATCCATCGAATGCGCTGTATAAAAAGTAGAAGTAAAACAAAGATCAGGAATTGATACAATTAACTTACTCCACCCATAAAAGACCTATGAAGGCCTCGAGCAATAATACACCAGGTCGTCCATAGAACCGAGGGGCAATAGTTTTGACTGTACTCCAAGCTGTCACGGAATAACTGTTTTATTTCCGAGTCCATCGAATGCACTGTATTAAATACCAATGAACAGGTTTTTAAAGAGATATGATATTTTCAGATCTAGACAATAACACACTTTTCAATTACTATTACTATTATGACGTTAATAGTATGCAAAAACAACACATATAAATTACACATTAACAGTGTTTTCACTTGGTTCTTTATAACGCTGCTTCGA
Source organism: Lucinisca nassula (assembly GCA_963580285.1). NCBI lineage: Eukaryota > Metazoa > Mollusca > Bivalvia > Lucinida > Lucinidae > Lucinisca > Lucinisca nassula. Next base: position 11,299,177 of record OY757026.1, read on the forward strand.
ATACACCAAGTTTCAAAAATGGATTCCAATAACACAGACCAAAGACAGTCCAACAGAACCAGCTAATAGTAAAAAATATATTTGGACGGTTATTTATCATATAACGTCGCGCCTGAGAATGTAATAACGCCATGTAATAAATTCGATAATGCACTAGTGGATTAAACAGGCAAATTAGTGTGATACGCCCAATAACGTTAGGCGTACGACATCCGTAACGACGTCGCATTTTCCAATGGCGGAATATTGACATTTCTATTAACAAATCGTGAATAAAATGTCTTTTTAAATGTCATGATAATAGAATCTTGCATTCGTGCTCATGTATCATTAAACTCGTTGGGAAAAACCACCCATTTTATCCCTTTTCCTCAACTCGTTTAATAAATTAAATAATACATGGAGACTCATGTAAGATATTCCGATAACACACCCGTGTGACATAGTGCATTTTTTCACATCTCGGAAATGGCTTCTTTTCTGATAAAAATCTGTGATATTTTTCTTATCAATACCGCAAACTAAGGTTGTAGGTGCTCGTAAGAACCGCCTCATTGAGGCGGTTCTTACTAGTACCCACAACCTTTGTCTTGGAGTAGAAATAATAATAAAAAAATGATTTATACCCCCACAAACCCCAGTTTTCTCTATATAAAGTGGGGTTTGGGTGGGTGTTCATTTCATGGACTTGTTCACGTGATGAGTGAAAGTCTTTTATTTATTTTTTTAATAAAAAATAGAAGTGGAGGCAATGATCAGGAATCGACACAATCAACCCACAGCGCCCATCAGAGACACTAAAGGGATAGACACACAAACATGAAACAACAGACCCTAATGGAAACACCAACAGGAACTGAAGTATTATCGTAAAAATTTACAAAAAAAAACCTCTTTTAATATGTCCGACATTTTACCTTCAACTTTATTGAAAAAAAAAACTTATTTTCATAAAGTATTTCCTTATATACGACGGACATACCACATTCTACCTACTTGAATATGTTCTTCAATTAAACCGACGTTTCGTTGTAAAGGTTCTAAAGCTAAGAACTTCCTTTGATATGTCCGACATTTTACCTTCTGTTTAACAGAAAATCTTCTTGTAAAATCGTGTGTTATTTGACGGGTTTTTCAAGGAAAAATTCCGTCCTTTAGATGTCCGTGCGGTCGGGCGGCCGGCCGGTCGTCCGCGTCCCGGTTTACCTTTTCGTTAACCCTGAAAAACCCATCCATAATATCATTTGGCGTTTTTCTTGTTTTTATATTATTTCTTAATTAACCTAAGATCTGTTTGAATAAAACATACTTAAAGAAAAATTACTTTCGAGATGCCGTTACCAAGAGCTTCTGAAATAAGTCCGACATATAAGCGAATCATCTTGCTAACCACTTACTTTTTATCTTAGAGAAGATTTTTGGAACAAAAAAAGATGAACCCTTCCTATATAAATATAGATCATTCATATGGGCCCCGCCAAGCGATTTTGGTACTTATCGCCTATGCGAGCAGCGAAGGTTCAGGCGAGCCTGCGCATCCGCGCAGTCTCGCCAGAACCTTCGCTGCTCGCTCATGCAAGCCGTGAATCAAGAGGAACCTTCAGACAGAAAGCCATATCCCTGGCCCCTCTGAATGGCTGGGCATGCGCAGTTAAAGTTTGCCATGGCGGAATGCTCGAAGACCCAAATTCGCTTGGCGGGGCCCATATCATCTTACAACTTCTGAAAGATAACTTCATATTAACAATTCGAAATGAATACTGAATTCAGAAGATTCAGCAGGCATCTTGAAAATATAATAAAAATATGACCGTAAACTTGAATTTAATAGGTTTATTTAATGACAGTCAATCAAATATATCTGAAAATAATATCACTTTAGAGCCCCTTAAACGGAGTTGATTTTCTGACAAAAGCAAAATATTGGAAAACAAAAGTAATCGTAAACTTGATCTGCTTCAGGCGAAGAGGTGAGTTGGCAATACTGATGTTTATTACATGTTCCATTATTGGAATTATCATTTCATTGTTCTGTTTGTTTGTTTGTTTGTTTGTTTGATTTAAGGTTTAACGTCCCCGTCAGCTCTGTAAAGGTCATTTTGGAGACGTTGCTTCCAATTTTGTGGGACTTTTACCCGACATTGTGATGAAATGACATCTCAAGCCCTGCCGCCGAATGAAACCAATATGGTCCAACTCGCACCGCTATGCCTGGGCAGGCTTAGATCCTCAAAGCGGTTTACCATCTATGACGGTTCCAACATAAAGGCTTACTGAGAATTAGAGCGATCTAATTCAATGTAACGTTGGTTGGTGCCTGCTACTCTGTCTCTAATTGGGCCCATCGGAGTCTAACTGGTTGTTTTCTTTTGTTCCGGCATTTCAGTGGTTTCTTGCTGTCGAGTCCACACCGTTGTTTCATCTCTGTGGTTGTTCACGGAGATGTTGCACTGATGAGTAAGGAGGCCTTCATGCGGACTAAACAAATTGTTTGTCTAAACCGCGACGGAAGAAGGAGGCGAGGATTGTGGCCACGTGAAGGCGATTTGGGCCACCCGATGGGGTTCGTTTCCGCTGACCGTTCCAAGGCGGTTCTCCTGTCGCGGTTTATTTTTGTTATGGTTTGTCTTTGGGTGTTTGTGTCGCTTATATTATTTTATTTTGGATAGCGGTTTGGCCATTTTGTGGGAAAGTAACTGTCCTTTTGGCTTTCCGCTGTTGATGTTTCCATTGAGGTCTGTTGTTTCATGTTTGTGTTTCTGTCCCTTTGGTGTCTCTGATGGGAGCTGTGGGTTAATTGTATCGATTCCTGATCATTGCCTCCACTTCTATTTTACCAGTACTCGTGTGCGAGTCGGTTTCAGCTCTGCGTGGAAGCATCATCCAGCCTATCTGTTTCTTCCAAGCTAGATGGGCGGGGGCCGAATCATTACAGTGTTATTTAGGTTATTACTATTGTTATTGCTATTCACCTTATTTGCAATATCTGCTGGTTCCTAGTCTGAAGGTTATCAGTGTTGGAAAAACAGATAACCAGACCCCCCTGACCTTAAAAGGTCAGGGGGGTCCGGTTACCTGTTTTTCCAATATCGACAATGTGCAAGCTGGGAGCCAGCAAATAATGCAAATATGGTGAATAAGTCATGCATATGAAAAGTTTACACCTCTGCAATTCTGCGTTATAATTTCTTCCTGATGATTGCCTTAGCATCAAAGTTTGAAATAATAAGAACCATGCTCGTCTTTACTCGTGTCGGCAGTTCAATATTATTTTCTTTTTTTCTTTCTCCACCTATCGGACACTTGGCCTATATCAAAATGAATCCTTCGGATCGAGCTGTCTCAAATCTGCAACGAAATGGCCGAGCTGTCGATTGGCCGATGTATCTTAGGCCGAGGTGTCTTCGGGACGAATGGTCTGTGATTCGTTTTTCCCAGGTATAAGCGAGTCTTGTTGTCGTTGTTGTGGTTCTTGATGTGTTGAAGTTAAACGACTTGCCAACCCTTGTGGGCCATTTTGTTTCCTCTCCCAGGAAAAAGAAGACGAGATATAGAAAAAAATAGGATAAGAGATGAAAGAGAGAGACATGGAAGAAGAAGGAAATAGATAAAAGTATAGAAACAGACGAAATTATTTCTGATATTATATCTACCAGGTATCGAACTGACTAGTAAGGAGTATTTATAGTTGGGAATTTAATTATGCCTTATTCTTTTATGCATGGAATAAATTTTAATATCCACCAGCTTTCATAGACTACCATTACGCAAACACGCCTATACAAATACGTTGCCACTTTTATCGCCGTAAGATGAAAAATTGTGATATTTTTCTTATTTCTGCTCAAAATATAGATTGTTGGCACTCGTTAGAACCACCTTATCGTGGCGGTTCTGACGAGTACCCACAACCTATGTATTAGAGCAGGAATAAGGAAAATAATCTATACCCCTGCACACCCCAGTTTTACAATATAAAAGTGGGGTTATAGGGGGTCAAAATTATATAGGCGTGTTTTCGTGATGGATGGCAAATTACCAATAGGAAAATAAATTCTAATAAAGTGAGCAAGAAAGACACAGTCCGTCTCTTACTGAAACGACCCTGGATTTAGTGGGTTCTTAAATCGCATATACATTAGATCAGTATGTCTGATTCTAGTGCACTTGCGTATGTAACGCGAGGCCTGATTTGATAGCGGCAAACAACTGCAATAGTATATTCTGCGATATACTTTCAGAAACCCGACGTCATCACATTGCGTCACTTTTCATTTGTTTGTATTTGGTTTTACGCAGTTCACTTCGCTTGCCGTTTTCGGCAAAAGGAACAGTTTTAAACAAGTGAACAAGCCCATTAAAATGGGATTAACTGTATTTAAAATTGTCATTAGGGTAGGTAAATCGTCGGATTTACGGTCGCAAATTCAGTTTTACAGCTCCGCTGACGCGTCACAGTAAAGCGAAATTTCCGACAGTAAAACCGCCGGTTTACCTCCCCAAATAACAATTTGGAATACAGTTATCCCCGAACTGATTACTTCAACTACTTGAGATAATCTGAAGTACACACCAGCCACCGAGAAACAGCCACCATTAAAACAGTGAACATGGACTAGAACGAGATAAGTGTCACAGACCTGCAACTCATACAAAGTAGAATCGATTGTTACTTTAAGTCTGTAGATAACTTATCTGATAAGTCGAGACGGGCCTCCGTGGCCTAGTGGATAAGAGCGCTGACTCTTAGTCATTAGGTCTCTCACCGCCGTAGGTTAGAGCCTCGCTCGGGCCACGTGTGAGACGCCAAGTTCTGCAACGGAAGGTCAGGTGGTTTTTCTCCGGGTACTCCGGTTTTCGCCCACCTCTGATTAACGATCGGCTCGATATGAGTGAAATAATCTTGAAAGGGCCGTAAAACCCAAACCAAAAAAAAAAAAAAAAATCTGATAAGTCTATTAGCTGAGTTTACCTGTCATGGAAAATGAATGTACATGTATTTAAATTTCAATTCCAAGTCATGTCAATGCCTCTGAATAGCGTGGTCCCACTATAAGATAAATAATAAAGTGATTCGAGAATAGTTTCACTGAATGAGAAACGTGAATAACAATTAAATAAATAAAAAATAAAATAAATAAATAGATAACGTGCCACGCAAGTTAAGGAACTGTAGCACCTAGGATGGGCTTTATGAAGACTCTTTGATTATAAAATAACAACTCGTCTAGTTTGTGTAAACAACACAAGTTACATCTCGTACATGTATGATCCGAAATAATAAATCCGATGAATATCCTCATAATGTCTAGTCAACGATTTCTGAAAGAGACATGATACAAAATATATATTTCTTTCTCCAACGTTAAAGACATACAATGAATAAATTTCTTTGTATTGCAATTTCTATCCTCACTCTGACTAGTCTTGGATAACCTGAAGAAAATTCTGAAAAGAATTAATTTCATACTTAAAAAGAAATAATATACATTTATCATATGACGTCCCGTGTGAGAATGTAAGAACGACATGTATTAAATTCGGTAATCCTTTAGAGGATTAAATTTTCTAGTAGATCAAATTTGCAAATTAGTTAGATACACCCGTAACGTTACACGCACGACGTCCTTATCGACGTCGTGTTAACTAATGGCGGAATATTGGCAGTTTTACGTGGCCACAATCCCCGCAATTGGCAGTGTCTAGATTTAAACCCTTTCTTTCAGTCCGCATGAAGGATTTCGAACTCATCAGTGCAAGTTTTCCGAAAACATAAAAATCAAATTACTACACAGCTGAAGCAAGAAATCCCCTGAAGTAGGCAAAGCGAAGGCATAAATACTGCCAGAACAGAGCATACAAACGGGGACAGGTCACACGCTAAATATCTTTATAGGCGGGGCAACGGCAATATCCACCATTTGCTAGGTATTTGGAAATAGGAAGTCCCTTAAAAATGCCTTTTGGAAGACCATTCAAAAATGAAAATTAGCGGGATTGCAAAACGGCTGATTAGCCTCATCACTGCCTTTCCCAAACAAACACATACCTCCAAACACATCACGAAGACACACCTGTCCAATTTTGAACCCCACTTGCATAGGCAGGTCTCCGTGATGAGAGCACGGGTACTAGGACTTTTTGCAATAGCCGGAATTGGCTGGTCTATTAGTCACCCATCCTGGCTCACTTTAGATGCCTGTTCAAAATTCAAAAATTTCATGCGTTATCACCCTTTAACAAGCATCGTGATCGAAGGCGTTTTCTTTGCCATGTCAGGGGTGGAGGCAGAGAATAATGGAAGCCAGAACTGATAATGTATGTTAGCTTTTTTCCTCGACCAGACATTCGAAAACAGGGCTGTGCTCTGACACATTTGGCAGCCGAAATTGGCAACACGTCATCACATACTAGAGCCCGTCTTTGGTCTGATTCCTGCACTCAAAATTCTAAAATCGCTATAGAACTGTGTTTCTTAGGACAAACGCTGTACATTGGGTGCGATTTGTGCCTTCCTCCGATTAAGAGTTCAGTATATTCCCATTGGTCAGCTGACACCTGTCAAATTGACAAGTGCCAGCACATTGGAGGCCCTGGGAAGAGCAGTTCATAAACTAATCCCATTTAGCGAGATGGGGGTAGCCCCTATGTGCTTTTAGCGCCCGGTTACCTTACAAAATCTATCAAGTCAAGACAGCTGAAGCAACGATGAAGACTCGACAGCATGATATAACTGAAATGCTGGAACAAAAGTAAGACTGAGTAAGTCTGTAGGCTTGGCCGTCATAGATTCTGAAGCCTGACCTGCCGGAAAGCAATTAAAGAGGAGAGCAAGGTTACGTATCAGGCGTGATTGGGTTAATTATCACGCAGTCTGTCGTATAACATTTATGTTGTACCCAATCTTTTTATATCGAAGATTTTTGTATAAGATAGAAGAAAAGGCAATGACCAGGAATCGATACAAGCAACCCACAGCCCCCATCAGAGACACCAAACGAAAAGAAGCATAAACATGAAACAACCAGACCCCAACGGAAACACCAACAGCGGAAAGCCAAAATGACAGCTACTTTCCCTATAAATGGCCAACTGGCTATCCCAAACAAAATATTGTGCAAAGGTAACTTCTTTCTTTTGTTTCTACACTTCCATTCATGTTCCTCTTTCTCCTCTGTCCCTCAATTTCATCTCTTCTACTATTTATATGACGTCGCGTCTGAGAGTGCAATAAAAGCCATGTAATATTTTCGATAATCCACTAGTGGATTAAATATGCAAATTAGCTAGATACATCCCGTAACGTTACATGTACGACGTCCTTAACGACGTCGCGTTTACTAATGGCGGAATATTGATATTTTTGTAAACGATCGTGAATAAAATGCGTTTTAAATGTCATATGATAAATAGAATCTTGCATTCGTGCTCATGTATTATTGAATTTATTAAACTCGTTGAGGAAAAGGGATAAAATGCTCGGCAAAGCCTCGCATTTTATCCCTTTTCCTCAACGAGTTTAATAAATTCATGTATTATTGAATTTATTAAACTCGTTGAGGAAAAGGGATAAAATGCTCGGCAAAGCCTCGCATTTTATCCCTTTTCCTCAACTTGTTTAATAAATTCAATAATACATGAACACTCATGTAAGATCCTATATATATTCTGTTTTCTCCCCTTCTCTGGGAGACGACACGAAATGACCCACAAGGGATCATGTGTCGTTAAACCAAAAAACAATCAATCAATCCAAGGCTGTTCTTCTGTTGTGATTAATTATTGTTATAGTTCTTTTCTGCATGCACGTATTGTTGATATATTTTTGTTTTGGACAGTCGAAAAATAACGATTACGAAAACACGCCTATACTAATACATTGCCACCTTTATCGCCGAAAAAATGAACATTTTATGATGAAAAATTGTGATATTTTTCTTATTTCTGCTCAAAATATAGATTGTGGGCACTCGTTAGAACCGCCAATCTATATTTTAGAGCAGAAATAAGAAAAATAAGATATACCCCCGGAAACGCCAGTTTTACTATATAAAAGTAGGGTTCAAAGGGGTCAAAATTTTATAGGCGTGTTTTCGTGATGGATACTTTTGGCTCATCACGTGAACAAGTCCGTGAAATGAACACCCCACTAAACCCCATTTTATATTGGGAAAACTGGAGTTTACGGGTGTATACAGTATTTTTCTTATTTCTGTTCCAAGACATAGGTTGTGAGTACTCGTTAGAACCGCCTCAATGAGGCGGTTCTAACGAGCACCCACAATCTATGTTTGAAGTAAAAATAACAAAAAAATCACAGATTTTCATCAGAAAAGTAGTCATTTTGGAGGTGTGAAAAAAAAGCACGGGTGTGTTATTGTAATATTCCGCTTGTGAAGTTTTCATTGTGCTGAAGTCCTTTTATGTGTGCAATTCTTTCCCTTTCGTGTCTCGGTGTGAGGTAATTGTATTGATGCCTGATCATTGTCTTTACTTCTATTTTGTGAACGGAATGACTAGGGTTTTCGCGTGATGTGAAATAGAAACTGCTTGTGTTATGATGTATCTCGTATCTTTTATTTTATCTATAACATTGGATATTTGATATTGTTTTCTTTCCAGAATTTAAACTATAAAATTGAAACTGTTGTTGATTATCTTCATTAAAAAGAACTAATAGTTATAAAGCTGAACCTGAGGCAATTAAATCCAGATTGAAAAGTTGTTATAAGTCTTATTGTTGGTTTTCACTTTTTGAAATCGATTCTCATATTCAAGCTATTCCAGCGTAGCAGAATTTGTCTGTCATAGCCCTGAAATTGAAGGGGTTAATGCAAGAAGGGGCCAAAGTCACATTTTTTTAATTTCGAGAAAAACGTAAAAAAAAAAAAAAAAAATTAATGCCATGAAAGAAATAAGGTATAACAAACTGTATATCAGATTGTAGGTCTAGATATGGTGTATCTGGAAATGATAATATCCCAGATTTTTCCAAAAATGGACTTTGGCCCCTTCTTGCACTAACCCCTTCAATTGATTTCGGCGAATTTCTTTCTAATGCTCTGAAATTTACAATGCGGGTGCTCGTAAAATCCATCGCATTATGATAACACACCCGTGCGACATAATACATTTTCCACACCTCCAAAATGGCTACTTTTCTGATGAAATTCCATGATAATTTTCTTATTTATACTGCAAACATAGGTTTTTGGTGCTCGTTAGAACCGCCTCATTGAGGCGGTTCTAACGAGTACCCACAACCTATGTATTGGAGCAGAAATTAGAAAAATAATGTATACCCCCTTAAACCCTTGTTTTCTCTATATAAAGTGGGGTTTAGGGGGGTCTTCATCTCACGGACTTGTTCATGTGATGGTTTAGGCAGTTCTAAAAGAGTACCATTAAAATATGATTTTAGCAGACTTTTTGTAACTAGAGAATACCAGGTTCGTGTCTTTTAAGTGCATGTTTATCAGGCAAGGTTTGAGAACGATTGTGGAATCGCAAGGCATGTCGGCCAGATAAACTTGATATCAAATGACACGAACCTGGTTTTCTCTTTATCAATTTATCCCCTTGTACACTTTTAAAGTATGTAATCGATTGTCCTCAGTGCGTGCCAACATTCCGGCAATAATCGGCCCTAATATTTAGCAGTATATAAACGATATGTTTCCTATGATATTTTTGTCGTTTAATTTTTCAAATATTTCCAGTAACAATATTATTAATTGCCATTTTTCTGGTAATCCTTTTGATTCATAAAGGTGCAATGTCATGTTGACCTGTTAAAACTCGCTTGTCCTGAGATAGCATATCTTTATCAGGTCAAGGTGTTAAAGTGATATTAATCTAGGGGGTAGCTGATAAACTAGAACGGACGGCAATGACCAGGAATCGATGTTTTAATTGCAGTGACGTTACTTTATATGTGTGCTTCCTACCAATTGGTGTCTCGGATGGAAAGTGTTAAGTAATTATGTTGATTCCTGATTATTGCCGTCACTTTTATTTTTTATCATATGACGTCGCGTCTGAGAGTTTAATAACGCCATGTAATAAATCTGATAATCCACTAATTAAATATGCAACTTATTTAGAAACGCTCCCTAACGTTACATGCACAACGTCCTTAACGGCGTCGCGTTTACTAGTAGAGGAATATTGACATTTTTGTACAGAAATCGTGAATTAAATGCGTTTTAAATGTCATATGATAAATATAATCTTGCATTTGTGCTCATGTATTATTGAATTTAACAAACTCTGTGGAGGAAAATAGATAAAATGCTCGGCTTGCGCATGTATTATTGAATTTATTTAATTCATTGAGGAAAAGCCTTGCATTTTATCCCTTTTCCTCAAAGAGTTTAATAAATTCATAGCCTGGCATTTTATCCCTTTTCCTCAACTCGTTTAATAAATTCAATAATACATGAACCTCATGTAAGATCCTCTATGTATGCAGGAGAGACGTATAAAAGGTACCATTATTACAATGTAGTTGCAGTTCTATCCGCGGACGCCAGATTACACTCTTCTAGAGTCCCTGTCTGTTGATCTGAACATTGATATATGCCATTTATCTATGGGTTAATGATTTTGGATTAACGCTTTGATACAAGCCCTAAACTACTTTGTGTCTGGAAATGTAATACAAGTTTGTGCTCATGGGTGAAGAAATGAATCAATCCCTTAAACCAAAACATTCTAACACATATGTGAATGTAACGCGACATATGATTGGATAACGTTAACATTTGCGACAGTTTATTCTGCGATATACCATTGGAAATAAAAATCAAAAATGAGTTCCTTTAAGAGCAATGAAAACATTCATAAGAAAGAAGATGGGTCATACTACGTAGTTTCGGCTAATAAAGCCTCATCAGTGACCATATGATGATCCTGCAACGAAAGCCAGAGGAAACATACTGCAAATATGCGAATTTCGAACTAGCAGTCGATTCAAAGACTGATATAAATCAAAATGGGGTCCAAATAATTAAAAACCTGTCTAGAATATGAGTCTAAACAAATAATTTATTTCTGATTTCTCAGAATGTTCACGCTGATCTCAAAGGACCAAAAGTAAAATATAAACTGCACTGTCATACTACGTAGTTTCGGCTAATAAAGCCTCATCAGTGACCCTGAGATCATGTAACGTCGCTTTTCATTGGTTGGTAATTGCTCACTGCATGCGCATTCCGTATCTGACAAAGCGAACAATTTCGTTAATCACAATAAATGCATTAGAATGAGTATATCTGAATTGACACTTGTTAGCTGAGGAGGTAAATCGTCGGTTTAACAATAGAAATTTCCACTGATGCGTCGCCGTAAAACAAAATTTCTGACCTTAAAACCACCGATTTTCCTCCTCGAAGGACAATTTTGAATGCAGTGATCACCTGATTACATTTATCATATGACGTCGTTGATAAGCAGTGGATGACGTCGTGTAATAAAAATCGTATGACCACACGTGTAATAACACTTAAGGGATTAAGTAACGTCATGACGACGTCCATGTCAACAATGCATTTTTTAGAAAATTGGTCAAATTCAAAGGCGATAAAATACAATATATAGTGTTCATATGATAAATAGAATCTTACACTCGTGGTCATTTCATATGAAATTTATGAAACTCGCCGAAGGCTCGTTTCATAATATCATATGAAATGACCACTTGTGTAAGATCCTCTATGTATATAGGCAGAAATACAAACGAACTAGTAGGCTACATAGATACAGATTTAATATAAAGAGTTGGCCGTCGCCCATAGGGGCTTGAAGAAATATATTAGTTGCATGATGCTTCCACGCAGAGCTGAATCCAGCCCGCACACTAGTACTGGTAAACCGTTTAGAGGATCTAAGCCTGTCCAGGAACCGCGGTGCGAGGCGGACCGTCCATGCTGATTTATCCTAATGGTTTCATAAGGCGACAGGGCTGGAGATGTCATTTCATCTCAATGTCGGGTAAAAGTCCCACAAAATTGGGTCAAACGTCTCCAAAATTACCTTTACAGTGTTGACGGGGACGTTAAACCTCAAATCAAACAATAATATAAAGAGTATAAATATTGAATACATATTGAATAATAAGCAATGTGGAAGAAACATTGTGTTGATATCGCTCGACATTGGCAATTTTGTAACCAAATCGTGAATAAATGCGCTTTAAATGCTACATGATAAATAGAATCTTGCATTCGTACTCGTGTATTATTGAATTTATTAAACGAGTTAAGGAAAAGGGTTAAAATGCCTCGCATTTTATCCCTTTTCCTAAACTCGTTTAATAAATTCAATAATACATGAACACCAATCTAGCTATCTATTTATTCTATGGCTGTTTTTCCACTGCTATTGGTGAATATTGCATCCTGGAAGCCAAATTAGTGCAATAACCCTATACCATCGTAAAATCTCTTTATTTTTATACACATACGCGACGGACTCAAGGGTGGGGATTGCGTCGCGTAAAATCGATTTAAGTCCCCCAAGTCAAATTCTTTTCACTGACCGTTCCAAGGCGGTCCTTCTGTCGCGTTTTACTATCGATATGGTTTGTCTTTGAGTTGTGTATCGCTTATATCTTTTTTATGGAATGTTTGTGTTTATTTCCCTTTTTATCTCTGATTAGAGGAGTGGGTTAATTGTATCGATTCCTGATCATTGGCTTCACTTCTATTTAGAAACAAAAAACCGCTCAGCTTGATATGAAAGCTAATATACAACGCAAAAGACTTACCACTTTAACAAATCTGAGCTTAAGACAGGGCGGCCTTGAAAAGCAGAAGTAAAACTAATGATCAGGACTCGATATAGTAGAAAATAGAAGTGAAGTCAATGATTAGGAATTGATACAATTACCAAACAACCAAATGGAAAAAAAACACCAGCATGAAACAACTTTTGTCACATGACGTCGCGTCTGAGGGTGTAATAACGTCATGTAATAATTCTGTAATACACTAGTGGATTAAATATGGAAATTAGTTAAATACGTCCCATAACGTTACACGTACCACGTCCTTAACGACGTCACGTACACTAATTGCGGAATATTGACATTATTGTAAACTAAACGTGAATAAAATGCGTTTTAAATGTCATATGATAAAAAGAATCTTGCATTCGTGCTAATATTTTATTGAATTTATTAAACTCGTTGAGGAAAAGGGATTAAAATGCTCGGCAAAGCCTCACATATTGTCTCTTTTCTTCAACTCGTATAATAAATTCAATAATGCATGAGCACTCATGTAAGATCCTCCATAACTATAAATAAAATTTTACAAGCGGAAGGTCCGAAATAACAAGATATTTGCAATACATATACGAAGAGACAAATTTTAACAATATTTAACCACAAAAGAAGTACCGCCTTTGAATGCTCAGTGTGTTTTTTTTTTTTTTTTTTTTTTTTTTTGAGGGCTTAAATCGATTTGAAGTGATCATAATTTAATGGGTCCGGATGAAGTATTACTAACTCATCAGAGCAACATCTCCGAGAAAATATAAATCAAACGAGTACAGAGATGAAACAATAATGAGGGCTCGACAGCATGAAATAACTGAAATGCTGCGGCAAAAGAAAACCAACAGTTAGACTCCGGTGGAGAGTACCGGGCACCAGCCGACATGTCTTAAAATAATAACTAAGTCTTTAGGTCGGGGCCGTGAGAGAGAGAATCCACATCATATAATGGCAAATTGGGTTTCAAAAGGGAATACGTTATTTCTATCATTCTCTGCTCCAAAACATTACATCACGTGAACAAATCCGTGAAATGAACACCCCCTTACACCCCACTTTATATAGAGAAAACTGCGGTTTACGTAGGTAAACATTATTTTTCTTATTTTTACTCCAAGACATAGGTTGTGGGTACTCGTTAGAACCGCCTCAATGAGGCAACACCAACAGCGGAAAGCCAAAATGACAGCTACTTTCCCACAAAATGGCCAATTGGCTATCCAAAACAAAATATTGGGCAAAGGTAACTTCTTTCTTTTGTTTCTACCCTTCCATTCATGTTCCTCTTTCTCCTCTGTCCCTCACTTTCATCTCTTCTACTATTTATCATATGACGTCGCGTCTGAGAGTGCAATAACGCCATGTAATATTTTCGATAATCCACTAGTGGATCAAATATGCAAATTAGCTAGATACATCCCGTAACGTTACATGTACGACGTCCTTAACGACGTCGCGTTTACTAATGGCGGAATATTGATATTTTTGTAAACAATCGTGAATAAAATGCGTTTTAAATGTCATATGATAAAAAGAATCTTGCATTCGTGCTAATATTTTATTGAATTTATTAAACTCGTTGAGGAAAAGGGATTAAAATGCTCGGCAAAGCCTCACATATTGTCTCTTTTCTTCAACTCGTATAATAAATTCAATAATGCATGAGCACTCATGTAAGATCCTCCATAACTATAAATAAAATTTTACAAGCGGAAGGTCCGAAATAACAAGATATTTGCAATACATATACGAAGAGACAAATTTTAACAATATTTAACCACAAAAGAAGTACCGCCTTTGAATGCTCAGTGTGTTTTTTTTTTTTTTTTTTTGAGGGCTTAAATCGATTTGAAGTGATCATAATTTAATGGGTCCGGATGAAGTATTACTAACTCATCAGAGCAACATCTCCGAGAAAATATAAATCAAACGAGTACAGAGATGAAACAATAATGAGGGCTCGACAGCATGAAATAACTGAAATGCTGCGGCAAAAGAAAACCAACAGTTAGACTCCGGTGGAGAGTACCGGGCACCAGCCGACATGTCTTAAAATAATAACTAAGTCTTTAGGTCGGGGCCGTGAGAGAGAGAATCCACATCATATAATGGCAAATTGGGTTTCAAAAGGGAATACGTTATTTCTATCATTCTCTGCTCCAAAACATTACATCACGTGAACAAATCCGTGAAATGAACACCCCCTTACACCCCACTTTATATAGAGAAAACTGCGGTTTACGTAGGTAAACATTATTTTTCTTATTTTTACTCCAAGACATAGGTTGTGGGTACTCGTTAGAACCGCCTCAATGAGGCAACACCAACAGCGGAAAGCCAAAATGACAGCTACTTTCCCACAAAATGGCCAATTGGCTATCCAAAACAAAATATTGGGCAAAGGTAACTTCTTTCTTTTGTTTCTACCCTTCCATTCATGTTCCTCTTTCTCCTCTGTCCCTCACTTTCATCTCTTCTACTATTTATCATATGACGTCGCGTCTGAGAGTGCAATAACGCCATGTAATATTTTCGATAATCCACTAGTGGATCAAATATGCAAATTAGCTAGATACATCCCGTAACGTTACATGTACGACGTCCTTAACGACGTCGCGTTTACTAATGGCGGAATATTGATATTTTTGTAAACAATCGTGAATAAAATGCGTTTTAAATGTCATATGATAAAAAGAATCTTGCATTCGTGCTAATATTTTATTGAATTTATTAAACTCGTTGAGGAAAAGGGATTAAAATGCTCGGCAAAGCCTCACATATTGTCTCTTTTCTTCAACTCGTATAATAAATTCAATAATGCATGAGCACTCATGTAAGATCCTCCATAACTATAAATAAAATTTTACAAGCGGAAGGTCCGAAATAACAAGATATTTGCAATACATATACGAAGAGACAAATTTTAACAATATTTAACCACAAAAGAAGTACCGCCTTTGAATGCTCAGTGTGTTTTTTTTTTTTTTTTTTTGAGGGCTTAAATCGATTTGAAGTGATCATAATTTAATGGGTCCGGATGAAGTATTACTAACTCATCAGAGCAACATCTCCGAGAAAATATAAATCAAACGAGTACAGAGATGAAACAATAATGAGGGCTCGACAGCATGAAATAACTGAAATGCTGCGGCAAAAGAAAACCAACAGTTAGACTCCGGTGGAGAGTACCGGGCACCAGCCGACATGTCTTAAAATAATAACTAAGTCTTTAGGTCGGGGCCGTGAGAGAGAGAATCCACATCATATAATGGCAAATTGGGTTTCAAAAGGGAATACGTTATTTCTATCATTCTCTGCTCCAAAACATTACATCACGTGAACAAATCCGTGAAATGAACACCCCCTTACACCCCACTTTATATAGAGAAAACTGCGGTTTACGTAGGTAAACATTATTTTTCTTATTTTTACTCCAAGACATAGGTTGTGGGTACTCGTTAGAACCGCCTCAATGAGGCGGTTCTAACGAGCACCCACAACCTATGTTTTCAGTATTAACAAGAAAAATATCATGGAATTTCATCCGAAAAGTAGACATTTTGGAGATGTGAAAAATGCACTATGTCGCACGGGTATGTAATGGAGCGTGGGTACTTATTTGACGGGGCGAGCTCTAATAAACTTCAACTAGCACCGATAATTTGAAAGGTTAAACAGAAAAGTTTCACAAATCCGAAAAAGTGTCACTTATGTGGCTTTGAAAGATGGTATAATACTTCAAAAATATGTTATCATTAAAGTGAATCTAACGATTGAGCCCCGCAAATGTCAATTACTCGTACAATACAGTTATCCAAATTCTCTAATGCACACATAAAAATAATACACACTTTATCAATTGTCAACACGTGAACAAAGTAGAAGTAAAACAAAGATCAGGAATCGATACAATTAACTTACTCCACCCATCAAAGACACCAAAGGGAAAGAAACACAAACATGAAGCGACCAGACCATAATGGAAACCTAAACAAAGGAAGGCCATAAGGACAGTAACTTTCCCACGAAATGGCCAAATGGCCATCCTAAATAAAAAGACACAATTGATACACACGGTAAGTAACAAACAACAACATAAATAAACCGCCACAGAAGAACCGCCTTGGAACGTGAAAAGAACACCCCCTAAACCCCAATTTGTATTGAGAAAACTGGGGTTTACAGGGGTAAACATTATTTTTTTATTTCTGCTCCAAGACATAGGTCGTGGGTACTTGTTAGAACCGCCTCTATGAGGCGGTTCTAACGAGCACCCACAACCTATGTTTGCAGTATGAATAAGTAAAATATCACGAATTTTCATCAGAAAAGTAGCCATTTTGGAGATGTGAAAAATGTACAATGTTGCACGGGTGTGTGGTCGTAATGTGTAGTCTTTCGTGGCTGAAGACATGGAATTTTGCTTAGGAAAATTTACGATATTTTTTTTTCGAATTTCAAACAAAGATTATGGGTGCTCGTAGGAACCGTCCAGTCTATGTTTTAAAACAGAAACAAGGAAAATAATAATATCTTCATCACATCCAGTAATCGAGTTGTTAACATGTTGCCAATGATACTTATATTTTAAACATTTTACTATAAGCATAAAAATTGTGTTGTCATCAGCATGTTATCAAATGTCCGCCATTGCAAAACGACGTCAAGTGACGCAGGGTTTCAAAAGTATATATTTTTCTATAGACTGTCTGGAATTCGATGAAATCCAAGGAGACGTAGCATGTTCATAAAAGCATTTGGGTTATGCTTTAGTGTTTATATGAAAACTATTTGTTATTCATGTAATTGGCAAGCACAGTATGACTTGAAATCGAAGTCTGATAACTTATTTACAATGGCTCATTCGAACTCATCCTTGTAGGGGAACAGATATATTTTCAGGGGAGGCAACTCCTGCAACAGCGATTTAGTCTACGATGTTGAAATGGTTAAACTCTTAAAGGAAATTCTTTCTTTTAAGCGTAGACCCTTATTCCGTTGGTATGAGCCTATAGGAAAGCGAACAAGAAGCCCCGAATTATATATCCCTTTGGAAAATGACGGAAAATGTGCCAGGTGTTCAACTTAGTCCCATCGGCATTCTGCCAACTACTTCAGATAACAAATATTTAGGGATAGTTCAGGTAGAATTTTCTTATTTAATCATGAAATGTATGCTATGTGTACTCATTAGAATCGCATCGATGAGGCAATTCTCACACAAAAAAAAAAATTTTAAAGGATATCGAAAAGACTTCCTTAAGTCATTCCACTATGCCTCCTGATCTGGGGTATGAGTAAATTGCATTGGCTCGAAACATGTTTAAAAGGGTTATCCTCTGGAAGCAATAAACACACCGCAGAACTGATAAGTATGGAGTGTATAAGTAATTTTTGGATCAGACTAGCTGGTTTCGGCCAATTAGACCTCATCATTGACCCTCAAATATTTTCAAACACTGCCCCGAATCAAATTGCATGGTCCTTAAGTTTTAGAGCCATTAAAGTTCGACTGTATTTTGTTACTAACTTTGTTGTCAGAAACATTTATAACTTTTTTGACGGCTCTTTCAAGACTATTTTACATATTTCGATCCGGTTATTTATCAGAGGTAGGCGAAACCCGAGTACCCGGAGAAAAACGTTGCAGAACTTGGTGTCCTATTTATGACCCGAACGAGGCTCGAGCACACAGTGTGTGTTCTTACCCAAATGCCCACAAGCCACAGTGGCTAGATGCATGCATAACTAATGTATAACTTAACCAGATAGTGTGTGCTCAGTTTGATTAATTGTATGACTGCTCATATTACTGATCATCCTTATAGCCGACTTTCTCCTGAAAAGACTAAACACCCGCTTATTACAAACAAATGCAACCATAATGAATACGCCTTGACCCGCATTCAGTAAAATGAACTGGTATTCCAACACATCACTCTTTATGAAAATTTGCAGAAAACCTAAAAGCCATGTTGCCCCTGTCAGTGTAGACAATCTAGTGTATATCCCGAAATAATTTCGTTCCTGTCGTAAATTTGCAGCATTCAGTCTCGCGTGACCTATCTTCATTACCACATAGAAGAAAAGCACTAAGTTCACGATAATAGTAATCATAGAAGGGATGATAAACGTTAACAAATGCATACGTGAAGAAGCCAAATAACAAATGGCTCCACCATAGCCAGTGTTTCTTCCATTAGTGATGGAAGCAGAAATTATGTAGTTCAAAAGAACAAAGCTTAGAGACGCCAGAACGATGTATGCTACTCTATATGCTGTGCCCTTCCAGCTGAAACTAGGAGTAAATTTCTTCACTCTTCTAAAAATACGGAACATATCTACAGAACATACATTCATTGAAAACATGACTGAAAGCCAAAGGAGATGGGAAAATGCACCGATGACGGCGCATGCCCAGTTTGGCAGATCAGTCTGTCCCGCTCCAAACTGGTAGGTGATCTGTGCAAACAAAAGTGTTACACAAAGTATGATGGTATTGATGCCAGGTTGCGAGTGAAGTTCCGCCATAGTAGCGTACATAACGATAGTTATTACCAAACATATCGCGGACAGACAAACACAAATCAAAGAGAACATTTCCTTTGCACCACTCAAGGTTGGAGACGTTCCATTATTGGAATTATTTTTTGGCATGGCATCATATATGATTTCATAGTCACTAACGCAGAGGAAAATATCATCAACAATGGATTTAAATGCCCACTTGTTCATTATTTTGAACATAAATGTTTCATTGATAATCAAATTCCCTTTTAATATTTCATATGACAAGTCGCCTTGCTCTAATTTAATAAACGGACAAACATCTAGTTTGTTAAACGGCGAGTAGCCGATGCATGGTAACAAACTGAGTTCTATAAGTATATCATCGCTAAATTCCGTCGGTCCAAGAATATCTTCCGCTGAACCATTCTCATTTGGAACCAGCTTCAAAAAGGTAGAAGGATCTTCAAAAATGTACAAATCATATTCAACGTATTCAGTTCCAAACAAGAAATTTTTGTCATTCATTTCGACTTCAACAGTTCTTTGATGCAGTATGTTTATCAACTCAGATAAAGTATCAGCCTTTTCAACATTAGGTATCTGAAATTTCATGCGTATAATCATATAATCAATTATGTATTCACCAGGTTTTAAATACGTTCTTTTCGTATACACATAAAATCGTTCTAATTTGTCCCTTGTTGAGCCTAACATATCTCGCAGCAGATATTGTAGGTTATTCCTGAACTTTGTCCTGATAAAATGAGATAAGAGAAACATATTTTCTGAAACAGGTGTAAATTTGATGAACACCACTGTACATGTTGTACCGTTCGGGGCATTGGTAGGGCGACACTCACCGCCACTGAGAAATGTTTCTTGGCTGCACAGGATATCAAAGCATTTCATCTGAAAAGAAAAAGCATCATCATATACAGTCGAACTCCAATAACTCGAACACCCTGGTGACTATGGCATTAGGAAAACACGCCTATACAAATGCATTATAAACTTTACCACCGAAAAACAAAACACACAAAGAAAGCACACCCATACAAATACTTTGTATCTTTTACTTTCTTGGATAGTGATGTTCTTCTTGAGGCATCCTCTTGCGTTTATATTTCGCAATATATTCGATTTGCCAGAGTGTCTAGTCATGTAATTGACTTCAACACACGTAATAAATTGTTAACTGCTTAACCTTTTTACATAAAATTTGATACTAAATTACTAAGACAAGTTGTGGGTATTCCGATCGGTACAAATTGCGGTTTGTGGGCTGATCTGTTCTTGCCGCGGCCCCGTTCTTGGATTTATATCTGTCTACTGAAGATGGAATTGTTTCTTGCAAAATTTATGATAAAGGCGATGATTTTGATTTTGAGATTGTTAATTTTCCTTTCTTGGATGGTGATGTTCCTCGTGTGGCATCCTATGGCGTTTTTATTTCGCAATAAATTCTTTTTTTTTTTTTTTTTCAGAGTGTCTAGTCATTAAACTGACTTCAACACTGTGAATAACATGTTTACTGCTCAGCTTCTTAATCAGTGTTATCGGTATCATAGACTACACAAAGCCTTTTCAAAACTTTACAGACGTCATTCCGATTTAATTGTAAAATTCAATGTTTGACTTAAATCTCTTTTGCAACATGGTCTATCGGAACCCGAATTTTATGGTGACCTAGTATATCAATTCAGAAAAAACATAGATAATTGCAATGACTTCAGCACCCTATTTCGTAAAATTATTCTTCGATATAAAAAGATTGGGTACAACATAAATATTATACGACAGACTGCATGCATGGTAGTCAACCGGTCTTCAATTGCACGCCGGTGGGTCAGGCCTCAGATTCTATGACGGTTCCAGCGTGAAGGCTACTGAAAATTAGAGAGAATATAATTTTATGTCATGTTGCTTGGTGCCTGGTGCCCCGTCATTGGTTGGGCCCATCGGAGTTGCTTTCCTTTTGCTCCAGCATTTCAATGGTTTATTTCTGTCGTGTTTCTGCCTCACCGTTGTTTATCTGTGTTTTATTTTTATTTTTGTGTTGCACTGATGAGTTAGGAGGCCTTTATGCGGACTGAACAAATTATTTGTCTAAATCGCGGCGAAAGTGAGGGCGAGGGTTGTGTTCACGTACAATCGACCCCCGCCCGCCAGCAGGAATTCGTTTCAATGACCTTTCCAAGGCGTTTCTTCTGTCGCGGTTTACTTTTTTATGGATAGGGGACGTGTGAAGCCTTGCAAACTACACTCCTGTATTTGTAGAGACGCAATAAAACCAAGTCTCCAATTATCGTTCTTTTATGTGTTCGTTGTTTCCAAAAGCAACCTTTCAGCTTTTTATTTTACTTCACTGCAGCTGGTATTAAGTGCCGTGTTGGGGCTTTAAAAAGTCTCCCCGTGCTTCACCATAGTGCAGATTATATTTTCTTTCCCTTTGGGATCAATGAGCCCATCATGGTTGCATTGAAAATCGAATACCGCTCAAGCCGGGGATAGGGGGCGTATGCAGCCTTGCAAACTACATTGCTGTGGTCTCCGAGTATCGTTCTTTTATGTGTCCTTGTTCCCAAAGGCAATCTGTTTGCTTTTAATTTCGTCTTTGAATGTTTGTATCGCTTATATTATTATGTTTTGGGTAGCCAATTGGTCATTTTGTGGGAGTGTAACTGTCCTTTTGGCTTTCCGCTATTGATGTATCCATTAGTGTCCAGCTGTTTCTCGTTTGTGTTTCTTTCCCTTTTGTGTCTCTGATGGGAGCCGTGGGTTCATTGGATCGATTCCCGATCATTGCTTTCATTCCTATTTCATTTATGGGTATCATAAACTACGCATAGCCTTTTCAAATTTTATAGACGCCATTCCGTTTTTTTTTTTTTTTTTTTTTTTTGTTTGTTTTTTTTTTTTTTTTTTTCTAAATTCAACGTTGAACTTAAATCTCTTCAGCAACAAGGTCTATCGGAACCCAAATTTTACGATGACTTAGTTGATAACAGTCTTACTGTTGGTTTTCTTTTGCTCCAGCATTTCCGGCTATGCGTAGTTTATGATACCGATAAAAGCCCCTCACCCCAGTGGAATTCGTTTCCGCTGACCGTTCCAAGGCGGTTTATTTTTGTTATGGCTTCTCTTTGGTTGTTTGTGTCGCTTATATAATTTTATTTTGGATAGCCTATAGGTCATTTTGTGGGAAAGTAACTGTCCTTTTGGTTTTCCGCTATTGATGTTCCCATTAGGGTCTGTTGTTTCATGTTTGTGATTCTGTCACTTTGGTGTCTCTGATGGGAGCGGTGGGCGAATTGTATCGATTCCTGATCATTGCATCCACTTCTATGTAGTATAAAAATTCAGAAAGGTAGATATCTACAATGCTTTATGTGTCCAATTTCGTTAAATTATTCTTCGATATGAAAAGATATGGTACAACATAAAACCATCGAAATAGGTATTGTCAATATTTAATAAATCAAACAATTTAAGATAGAGCCTTCATATTTGGCATGTAGGTTCCTTGTGACAAGAGATTTACATTCATGTAAAACGATTTTGACTTGTGACCTTGACCTATGCCCTACTAAAATGAAAATAATATTATTGCTCATAACTTTTGAACCGTTTAAGATACAGCCTTCATATTTAACATGTATGTTCCTTGTGCCAAGCGCTTCCCGCTCAAATACAATTTCTTGACCTGTGACCTTGACCTTGAACTGCGACCAACTTTGATAAAAATGACCATGACCGGAGACATGTTCGTGTTTCACAAACACATCTTGATTTGTTGTGGTTGATTGTGTTGTTGTGGTTTATTTATCATATAGTTCGTCGGACTCTGAAGAAATTGGGCTGCATGATGCTTCCAAGTAGAGCTGAATGACCGCTCATGAGTACTGCTAAAATTAGAATTGAAGGCAATGGTCAGGAATCGATACAATTAACCCACAGCTCCCATCAGAGAAAGAAACGCAAACATGAAATAACTAGACCATAATGGAAACATCGATATCGGAAAGCCAAAAGGACAGTTACTTACACACAAAATGGCCAATTTGCTATCCAAAACAAAACTATAAGTGATTCACACACTCAAAGACAAACCATAACAACAAAAAGCCGCGACAAAAGAACCGCCTTGGCACGGTCGGCGAAACGAATTCAACTGGGGATGGGGCTTAAATCAATTTTACGCGGCCTCAATCCTCGCCCTTACTATCGCCGATGAAGACAAATAACATGCCCAGGCCTCCCAACTCTCCGAGAACACAAAAAAACGACAACCACAGAGACGAAACAACGGCGAGGACTCGACAGCAAGAAACTACCGAAAAGCTTGAACAAAAGAAAACCAACAGTTAGACTTCGATAGACACTACCAGAGACAGAGTAGGGACCAACCAACACTACGCAAAATTACATGTATATTATAATTCTCAGAAAGCCCTCATGCTAGAACTGTCGTAGAATCTGAGACCTCACCCACCGGCGTGCAATTAAAGAGGATAGCATAGCCGCAAACAAAGACAGGACCAAACACCACGCATGCAGCCTGCCGTACAACATCCATGTCGCACCAAACCCCACATCGAAGAACTTCACCACCTAATCGGGCGCCGAAGTCATTGCAAGTATATATCTCCCCGAATCCACACACCAAGTCAACATAAAATTCGGGCCCAGACAGACCCTGTTATAAAGATACAAGTCCAACATCGAACCCCGAAACCCAAACCGGAACGACGTCTATAAAATTCTTAAAAGGCCCTGCGCACCCCACAATACCGACAATGCTGACTAAGAAGCCTAGCAGTTAGCAATCAACCACGAGTTCCGAAACCAGGCACACGACTAGACACTCTGACAAATCGAACCAATTGCGAAACACAAACGCCACAGGATGGCAAGAGGAACACCACCATCCAAAACGAAAAAAATCATCGCGTTTATCATAAAGTATCATAAACCCTGCAGGAAACAAACCCATCTACAATAGATAGATGTTAATCCAAAAACGGGTCCCCGGTACCAGAATAATTTTCTGACCAACCAAACCATCGAAACAGGTTTCGTCAATACCCAACAAACCGCCAAAACCTCACGAAGTATCTTTCATAACAAAACAAGAACAGACCAGCCACAAGGGGCGCGCAATTCGCACCCATCGGAACACCCACAATCCGCCCAATTAACCCAGTACCAAACCCCACGCAAACATTTTCAAGGAAAAAGGTGTGAGCTTCTCCCCTCTCTCTGACATATCCACAAAGTACAACTTCTACGCTCTTCAGAAGTGAAAAAGCATAGCCCACACCACATGTAAGACAGAGGGAATACTCCCCACGAATTTTCTAACCAATAAAAACAACTAAATTAAGTCTTTCCCCCCCCCCACCCCCAAGACAATGAATAAGTGTTGTGCAAATGGTGGAAAAATCACAAGCAGACTACATAGAAGAGAAGCAATGATCAGGAATGGATACAATCAACCCACAGCTTCCATCAGAGACACCAAAGGGAAAGAAACACAAACATGAAACACCAGACCTAACGGAAACATCAATAGCGGAAAGCCAAAAGTACAGTTACTTTCCCACAAAATGGCCAATAGGCTATCCAAAATGAAATAATATAAGCGACGCAAACACCCAAAGACAAAACATAACAAAAATAAACCGCGACAGAAGAACCGCCTTGGAACGGTCAGCGGTAACGAATTCCACTGAGGAGCTGAAATCGATTTTACGTGGCCACAATCCTCGCCCTTACTTCCGTCGCGATTTAGACAAATAAAGTGTTCAGTCCGCATGAAGGCCTCCTAACTCATCAGTGCAACATGTCCTTGAACCTTCGCTATAGTGATAATACAATTAAATTGGGAGAGTGCAGTACCCACACTTACGCCTCATTCAGTGGTTATGTCCATGTAATTTTAACTTCAAGGCTGCCACAGAGTTAAACGTTATACATTCTGAACGTTGTTGACATCTTCTGTGATGCCGTTGACGTGACGCCAAGAACAACGCGTCGACGTGTTTAAAACTTTCCCGCGTCAAAATATAACGAAGTAGGACCGTCTTTGAGATATATTTCCTTACAGGAAATAAATCTTCATAGGCCAGAACTGATGATCATGTTAATTCATTCAGAAATTGTGGTATTTCTTTGTTATGCATGTAATATTGTGAATGTATTTTATGTGTTTTGCTTATTTTCCACTGATGTCTTTGATGGGAGGTGTGAGGTAAATTGATCCATACCCGATCATTGCCTCACGTGTAGTTTTCACCGTATAATATCAAGAATCTATGAGTGACGTCTTTATAAAACGGCCGCGCTTTTCACGCCACTCTCATTCGCCCTGTGGTTTATTGCAGAACATCACGTGAACACGTCTGTGAAATAAAGACCCCCCTAAACCCCACTTTATATAGAGAAAACTGGGGTTTACAGGGGTAACATTATTTTCCTTATTTCTGCTCCAAGACATAGGTTGTGGATACTCGTTAGAATCGCCTCAATGAGGCGGTTCTAACGAGCACCCAAAACCCATTATAGAAGTATAAATAAGAAAAATATTACATAGTTTAATAAGAAAAATGGCCTTTTTGAGGTTTGAAAAATGTACTATATCATAAGGATGGGTTATCATAATGAAAAAAGGCACGCGTTTTTAGAATCTGTGGTGCATCTGTCATCTCAACAAACCGCCATTATATAAATAAAAGTGGAAATTACAAATTCGTGCATTCGACGTCTTTTTCTGATTTCAACTTAATGCAAATCTGTTTATACAGCAGTGGGGAGCATATCAGGCAACCCAGCTCCATCTTCATTTCGGACGCACTGTCTTTGAAAGAAGTCATTATAGCCCCGCTTTGAAAAAGTGGGGGCTATATTGGATTTGGCTTGTCCGGAATTCCGTCTGTCTGTCTGTCTGTCTGTCTGTCTGTAATTTGTCCGGAATTCCGTCTGTCTGTCTGTCTGTAATATTTGATAGTGGGCACCTTGTTACCGCAACTCCTCTTACAGTTCTAGGTCAATCCTTTTGAAACTTTACAGGTGTTTTCATATAGGTCAGAAGATGTGCATATTCTTTTTTCATTATCCTTAAATAATTTTTTTCACTTATTTCACCTTTTTTAACTTAGACTATTTTTGAGATCTACTAATGTTAAAATGTATAGGGAGTAGCTACCTTGTTACCGCAACTTCTCTTACAGTTCTAGGTCAATCCTTTTGAAACTTTACAGGTGTTTTCATATAGGTCTGAAGATATGCATATCCTTTTTTTATTATCCTTAAATAATTTTTTTCACTTATTTCACCTTTTTTAACTTAGACAATTTTTGAGATCTACTAATGTTAAAATGTATAGGGAGTAGCTACCTTGTTACCGCAACTCCTCTTACAGTTCTAGGTCAATCCTTTTGAAACTTTACAGGTGTTTTCATATAGGTCTGAAGATGTGCATATTCTTTTTTCATTATCCTTAAATAATTTTTTTCACTTATTTCACCTTTTTTAACTTGGAACAATTTTTGAGATCTACTAATGTTAAAATGTATAGGGAGTAGCTACCTTGTGACCACAACTTCTCTTACAGTTCTAGGTCAATCCTTTTGAAACTTTACAGGTGTTTTCATATAGGTCTGAAGATGTGTATATTCTTTTTTCATTATCCTTAAATAATTTTTTCACTTATTTCACCTTTTTTAACTTAGACAATTTTTGAGATCTACTAATGTTAAAATGTATAGGGAGTTGCTACCTTGTGATCGCAACTCCTCTTACAGTTCTAGTCAATCCTTTTGAAATTTAACAGGTGTTTTCATATAGGTCTGAAGATGTGCATGTGCTTTTTTTATTATCCAAAACCTATTTTTTAACTTAGACTGTTTTTCAGATCTCATAACGCGAAAAGTCTATAAGGGGTAGGTACCTTGTTAGGGATTTAACCCTCTCACAAGTCTTTACCTTTAATTCATGAGTCTTTCTCCTCTGACAGGGCTATAGCGGGGCTATAGTCAGATCCTCTGACAGTTCTAGTTTATAATGTTTTTCTGAACCTAGTTTTTCCGAATATAATTATTTTTAAACTCTAAAGATGGAGTTGGCGTATAAATGACCTGTATGCCATCTACCGGTCTTTGGAATTAAGCAATGCAGAAGTAAGGTCCGGCGCATTTTTCTCATCAACCACCAATTTATTATGCAGAATTTTCATTTTATCATATGACTTCGCGTCTGAGAGTGTAATTACGCCATGTAATATTTTCAATAATCCAATAGTGGATTAAATATGCAAATTAGCTAGATACGTCCCGTAACGTTACATGTACGACGTCCTTAACGACGTCGCTTTGCTTTTATTAATGGCGGAATATTGATATTTTTGTAAACAATCGTGAATAAATTGCGTTTGAAATGTCATATGATAAATAGAATCTTGCATTCGTGCTCAGGTATTATTGAATTTATCAAACTCGTTGAGGAAAAGAGATAAAATGCTCGGCAAAGCCTCGCATTTTATCCCTTTTCCTCAACTTGTTTAATAAATTCAATAATACATGAACACTTATGTAAGATCCTCTATAAACCACCAATTTATTATGCAGAATTTTCATTCTAATGCACTTGCTTGTCGCGTTACATACGCAGGTGCATTAATTTATTTTGCAGAATTTTCATTCTAATGCACTTGCTTGTCGCGTTACATTCGCAGCTGTATTGTTTTATTATGCAGAATTTTCATTCAAATGCACTTGCTTGTCGCGTTACATACGCAATTGCATTAGAATGAAACTTTTGCGTAAACACAACGTCATCATGTAATGTTGCTTTCCAGTGCTCCGTTTTTTTTTTTTGTTTTTTTTTTTTTTTGTTTTGTTTTGTTTTTTTTGTTGTCATTACGAACACACACCTATACAAAATACATTGACTATTTTACCGCCGAAAAATCGAAAATTTTATAATGAAAAATTGTGATATTTTTCTTATTTCTGCCCCAAATATAGATTGTGGATACTCTTTAGTACCGCCTCGATGAGGCGGTTCTAACGAGTACCAACAATTCAATTTTAGAGCAGAAATGGGAAAAATAAGGTTTGCCCTTGTAAACCCCAGTTTTACTATATAAAAGTGTGGTTGAAGGGGGGATAAAAATTATATACGCGTAATTTCGTGATGTTTTACGCAGCTCACAGCGCCTTCTGCTTTGAGGTAAATAGTACACACCTATACAAAATACATTGACTATTTTACCGCCGAAAAATCGAAAATTTTATAATGAAAAATTGTGATATTTTTCTTATTTCTGCCCCAAATATAGATTGTGGATACTCTTTAGAACCGCCTCGATGAGGCGGTTCTAACGAGTACCAACAATTCAATTTTAGAGCAGAAATGGGAAAAATAAGGTTTGCCCTTGTAAACCCCAGTTTTACTATATAAAAGTGTGGTTGAAGGGGGGATAAAAATTATATACGCGTAATTTCGTGATGTTTTACGCCGCTCACAGCGCCTTCTGCTTTGAGGTAAATAGTACACATTTTTTAAGAAAGCCAACAAATAAGTGCATTAGAATTGGGATAACTGTATTAAACGAAATTAGCGGCCGAAAAACCACGGATTTACCCCCCCCCCCCCCCCCCTCCCCCCAATAACATTTTGAAATACAACTACCACATAAGTGTCTGTAGTTTACTCATTCTGTACCGGAACCCCAAAACGGGTACCCTGGCAAAGAGTGTAGGTCAGGTCTGATTACGCCCAACACTGTTTTCAAAATTCTTTAGCTATTTTCCGAATGGATTTTAAAGAAAACAAAACCTGCCGCCCCTTAAATTTCGACATAACCCTCTTTCACATATAAGGAGGAAGATTCCATTTGGTACAAAAAGAGTTAAAATTTAAAAGAAAAATCATCGGTCGTGGTCACATTCACAGGACGTAGGCCGCCCTTGGCACTACATTATGATAGCACACCTGTTCAAATATAATGGTAACATTTTTCCATACATTACGGAAACACACCTATACAAATACATCGCCACCTTTATCGCCAAAAAATTAAAATTTTAAGATGAAAAATTGAGATATTTTTCTTATTTCTGCTCAAAATATAGATTGTAGGCACTCGTTAGAACCGCCTCATTGAGGCGGTTCTAACGAGTACCCCTAAACTATATTTTAGAGCAGAAATAAAAAAATAAGGTTTATTCCTGTAAAACCAAGTTTTACTGTATAAAAGTGGGGTTCAAGGGGGTCAAATTTATATAGGCGTGTTTTCGTGATGAAAAATGGTGGGGGGACTCACCTTTTTCTTGTCTTCAAACTGAGTCCCGCTTTCGCACACCAGTTCCGTGGTATCTTTGCCTACTGTTTTTATTGCACTCAGGTCAAGGATGGCAAGAAAAGGTGGTAGTAAAGAATTCCCTGCATTTAAATCAGGGTGTACACACGTCCAGTTGGTCTTCGGCAAAGGCTCATCAGTGTTGCACAAATAGCAAAAATAATTCTTGTATGTAATGTTAAAGGCGTCTTCATACGATCGGCAGGCCATGTCAATAGTTGCGTTGTAGACAGGCCATAATCCCGTTTCGTTGCATATTGATATTCTATAAAATTGTTCTTGACATTCGACCGTGGGAGGCATGACGGCATTTGGTGTCAGAGGAGGCCTAAAGAATAGGTTACATCTGTTCTTCTCTACTGTTGATAAAAGTTTGTCTTCAGCGGGAAATTTCGACAGGGGGAGTTTACATTGTATCTCAACACGCCAGTCAGAAAACACAGCAACTCCATTGCAGTAAGCACAGAATCGATTCCTATAGTGCCTGTCATCGTAGTAGACTGGGACGAGGTCGACCAACGATTCAGTTTTATTCGGATGCTCGCAGTGATCTCGGTTAACCTTGGATGCCCGCGACTGACATTTTGTTATCATCCACACTGATTTAACATCATCCGCAGTAACGAAATCGGTGTCAGCTTTCTTTCGCAAAAATTGTGGTTTTACGCAGCCATACCTGAATATTAGAATACATTCAGCTTGTTGAGTGACGGTTTCATTACTTACATCCCCACCCCTCTCTCTCTCTCTCTCTCACACACAAACACACACACACATACACACATACACACATACACACACACATACACGCACGCACACACACACACGCACGCTCGCTTACTTTTTACCATTGCTGATATGATAATTATCCTGGCGCCCTTGGAAATTAAAGTGAAGGCAATTATCTGGAATCGAAACAATTTCCTAACACATCCAACCAAACTGACCGAAGGGGAAGAGTATCTTACGCCACCAGGGCGTCCAACTGTTTGTTTTGATTTGTGGTTTAACGTCCCGTCAACACTGTATAGGTCATTTTGGAGACGTGTGCTTCCAGTTTTGTGGGATTTTTCACCAACATTGAGATGAAATGACATCTCAAGCCCTGCCGCCCAATGAAACCAATAGGGTTTATAAGCATGAACGGTCTTTATATCAATATAAAATTTCCTAGGATGATGACATATATGTCATGATCTAATGAGACGTTTACGCTTGTTTGTCAGAAGTGAAGACAAATATCTTCACTTACTAACTTGTTTCTGCATATTTGTTATAAGCTCACCGTCACGTAGTGACGAGGTGAGCTTTTGGGATCACTTTTTGTCCGTCGTGCGTGCGTCCGTCCGTGCGTGCGTGCTTAAACAATTTCTTCAAACGACATCACCTCTGAAACCAATGATCGGATTTTGACCAAACTTCACAGGAATGATCCTTAGGTCCCCTTTCAAAGTTGTTCAAATGGTTCCGGTCCAGTGCACATCTAGGTCACAGGAGCCAAAAATAGTTTTTTTCACCGAAAATTTAAAAAATCTTCTTCTCTGAAACCATAAGGCCCAGGTCTTTGATATTTGGTATAAAGCTACATCTAGTAGATCCCTACCAAGATTGTTCAAATTATAGTGCTGGAGCCAAAAATGCCCCCGCCTAGGGTCCCTTAGGTTTTACATAGAATTATATAGGGAAAATCTTTAAAAATCTTCTTTTCTGAAACCGCAAGGCCCAGGTCGTTGATATGTGATATGAAGGTTCACCTAGTGAACCCATACACAGATTTTTCAAATTATAGTGCTGGGGCCAAAAATACCACCGCCAGGGTCCCTTTGGTTTTACATAGAATTATATAGGGAAAATCTTTAAAAATCTTCTCTGAAACCGCAAGGCCCAGGTCTTTCATATTTGGTATGAAGCTTCATCTTGTGGACCTCTACCAAGATTGTTAACATTATAGCCCTGGCGCCAAAAATGCCCCTATTCCGGGGCCCTTTCGTTTTACATAGACTTATATACGGAAAATCTTGAAAAATCTTCTTCACTGAAACCACAAGGCCTAGGTCTTTGATATTTGGTATGAAGCTTCCTCTTGTGGACCTCTATCAACATTGTTCAAATTATAGTGCTGGGGCCAAAAATACACCGGCACCGGGGCTCTTGGTTTTACATAGGCTTATATAAGGGAAAATCTTTAAAAATCTTCTTCTCTGAAACCGCAAGGCCCAGGTCTTTGCTATTTGGTCTGAAGCTTCATCTTGTGAACCTATACCAAGATTGTTCAAATTATAGCCCTAGGACCAAAACTTCCCCCGCTCGGGGCCCTTTGGTTTTACATAGGGTTATATAGCGAAAATCTTTAAAAAATCTTCTTCTCTGAAACCACACGGCCTAGGTCTTTAATATTTGGTATGGAGCTTCATAAAGTGGACCTCTACCAAGATTGTTCAAATTATAGCCCTGAAACCAAAATTGCCCCCACCTCGGGGCCCTTTGGTTTTACATAGACTTATATAGGGAAAAAATTTAAAAATCTTCTTCTGTGAAACCACACGGCCTAGGTCTTTGATATTTGGTGTGAACTTTCATCTAGTGGACCTCTATCAAGATTGTTCAAATTATAGCCCTGGGGCCAAAAATCCCCCCGCCCCGAAACCCTTGGGTTTTAAATAGACTTAAATAGGGAAAATCTTTAAAAATCTTTTTCTCTGAAACTGCAAGGCCCAGGTCTTTGATATTTGGTATTGAGCTTCATCTAGTGGACCTCTACCAAGATTTTCAAATTATAGCCCTCGGGCCACAAATGCCCCCGCCTCGGGGCCCTTTAGTTTTACATAGACTTATATAGAGATAATCTTTGAAAATCTTCTTCTCTGAAACAGCAAGGCCCAGGTCTTTGATATTTGGTGTGAAGTTTCATCTAATGGACCTCTATCAAGATTGTTTAAATTATAGCCCTGAGGCCAAAAATGCCCCCGCCCCGGGGCCATTTGGTTTTACATAGGCTTATGTAGGGAATATCTTTAAAAATCTTCTTCTCTGAAACCGCAAAGCCCAGGTCTTTGATATTTGGTGTGTAGCTTCATCTAGTGGACCTCTACCAAGAGTGTTCAAATTATAGCCCTTGTTTATATTTGGTATCAAGCTTCACCTTTTTAGACCTCCCTCAAAACTATGCACATAATAGCCCTGGGTCAATAATGGCCCTCCCCGGGGCCCACTTGTTAGTCTATGGATAAGGTGCGCGATCCAGGGCCACCATGGCCCTCTTATTAGATGATCCTGAGATATATATCTATTGTATGTATGTATGTATGAAAACTATAATTGTACATGGTATTTATTGCATTTTGAGTTACGAAAAACATTTTATAGCTAAATAAAAGATGTTAAGATAAACTTATATGTCATCTTTTTCCAAATATGTATTTTGACATGGCATTATGTTTCTGAAGATATTTTGAAAATTTATCTCATGTTTCCTATTTATATGAGGCCATTTTAGAAAGAATAAAATGTTATCCTTGAACTTAAATTAAACGCAAAGCACAAACAGGCAATGTACGGAAAACAAAAACCATAACTCTGACGTTACAGTTTTCGGAAGTATGGCTCTTGGTACAATGAAAACAGTTGTTTTGACAGAAATGCAAAGCGACGTGCAGAAGAAAAGAACCATAACTCTTACTTTTTTACTTTCGGAATAATGGCTCTTTGCAAAATGAGAACAGTGGTTTTAACAGAAATGCAAAACGATGTGCAGAAAACAAGGGCTGTAACTCTGACTAAAAACTTCTTTGAAAATATGACCCTTTGATAAACAAAAACAGGGGTTTTAGTTATTCCTTGGTTTACTTTATAACCGTGTCATGCATTTTCAAGAAACTGTACAGGACTGAAAAAACACTATATGATTGCATGTGGAAGACAAGAACCATAACACATGTACTTGGTTGCTTGGTTTGTGGACATGTCCTTCTGAATATTGAGTACAGATTTTTTGGTTGCTGTTGTGTTGTTTTTTGTTGTTTTTTTTTTTTTGTTTTTTTTTTTTTCATTTACTCATACCCATACCCACTGTAACTTGAAAACGAGTTGAGATGTTTTTTATGAAACTTTGCCGAAATGTAAAACCTCCTGAGGCGATGTACAGAAAACAAGAACCATTAATCTGGTTTTACTACTTTTGAAATGAAAATCTCAAATTACAGAATGACAAAAGTAACCATTTAAAAGTGCTGATAAGGCCATGACTCACGAAATTAGGAAATATAAATTATGGTTCCTGAATTCCGCTGCTTTCTGTAAATGGTCATAAAATATCCCCAAAATACTTTCAAATTAGATATGAGGCATAACTATTAAACAAATCCACTGCATTCGATCTTAAATGGGCCATAATTACAAAAAAGTGGTGAGGTCATAGTGTTCTTGTCTTTTGCCCATCTACTTCATCCTATGATGACCTTTAGTTCTGTAAAGTTTGATGAAAATATATCAAAAAATTTTAAAGTTACATGACAGTCAAAGGGATTACCGGAAACTACTGTTTTCATTGTCGAAAGGGCCGTACGCCAAAATAAGTTAAGTAAAGTAGAAGTAAAACAAAGATCAGGAATCGATACAATTAACTTATTCCACCCATCAAAGACACCAAAGGGAAAGAAATACAAACATTAAGCGACCAGACCATAATGGAAACCTAAACAAAGGAAGGCCATAAGGACAGTTACTTTCCCACAAAATGGCCATATGGCCATCCAAAATAAAAAGACACAAGTGATACACACAGTAAGTAACAAACAACAACATAAATAAATCGCCACAGAAGAACCGCCTTGGAACGGTCAGTGGAAAGATTTCCACTGGGGGACTTAAATCGATTGTACGTGGCCACAATCCTCGCCCTTACTTCCGCCGCGATTTAGACAAATAATTTGTTCAGTCCGCATGAAGGCCTCCTAACTCATCAGTGCAACATCTCCGTGAACACAAAAAATCAAAGAACCACAGAGGTGAGACAACGGTGAGGACACGACAGCAAGAAACCACTGAAATGCTGGAGCAAAAGAAAACCAACAGTTAGACTCCGATGGGCCCGACCAGAGACAGAGCACCAGGCACCAACCAACATTACCAAGAATTAGATCTCTCTAATTCTCAATAAGCCTTTACTTTGGAGCCGTCATAGAATCTGAGGCCTGGCCCACCGGCGTGCAATTAAAGAGGGAAGCAAAGTTGCCAACCGTGATTGGGTTAACGACCATGCATGCAGTCTGTCGTATAACATCCATGTTGTACCCAATCTTTTTATATCGAAGAATGATTTTACGAAAATGGGTGCTGAAGTCATTGCGATTATATATTTTTCTGAATTTATATACTAGGTCACCATAAAATTCGGGTTCCGATAGACCTTGTTGCAGAAGAGATTTAAGTCCAATACTGAATTTTGAAATTAAATCAGAATGGCGTCTATAAAATTTTGAAAATGCTTTGCGTAGTTTATGGTACCGATAACCCTGATTAAGGAGTTTAGCCGTTAATAATTTATTACGAGTGTTGAAGTCAGTTACATGAATACACAGTCTAGCAAATCGAATTAATTGCGAAATATAAACGCCATAGGATGGCGCACGAGGAACATCACCATCCAAAAAAGGAAAATTTACAATCTCAAAATCAATGTCATCGCGTTTATCATAAATTTTGCACAAACAAACCCATCTACAATAGATAGATGTAAATCCAAAAACGGGGCCTCGGTATCAGAAGAATTTGCTTTATTTTATTGAAGTTCTGGGGGGTATATCTCACTGATCAAACCATCGAAATAGGTATTATCAATATTTTATAAATCATCTAAATATCTAGAAGTGGAGCTAAAAGCTTCAATAATTTCAGATTGGTTATCAATGGAAAGCGACAACATGAAGTCTCTTTCATAACAATACAAGAACAGATCAGCCACAAGAGGTGCGCAATTCGTACCCATCGGAATACCCACAATTTGTCTAAATAACTTAGTACCGAATCTAATCTAAATATTGTCAAGTAGAAAGGTGAGGGCATCACACACTTTCTGACATGACCAAAGTATTTAATTCTTATGCTCTTTAGAAGTGTAAATGCATTTCTGACATTACATGCAAGATAGAGAGAATCTTCTCTGTGAAAAGCCCATTCAATTAAATCATTAAGCTTTTCTTTTATAAGATTATGAGGAAGTGTAGTGTAAAGAGTGGAAAAATCGTAAGTAGACAGACTTGAAGCACGAAAATGTCTGGATTTCAATTTATTTAAAACCTCATTCGAATTTTGTTATAGACCAAAACAGATTTCTTCTTGATCTTTCAAAGACTTTATCACAATATTTAATCACATGCGTTTTAATAGCAGTAAGTCAGGAAGTTAATAATTTAGAAAGTTCAGTGGTAGTGCAAGAGCTAGAATTTGCAATAAACCGTGGTTTGTAAGCCTGAGTTTTGGCCCTTGTACTAGTATGTACAATAATAAAATAAGTTAAGCAAGAGGTTTGGCCCTTGTAGCAGTATATACAATGAGGGTTCTGGGACACTTTCACATCGCGCACACATGTGCATGCATGTCGCACATCCATGTGCATGCATGTGGGGTTCTGGCGCACAGAGCACATGCATGCATACGTGCGCGCGATGTGGGGCACATTCAATCTCCAACCAGCTAGAGGAGCCCGCCCAACCCCCAGGCGGGCCCTCTCGTGTGGTGCCAGACGTAAAAAATTTACTATAGCGCATTTTTGGTCTGGGCTACCGGCAGTTTCGGCTACTTTTTCAGACCTGCCACAGAGATGCAGCATAGACAATTGCAACCGAATGGACTTTTTGAGGAAAATTTGAATTTTTCCACACTTTGCGGCATACTTCTGCGGCATGCATCTGGTATATACAATTGCAACCAGCATAGACAATTGCAACCGAACAGACTTTTGCGGTTAATTTGCATTTTTTCCACACGTTGCGACATGCTTCCGGCATATACAATTGCAACCAGCATAGACATATACAACCGATATAGACAATTGCAACCGGTATATACAATTGCAACCAGTATAGACAATTGCACCCAGCATATAAAATTGCAGCCAGCATAGACATATGCAACTGATATAGACAATTGCAACCAGCATAGACAATTGCATCCGGTATTTACAACTGCAACCATCATAGACAATTGCACCCGGTATATACAACTGCCATGGAGATGCCGCAGCACACCTGCGAGAAGTGCCTGCGACAGTTTCGCAGGAAAGCCTAGCTAGACCGCCACGCCGGACGGCGGATCCCGTGCCGCCCACCAAGGCACACGTGCTCCCACTGTGGGAAAGGCTATGCGAGCTACCAAACGCTCTGGAGGCACAGCAAAGCATGCCAGCCTGCCGCCACTTCGCAGGCCGAAGAAGCCCGTGCCGCTGCTGCAACTACCGAAACCCAAGCGGCCGCACCCGGGCAAGAGACGGCAGGCCGTTCCGCGGAGAGCGGCGGGTAGCTGGGACAGGCCTGTAGAGAAGGGGCGGAACGGCGGCGAGAGGAGCTGGAGAAGGAAAAGGCCAAGCTGCGCAACATCGCACTGGGGGATGTGGGACTGCAGGAAGCTTGCAAAAAAGACAGCGGCGGAGGGAAGTGGATGCCGAGAACGCAAAACTGCGAGAAGACCTTGCGGAGCTGGAGGTAGAGAACGCAAAACTGCGAGAAGACCTTGCGCGCTCGGCCTTCCGGCGGGGAAGGACGAAGCGCTGAAAAAAAGGGGAAGAGGGTATAGCGCATTTTGACCGACATAGAGGAACAAAAACGAAAATACGGGTACAATAGCGCATTTTTAGTCGGGGCTACCAGCAGTTTCGGCTACTTTTTACCTGCCACAGAAATGCCTGCGAGAGGAGAGGCCGCCATTTTTTCGTGTAGCTAAATTTCGAATTAGAGAAACAGTAGCCAAAAACATCTCTAGCAACTGTACACTAGAGCTACTATGGCAGTGCAAGCAACATTCCAGGCCACGATGTCTACGTCTTCGGCTACCAGCGCCGCGAGGACTGTGTGTTCCATTTCGGACGCCTCTCTTGCACAACCAAACATCGTTGCGCGGATTTCTACCGCCGTCCGCGAGAACATTGGGACAGCCCACGACGGCAAAGCTCGCCGCTACATACAGACAAACATCCTCCACCCGCTCGCGGCCCGAGAGCATGCCGAAGGCGGTGCGATCCGAGTGACAGTCTCCAGGATCGAGTACGACACCGACAGAAAGGCGCTGGCGAAGCGGCCAGAGCTCTACCCGGAAACAGAACCGACCGGCCTCTTCGTGGCGAAGGTAGATGCGCTGTGCGCCAGAACCCCACATGCATGCACATGTATGTGCAAAATGCATGCACGTGCGATGTGAAAGTGTCCCAGAACACCCATTGTATATACTACTCTTGTCTTCTTCAAATTGATTAATTATGCTTAGTATTTCTACAAAAAAATAAGATAACTGAAACATAACGGAATAACTTAAAATCAACGTTTTCATTGTTCAAAAGGCCATAGTTCAGAAAGTAGTAAAGCCACAGTTATGGTTCTTGTCTCTTGCACATCGCCTAATGACACTTGAAATTCGTTTGAATTTTTTCAGGATAATGGGTATTTTATTTTAAAATGATCACATATATACATGTATATAGTCAACATAAGATAAATTCCAAAAGATCTTGAGAAATATTATGCCATGTCAAAATATATTTTTGGAAGAAGATGAAAAACATGTATATCTCAACATTTTTGTTAAGCTATAAAATGTTTTTCTTAATTCGAAATGCAATAAATACTATGTTAAAGTATCGTTTCTATACATACTTATAATAATTATATATCTCGAGATCATCAAACAGCAAATATTCAGAAACAAGTGAATAAATGAAGATATTTGATCTTCACTTCTGACAAATTAATCTTTATCTGAATATATAATTTCTTGGGATGATAGCATATATGTCGTGATCTAATGAGACGTTTACGCTTCCGTGAATACTACCTTCACCCTAAAAAGTAAATATCTTCTAGGCCTATATATGCTTGATGGGTCACAGTAGATTTTCATCATTGACTTCAGATTGTAGAAATCAATTTAAGATCATTAGACTACAGAACCCGGGAAGGGACATGATTTTTTTTATTTTGTAAGTTGTGCGCGCAGGATAATATGTTGTCCGCACAAGATAAATTATGTTGTCCGCACAAGATAAACATATTATCTTGTCCGCACAAGATCATATCTTGTTCGCACAACTTAATATCTTGTTCGCACAACATATTAAAAAAAATTCATGTCCCTTCCCGGGTTCCGCATTAGACCATTGTTTTATCTTTTCATATGACAAATCAGCACGCCCTTTTCCAAGTTGCAATGCAGTTCGAATAGAAAATTCAGGATGTCCACCAAAGAGACCCGAGGCCAATCTATACCAATCCCAAAATTCATTGTTGGACTTAACCCTAATCTTGCTGTTCACAACAGCCCCTATCTTTGCAAACAGTGTAGATCCAGATCAGATGGCTTCTGAAGAAGCCATCTGATCAGGATCTACGTTGTTTGGCATTCAGTTTATGAATTTGAAGCAATAAATTACGTTAAGTAATTTGATTGGTTGATA